>CM053265.1:58371585-58528533 GCA_028583415.1 Protea cynaroides
TTCACATTTTTAAGCTTTCCAAACTAGGTTTTTCGCCCATTACATCGTTTTCTTCAAATTAAACTTTTTCTAACCGTAAAAATTTAATTCTTATTGTGGGATTTTTCTATTGGTCACCCAATGGATGAAAGCCCTCGAAAATATTTGAGTTTCATCGGTTGGTTATCGAGAAACTTGAAATTTTCCATTTTTGACCTAATTCTCGAGATTTTTTGAATTTATTGAAATTTCTTCAAATTCGATCTTTCTAGATTAAATTTCCAACTGTATGAGCCTTGCAGGATGGTTTAGAACCTATGTAAGTCCTCCTGCCCAGTTGCTTGGTTGAAAAGTGAGGCTTTTGGCCAAATCATGTCGTTATAATGCCGAAATTTTAAGTTTTTCACCATTACTAATATCTTGTTTGTTCTTTTGTGTCTTGACAGATAGTATGGCTTGTACCAAGGTTCCTAGGGCTCATGACCCAGTTCGTTTCCGCTCCAACGAGGCCGAAGCTCGGTATGCTAGCTATGAGCGTAAGAAAGTAGAAGGGGATCGTTGTGTGAACTTGGCTAGTCCAGCCTTGTTCAACATGGAGGGTGCTTTTGGTGACATGGGCTAGCTTCCTGTGATCACCTATGAGGCTTGTACTCGTCTTGATTTGGTGAGGCAGTTCTATTGCAATCTCCAGGTAGTGGGGGATCGCAATGACACAGAGAGGGGTAGGGAGCTCAGGATCACTAGCTACGTCAAAGGGGTAAAGGTTTCATTTAACTGCCAGCAGTTGGCTGATCTTTTGGGCATATCAAATGACGGCCCTTTGGTGTATTGTGCTCTCAAGGAACCCCAGTTCCTATCCTTGGAGATGCGTGCTGAGATTGATAGTTAACTCATTAGAGATGATCACTGGGAGGTGAAAGCGATCAACCTACGTCCAGAGCCTCGGGTGTACTGTAAAATTATCCAGCACAACCTGATCCCCCAGAGTGGACACTATGATAGGATTTCACAGTTGACTCAGTATGTCCTCTACTGTGTTTGCACCAGGCAGCCTGTCTGCCTTCCTTATATTATCATCCGGACGATGATCCACGCTACGCTGCCTGGTCAGTTAGGGAATCTGCCCTACGGGCATCTAATCACTACACTGCTCACCTTCCTACACGTTGATTTAGTAGATGATAGGATTCAAGAGAAGACCTTCTCATCGGATCTTGACTGGGAGGCCATCTGTAAGATGGGTATGCGGGATGCTCAGGTCAGTGATGATGAGAGGAACGCTCTGGTGCGTCCTCGTACTTGAGTTGAGGTAGCAGACGCTGCGGCGGCAACAGCAGCAGCAGTAAGAGCAGGGGTCCATGGTGGTGATGCTGAGGATGAGGATCGTATGTTCATGGATATAGACTCCATACCTCCTCCATCACCTCTACATTCTACTGGAGCTAATCGATCTCAAGCTCCTTCACACAATGCTGGTCCTTCATGCCCACCCTCTGAGGATATGATGGGGCTATTGCGTGAGATTAGAGAGGCTCAGCACGTGACTGATCTGAGAGTAGGAGAGCTTCTAGATGCTCAGCGCGCGACTGATGGGAGAGTAGGTGAGCTTCTAGATGCTCAGCGCACGACTGATGGGAGAGTAGACAAGCTTCTAGATGCTCAGCGTGCGTCCGATCAGCAGATGGCCGAGTTGACAGCTAGTCTCTAGACAACCCAGACTCAGGTAGCCTGGTTGACTAGAGTGTATATTGAGGACTATGACAGGGATCGTGAGACACCTCCTCCTCCAGCACCTCCAGCTCCATGATGTACATTTTTCTTTTTGTTTTTTTTTTTGTACTACAGAGTAACTGTCTGGATTGTGGACTGTACTCTGAATTGGATATGTATAAACGTTACTTTTTATTTGATATATATGAAACTTGTTTCTCCTTTTAATAGTGCATTATTCTTTTTCTTAATTTTGTCTCATACAACACAGGTGCTTATAGTGTGTTCTTATTACAGCTTTTAAATTTTGTCTTAACTCAGTTCACAAACCTTTACGGAAGTATACTGGTTTAATAGACAGGGCCAGAGAGCTCTGATACCAAGTTGTCACACCCTAATTCTATACTTTTTAGAATGGTGTGATGAACGGCTAATAAACCAATGGTTCAATCAGGATCTCGAATAGGCTGTGTCCGTTTGCTTAAACCATACACATCCATAACCATAATCAGAGTAAATAAACAATAGCGGAAGTCTTATATATTAAATGAACTGAGAGTCTAACTGTGATAAAGTAAATAAATTATTCAATTATCTCCCAAAAGGACTAAGACATAAATTAAAATAATTAAATCAATTACATTGTCTGTATAACTTAAACAAAATCTAATAAAAAATACAGGAGTCGCACTCGCATGATGAACCATGCGACTACATCATCACTTCTGCCTCCATTGTTGCCACATGCCCGAATGTTGGAGCATTCATATAATCTTCCACCATCGTACATGCATCATCAACTAAAAATATTCAAATTCAAAAAGGGTGAGCACACATCACGGCTCAGTGAGCAAACAAAACAATGCAACAAACGTATGCATGCATTCAATTCATATCTTTGGTCTAGTTCATAAGTTTGCAATGTGCAATAGAAAGGATAGGTGGCCGCCGCACCTCTATACACGAATGTGTAGAACCGTCCAATGGATCAAACACCATTGCCACCCCCACATGCACCCACCATGGAATAGAGATAGAGCTAAAGTGCTTAGGACCGCACCGCATCACACTTCCCCTGATGCTCTACCCATACCAACACGTAAGCCCCTGTTGGCGAGGGCTTGCAAACTGGGCTCGCAACTAACCAATCCTAATGTCAAATAGTGTATCCAAGGCATCACCCCAGCATCCCTCAATACGTCCATAGAGATAGAGCTAAGGCCCCCCGATAGAGTCAGAGACTACACGGTCCGAGACCACCTCCCCTGATGCCCTACAACGTAATAGTTCTGCTAAGGTAATGGTGATACGACGATGTTAATGGACAAGACTTTAGTAGAGATAGAGCTAGAGTCTGGTGACCAGGATGAACCACAGTGTCACGTCCCCCCCCTAATGCTCTACTCGCATCAAGTACACTAACCACACACATACATTCACATGTTTATTCCTAGCATCATCATCATCATCATGTTATAATAAATGAAATTAAATATGCATGAACAATAATAACAGAAATAGTGGATGACATGTGATATGCACATTACAATCATACAAGCATAGAATCATTCATAGTATAGGACTCAATAAACGAAAATAATTTATTATTAGCCAATTAGTTTAGGTCTTGTTCCCTCACCTTTGATTGAGCGTAGATCATCGTTCAAGCTTTATGAATCACTTTTAAATCACTAGAAAGACCTAACAAGTCGATAGATTTTAATTAGAATTAGTTCCAACATGTTTAAACTAACAGAACCTGTAGGGTCGCAGGTAGGGTAGCACCTAGGGTAGCAGTTTCTACAACCCTAGGGTGTAGGGTCGCAGGTGGGTTCGGATACCATTCGACCCTACGTGCGACCACACCCTCCCTGGGACTTCCCGAGGGCATGTAGTCGATCATGTGGTCTTGTAGGGTCGATATCATTCGACCCTATGTGCAACCACAAGTATTCTGAGTCGACCTTTCATTCTAAAGTCAATCCCTTGATGTTTGGATCCTTTGGCTTACTTTCATGATCCATTCTATTATTATTCTATGGCTCAAAACTACAAGTTATACACTGTCACACCCCAATTACGCACCTTTCAGAACGGTGTGATGAACCGCTAATAAACCAACGGTTCAACCAGGATCTTTAATAGGCTGTGTCCTTTAATTTAAACCATACACATCCACAACCATAATCAGAATAAATGCACAATAGCGGAAGTCTTAATATTAAAAGAACTGAGGATCTAACTGTGATAATCATAAATAAAATATCAAATTATATTGTATCAACCGAGACATAAGTAAATAAACATCAAATTACATTTCCTTAATAGTTCAAATAAAAATCTAATAAAAAACGCATGAGTTGCACTCGCATGAGGGGTCATGCGTCTCCACTATATCTTCAGCCTCCATTGCAGCCACGTGCCCATACACAGAAGCATTCATATAATCTTCCACAGTGGTACCTGCATCATCAACTAAAAATATTCGACGTCGAAAGGGTGAGCACACATCACGGCTCAGTGAGCAAACAAAACAATGCAACAAACATATGCATGCATTCAATTCATATCTTTGGTCTGGTTTTTAAGTTTGCAATGTGCTATAGAAAGGTTCGGTGGCCACCTCACCTCTATACACGAGTGTGTGAAGCCGCCCAAAGGTAACATTTATTGTCGTCCCACATGCACCCACCATGGAATAGAGATAGAGCTAAAGTGCTTAGGACCACACCGCATCACACTTCCCCTGATACTCTACCCATACCAACACATAAGCCCCTGTTGGCGAGGGCTTGCAAACTGGGCTCGCAACTAACCAATCCTAATGTCAAACAGTGTATCCAAGGCCTCACCCCAAAGATCCCCTCAATACGTCCATAGAGATAGAGCTAAGGCCCCCGGCAGAGTCGAAGACTACACGGTCCGAGACCACCTCCCCTGATACCCTACGACATAATAGTTCTGCTAAGGTAATGGCGATACGACGATGTCAGTGGACAAGACTTGAGTAAAGATAGAGCTAGAGTCTAGTAACCAGGACACACCACAATATCACGTCCTCCCCCTGATGCTCCACTCGCATCAAGCACACTAACCATACATATACATTCACATGCCTATTCCTAGCATCATCATCATCATCATGTTATAAATAATAGAATTAAAAATGCATGAACATTAATAGCAGGAATATTGGATGACATGTTGAATGCACATTACAAGTATACATGCATAGAATTAGTCATCGCATTGGACTCAAGAAATAAAAATAGTTTATTATTAGCCAATTAGTTTAGGTCTTGTTCCCTCACCTTTGCTTGAGTGTAAATCCTCTTTTAAGCTCTAAGAATCACCTTTATATCAATAGGAAAACCTAACAAGTCGATAGATTTTAGTTAGAATTCATTCCGATAATTTTAGGCTTGCTGTTAAGCTAGGGTCGCAGGACGGGTCGCAGGTAGGGTAGCAATTTTCTGCGACCCCAGGGTATAGGGTCGATGCTAGGGTCAGATGTTCCATCGACCCTAGGTGCGACCGTAGCTTCCCTAGACTTCCCGAAAGCTAAGGGTCGATCCTGTGGTCTGGTATGGTCGATTTCCTACATGCGACTGCACGTGGTTTGAGTCAAATTTTTCATTCTATAGTCTAATCTTTCAAGTTTGGGTCCTTTGGCTTACTTCCACAGTCCATTCTATGCTTTTTTTATGGCTTAAAACTCCAGGTTACTTTCTTACTTTGTCTACCATGATTCCCTCCATGGATTTCATTGAAATCTTCCCATGGATGGATGATTTGGGTTTCTCCTAGATCATACCCTCTTCATGAACTATTCTAAGGTCTTAAATCATTCATGGAAAGCATATCCATACCTTAGGTTTGCTGAGATTCAGAGGTTTCTCTGAATTCTTCTCTTTAGTCTTCTTCTCCAACTTTCCTTCTCGTCTCCTTCTCTTCTCTTTCAATTAGGGTTTCAAAAGGAGTGAAAGAGGCTTAGGGACGTCCTATTTATAGAGGAAAATCTCCCAAAATAAGTCCCATTGAGATTAGGAAAGAATCCCCTTGAAATTTGGAAAGTTTCCTATTTACGGTTTCTGTTGGTGGTCCTAGGGTCGATGAGGGGGTCGGAGATCCCGTTGACCCTAGGGTCAAAATTGTCCGACCCTAGGTTTAAAATTCAGGGGTCTGACTTCCTGATGAGGTGGGGTCGACCCTACCCCCTATTTCACTGTGTTTGGGTCAGTTTAATACCTGGTCTTGTTATTTCCTTTATGCACTTGATCCATTTGGCTCGACCATGATTGGTAGACCTGGTACATGGTGGTAAGACCGGTTAGTTCGATACGGGTCTTACATACACTATTCATTGTCCATAATGATTTTCTCCATGGAACCTCTTGGAATTTGTCCATGGATGGATGATTTGAGTTTCTTCTAATCCTATGTTCTTCATAACTATTCTAGACTCTCTTATTCAGGTAGGAAATTAGGTTCATACCTTTATTCAGAGGTTTCTCTGAACTTCCTCCTCTTCCTTAGTCTTCTTCTTCAAGTTTCCTTCTCTTCTTCTCTTCCTTATCTTTCTCTTTCTCTCACTTTCAATTAGGGTTCTAAAGGAGTGAAAGAGGCTAAGGGACGTCCTATTTATAGAGAAAAACCCTCCATAATAAGTCCCAATGAGTTTAGAAAAGATCCCCTTTGAATTAGAAAAATTTTCTAATTTTCGATTTTTGTCTGTCATCGTAGGGTCGGACGTAGGGTCGCCGAATCCGTCGACCCTACACCTTCTTAGTCATGCGACCCTACGACTAGAAAGTCATGGGTTGGACTTCTGTTGAGGTGGGGTCGACCCTACCTGTTTAGGCATGCGACCCTACCCTCTCAGTTGCTGTTTTTGGGTTAGACTTCATACCTGGTCTTGTGATTTCTTCATGTACTTGGTCCACTTGGCTCGACCATGATAGGTAGACCTAGTCCAAGGTGGTAAGACCGGTTAGTTCGATACGGGTCTTACAGATAAAGCCCATCCTTTTATAGGACTATGTTGAAGCTTCTCGAGTAAACTTTTTCTCACCTACCACCATCTCCATCACCTGATATAGGGGATAGAATAGGGCAGGGGGTCTACGACCCCTTAGGAACGGCGAATATACGTCACGTCCCCTCTTCTTGATTTGTGCATGTCATCCTCGACCTATTATTTGTCCACGTCAGCTACCTTTCGACCATGTCGACCATAATTCTTCTCTTTTCAACCAAATTCAACGTCTTTCATGGAGATATTCCTTATCTTTGGCTGAGCGATTAGTCCCATCCACCCGCAGTCCATTTATGGTTGTTGTCGGAATTTATGAGCAAGCATTAATTACTCACCTTCTTATTTCAAACTTGTCGTACAAGCTGTGAGGAGTGCCCTTCAGAGTAATCTTCCATTTGTTAATCCATCCTATGGTTTAGAATTACCCACGTGAGTTATCTCAAGTAGGCTCAAAATGTAAGACCCGCACTCCATGAACCCGATCTAAACCTTGTTTCATGTCGTAGCAGGTCTTCCAATCATCACCGGACCAGACGGGACGAGCGAATGACAACCAGGTATGAAATTGGACCAATCGCACCAATTCAAGTATGAAAAGTTGGATATCGGTCGATGGTACCGGTCGATAGTCGACCGGTATGGCCTGCGCAGACTTGTATCTGGAAAAGGATGTCTGCGGGTCCCATTTTCTAAATTTCGAACCAAAGGACTTTCCTAATGTTAGGAGGCTTCCTAAATCTAACTCTAGCCTATATAAGGACCCTTAAACCTCCTAAAACCTCTTTCATTGATTCTCACAAACCCTAGAGAGGAGAAAGAGGCTGAAGAATGAGAAGAAGCTAGGAAGGAGAAGGAAGAGCCACCATTGCCGTTGGACGAAGAACTCTCTACCGCGAACCAACAGTAAGTGCTTAAACCTTCCTCTACTTTAATCGTTCTAGGATGGTTAGTCATTTTTGGATCAATACCATGCAAAGTGAGGTATTGATCTAAACCCTATTTTACCATCAAACCCTAATCCAGTCGGTAAACCCTAGATTCAAGTTCTAGGTTGAGATCATCGAAACTAGGACTTGAATGGAGTTGGAAACAACTCTAACTCAGTATTCAGTCCTGAAATGTGTAGGAGAAACCCTAGGATCAATAGGGGGTGACCGACGAAAGGCGAGAACCAAGCGTATGGTCTTTCGGAGACATACCGGTCGCACCATATGCGACCGGTACTACGACTGGTACCTCCCGGGGACTGGTCTGTGGGGACTGGTCGACCATACCGGTCGCACCTTTCCCCACAGTGTCGCGACCGGTACTACGACCAGTATGCTCTGTGAGGAGTATTTTTGACATTGTTGGTTTTTCGACCAACGTAAACCTAAGGAAAAACTATTCTAATTAAACCTAACATTGTGTAGGACCTTGTGATAGCACGTTTGGACCTCGTGACGCGGAGCGAGCTATCAAACAAGCGTCAGGTAAGGGAATCGGACCTAAACCCTAATAATTTAATAAATAGTAAATCGTTGTTAATAACCATGATTCTATGGTATGATGTTTGTGCATACTCGCATGTCATCCTTTATTTTCAGTTATTATTGTTATTCATGCATACTTGCTATGCTAGGATGTGACTGTTTGGAATGTGATTGTTTTTGTTGGTTTGTGGAATGGGAAGGACTGGAGGTCTAGGATCATTCCTCACACTAGCACCTTTCGTATCGTTCTGTCTTAGCATGCTTGGTGTGGGTAGGGTATCAGGGGGAGGAAGTGGCACTGTGGTCTCTGGCCTGGTCACTAGACTTTAGCTCTATCTCTATGCCGTAGGGAGCTGTGTTGGGATAGGGCCTACTATGATGACATATAGGATTGGTTAGTTGCGAGCCTAGTTTGCAAGCCATCGCCAATAGGGGCTTACGTGTTGGTATGGGTAGAGTATCAGGGGAGGTGTTGGCAGTGTTTGATCCGGACGCCTTAGCTCTATCTATATTCCATGGTGGGTGCATGTGGGACGACAGTGGTATTTGAACCATTGGGCGGCTTCACACACTCGAGTATAGAGGTGCGGTGGCCATCATTCCTTTCTATAGCACATTACAAACTTAAAACTAGATCATGATGTGAATGTTACTCATGCATATGTTTGTTGCACTGTCTGATTATCTTACTGAGCTATGTTGTGAGCTCACCCTTGTGTATACACTATTTTTAAAAGTTGATGCAGGTTATACGGTGGAGGACTATCTAAATGCTCCGGCATACGGAGGCGTGGCTGCTTTAGACGTGCAACCAGGAGAGGACGAGCATGACGCTTCATGCGAGTGCCCTTTCTGCGTATACCTTTAGGATTTGATTTATTTTAATTATTTTCAGTTGGAGATACATTTGATGTAAGAATATTTAATTATGTTTTGGTATTCGAATAATTAGATATTTTATTAAATTTATCAATAGATCACTCAGTTCATTTTATTTAAGACTTCCATTGTATTTTATTATATTCTGATTATGGTTATCTGATTATGGTTATGTGCAATGGTTTGTATGAGTGGACACAGTCTTATTGAGATCCTGGTGTAAACCATTGGTTTAGTGACGGTTCACTCACACTTCTGGTTCGGCTGGAATTGGGTGTGACACAAAAGGTCCCTCATCAACGACCAGATGCAATCCTGTCTCATTTTCCCCTAACAGAACCCCTTTGTCTCCTCTAGGTCGTTTCAACTCGAGGAGGCAACTGTTATCTGAAATAAAGTCGCATTCATTTAAGAAGCTGTTACATCTGACTCAACGGCCCCTTTTAAAATTGTATCCATCGAGAGCCCTCATTCGTCAAGCCTTTATCACTTGAGTGAGCACGTCGTTCCGTCACACTCTCCTTATTCTCCACGTGGCCCCTCATTATGGATGGACGTACAAAGCATGTCACATCGTGGCCGAAAAACCCTCTCTTTTATGATTTTGAATTATATGCCATTTAATGCCTGACAAGAACTTATAAATATCTAAGATTTTTTTCTTCTTTGGTCATTGCTTCCTCTTTGCTTTGGTTTGCCTTCTCTGTGATTTGTCTTCTTCCTTGGGTTATTTTCATAACTTAGCTTCTTCTCCCAAGCCTCTCCCTGTGTGTTTCATCGTTTTGGCTTAGTGATACCTAGTAAGTCCTCGCCTCTCTCTTTTTGTTTTAGCTTTTTCTTTTCCTGATTTGTCATTGCTCGAGACAAAGCCAAAGCTTTTTGACCTTCAGAGCCTACTCTCCGCTGGTCCAGTAGACATCCCCTACTCTCCGTAGGTCCAGTAGACATCCAAGTAATCCAGAATTAAAGACCAACCCTGGACCTTCTTCCTCAACCCCTTCTGCTAGTTCTGCCCCTTTATGCGTTTCGTCGTCCAAAGCCTCCTCTATGATAGTCAGTCATCTGGAGAAACTTCAACAGACTTTTATGATCCCAGACTCCATTAAGTTGATCATCCCTGGTCTTGATGATAGAGCTAACCACTCCTTTTCCCACAAAATGGTTGTCAACTCCAACATGTTTCTTTGTGTTTCTGGTTTCCTGGGCCGTGAGTTTGCCTACCAAGTGTTGGAGTTTTACGATTTAGCACCCGCACAGCTTACCCCTATCTCGTGGATACATATCCACTCTTTTATAGCTTTTTTCACATTGCACTGCCAACCCCTCACTATGAAGTTTTTCAACTTTGTTTTTAACATCACGGTAATTTCTTGGCACATCCCCAGCACTAGTCATTACGAGCCCAATGGCACGTACTACTTTTCCCATCGAGGATGTAATGATAGACTCCTTTCCCTCCTCCTTCTCTGGTTGGAAAGATCATTTTTTTCTTTGCCTCTATTAAACTTGGTCGTACCTTGAATGGCAAATCTTCATTGTTGATCGGGAATGCCTGGAACTTTATTGACCCCAAAGCCTTAGGAATCCAGCCAAAGCTTACACCCCTCGAGGAGAAAATCCTCTAGGACCTTAAGGGGGAAGCCATTGTAACCTACGGAAGTCTGAGTGACAACATTTTCCTTTTCGGTCTTGGCATGAGTAAGTATATCCCTTCTTTTCCTTTGCCTGTTGACGTAACCTTTCGTATCTTCAATCATGAACAATTTATTTTCTTCTTCTTAGTGGATGGCCTTGATAATTCCCAGTGGGAGAAAATGATCGAAGTAGAGCAAGTCAAAGAAATCCATGCTCGGAGAGCCGAAATGGAGAGAAAGATAGCCGCTCGACGACGAGCACTGGATGCTTCCCAACACCTGACCCAATCGACTGAGTCTACGACCTTGACCCCTGTAGATACAATTCCAGCCCTATGGAAGTCGAGACCTCTGGTCATGAGGAGAATCCAGTACCTCCACCTATAGAAAATTCTCCACCGCCTCCTGCGAGTTCTTTGAGGGGCAAGGAGAAGCATCCAGATCCTACCCCGATTGAAATACCTGACAATGGTAAATATCTTTCGACTTCTTCTTTCAAGCTTATGATGTTATTCCTTAAACATATCTTCTCACCTTGACACCTTTGTTTTCTTGTTTTTTAGATGAGGACGATCGTGTCCCGCTATCTGGCATTCCTGGGTTAGTGAAAAGAAGAGAAGGATCAATCCCATGAACACCCCCAAGGATGTCCGAGACAGCATCCCTTTTGGTCCAGCTCCTCTCCAGACCATCATTCCCTTGTCATCAGTATTCCCAGTTTCTCTAGCACTAGCAAAATTATCAAGTTCGTCATCTTTAGTGAGTATGACCAGTTGATCGACTGCTACTGCTACACTAGTTTCTAGTTTGATCGAGGTTAGAACCTCGTCGAACCCACCTTCAGATCCTCCGGTGATCCTAGTATCATCTTCGATCAATATTCGAGTGCCACCCCTTAAACCCCTAGTCACCGAGTCAGCTTCTTCGACCATGCCTCCAATTATCAAGACAAGTCTTCCTCCGACAGCACCTTTTTTAGTAGCAACCACCCGAATGGCCGCCCTGAGCACTAGCAACTTGTCTCTGCCACGTTTTTCTCACATGGGTTCATCATCAGCAACTCTGGCTTCAACTTCAGATGCCTGAGGAGTAGTTTTACCTCCAGGGGGTTCTCCCCTACGATTGCGCTACGTGCCTTTGTGGGACATAAGCGTTAATGGCACTGCTGTGAAGGATAGTCAAGTAGCTAGGGAAATGGTTCAACACTTTTACCTCCCCAAGAACCAAAAGATCATGGCCAATTCTAACCCAGAGGTTAAGGGTGTCGAAAATGGGCCCGGCCCTGTAGCACGGACCGAGCCGGCTTGATATAACCCAAACCCAGCCTGGACCGAACCTTAATGGACAGTTTTCGGTCTCGACTTGTAAAGCCCGACACCGTTTTAGCCCAGACCAAAACTAGACTGGACCGGCCCGTTAAGAAGCCCGAACTAGCCCGAACCAATAATACCTAACCTGGACACTGGTAAGGTCCATCCGGGCCCAGTTTCTTAATTTTAATAGTTTTAAATTTTGATGGTTTTAAATTTAGATGGATTATATTACACTGTTATAGTTCACTTCTTGATGCAAAAGATTATATGAATCTATAGTTGAAAAGAGTATGTTAATTGTTACAATTTACTGAATTACATACATATAGAAGGAATGATGCAAATTTTATAGATAGAAATAATAAAATAGGCTATATATCTTACATATAAAATAGGCTCGATAAGCTTGATACGTCCGGTCCGGACCAAACTAGCCCGAAATCACCTCAATAAGCCCAGCCCAATAACAAATCGACACCGGACCAACCCGATAGTTATTGTGTCCAGCACAGCCCAACCCAACACGAACTCTTAACGGACATGTTTTGCACTGGGCTTATAAAACTCGACACCAATTCAGCCCGGACCAAAACCGGCCCAGACCGGCCCGTTGACACCCTTACCAGAGGTAATGTATAGCAATTTCTGTAGGGGTGTGGCTCTGGTAAGTACTTTTATTTCTCTTTCCTTTCTTCTTTTGCCATTATCGATTTTACTCGGGCTTACACTCCTTCTTTCACTCCTTTGCAGATGATGAACGTTGGGGAGTACTACCAGCTGACCTACAACGCCTTTGCCGAGGAAACCACCAGCCTGAAATAGTCTCTAGAAAGGGCTATCCGAGCACGGGACACTGCCATCCAAACAAGAGAACTGGTTATCAAAATCCAAGCCGACGCAAAAAAGGCCCTAGAAGCAGAAAGATCCTCTCATCAAGTAGCCTTGGCGAAGCTTCAACTGGAGAAAGATGATGCCCAGAGGCTAGCAAGTGTGAACAAGATAAATCTGGAGCAGGCCGAGTCATCTCTAAAGATCTAGAAGAATACCATTTCAGACCTGAGCAAGAAGTATAAGAACCTGGAGGAGGCGAATGCCCCGATGGTCACAAGGATTAAAATAGTCGAGGGGCAAATAGAAAACTTAACCATAGTGAATACGACCCTGAATACCTAGAACACTATCCTTGGTTAATCCCTCGAGCGACTAGAAGATGACAGGAGTAGGTTATTGGAGTCGTATGGGAAACTACAAGAGGAGAACACCAGTTTTTTGGTGGAGCGGGATAGCCTGAGGAAGAATTTGAACCAAAGCAAAGAGCATGAAACCAATCTTCAAGATCTTCTGTCCAAGGCCACTGACCGCGAGCTTTCTCTACAAGCTGAAGTAGACCGACTGAATGGGGCTTTAAAGTAGGCGTAGAGTTCAATTCCCAACCTTGAGGATCTAATGGTCGAGATGGCACAGTCTCCCGAGATGGTTGAACAGACTGACCTGGAAAAGACCATAACCATTCGAGTCGCTGCCTTGTAATTTTTGGAGTTTGGTCTTGTGAACTGCCCTAATGTAGATTTCTCCAAATGTTCTTTTCTCTCCCCCATCATTCCAAATTGTTTGCCTAAGAAAAATCCAGCTCCTGCTTTGGTCGAGCCCTCCACCTATTGTGAATTTGCCTTGATAACTCCCTTAGGAGTTCCCCCCATCTCCGCCATTCCAATGCCATCATCTTCTCTTGAGGTTCCTCTGACAGAATCCTCTCCAAAAGAAAGACCAAAAGAAGTCCCTCACCCCAAGCATGATCCAGAAGCAGTTCCTCCTCCTGAGCACAATCCGAAAGAAGTTCCTTCCCCCAAGCACCATTGAAACTAAAACAACCAAGTCTCTTTTTTTTTCTTTTTTCTTTTTTTTGTAAGCCCTTTGGCTCTTTTATGACTTTTATGAATCAACAAAGCTCCTTTTGCTCCCCACCATTGCATATATATTCCTTTTTTCTTTCTTTCTTCTTCTTTTGGTTTTTTTTTTTTTTTTACCTACAACTATTAACCAAATTGCCAATTAGGGGACTTAACCATGCTTACTGACTACCCCTTTATCTGTTAGATTTAGCTCATGCCTACTAATATCAGATAGATTACACAAACTTAACAGATCCCAGGAAAATTTTCAACCCCTTAGACCACTTTCTTCTTAAGCCAAAGTCAATGACTACCCCTTAAGTCGATGGGATTAGTCTTCGACCAAGGCTAACTACTTGTTTTATCACTTTTCTTGGTCGATTTCTCAACCTACCCTTAGGCCTTTCTGTTTTCCAACCCTTAGGCCATTTTCTTTTCGAGCCCTTGGGCTATTTTCTTTTCGAGCCAAAGCCAAAGACTACCCCTTAAGTTGATAGGCTTAGTCTTCGACTAAGGCTATCCACTTGCTTTATCACTTTTCTTGGTCAATTTCCCAACCTGCCCTTAGGCCATTTTCTTTTCTAATCAAAGTCAAAGACTACCCCAAAGTCGATGAGTTTAGTCTTTGACTAAGGCTATCTACTTGCTTTATCACTTTTCTTGGTCGATTTCTCAACCTACCCTTAGGCCTTTTTGTTTTCGAGCCCTTAGGCCATTTTCTTTTTTAGCCCCTTACGTCATTTTCTTTTCGAGCCAAAGTCAAAGACTACCCCTTAAGTCAGTGGGCTTAGTATTCGACTAAGGCTATCTATTTGCTTAAATGAAGACAAATTTTGAGAGAAAAGAACTTTTCATTGCATAAGAGGGAAGTCTTACACATAATATCTTCTGAGATTCTTGGAGTGCCATGTGCGAGGTATAGCTGATCCACCCATCATCTCCAGATGATATGACCCTGGTCTAGTAGCCTTAGCAACTCGATACGGTCCTTCCCAGTTAGGGGTTAACTTGCTTTGTTGTGTAGGTTCAGACACTACTGTCGAGCGTGGTACCAAGTCTCCCACTTGAAACAAATTCTCTTTAACTCTGGAGTTATAGTACTTGGCTATTTTTTGCTGGTATGCTGCAATGTGCAGTTGAGCTATCTCATGGACATCTTCTAGAAGGTCGAGGTCCATCAATAGGATGTCTTTGTTGGCCTCCTCCTGAAAGTTCATCACCCGATAGTTTTTTCTACTACTTCGACTAGGATGACAACTTCCAATCCAAAAGCTAGCTTGAAAGGAGTAGCTCCGGTGGCTGTTCTCTCCGTCGTACGATATGATCAGACTACACTAGGCAACTCTTGAGCCCATAACTTCTTCTTCTCTTCCACCCTTCAGGCCAGGCCATGCAATAAGGTATGGTTGGTGATCTCTGTCTACCCATTAGCCTTCGGATGTGCTACTGAAGCATATCTATGGCCAATACGATGATCTCGACAGAACTTTCGAAAGACTCGGCTAGAGAAGTATGGACCATTATCAATAATCAATACTTGTGGAATCCCATACCTATAGAGCACGTCAAGTCTGAAGAACTCAACCGCTTTAGAGGCTGTGACTCTGGCCATTGCCTTCACTTCGATCTATTTGGTGAAGTAATCGATCGCCACCAGAATGTATTGGAGTTGCCATTTTGCTTGTAGAAACAGCCCCAAAATGTCCATACCCCAACTGCGAAGAGAATAGACACTGGGATAGATTGCAGTTGAGAACATGGGCGGTGAGACATGGTAGCATGCTTCTGGCACGGCTCGTAGGTCTTGGCATACTTCTTGCAGTCTTTTATCAAATGGGGTCAGTGATAACCCATTCTGATGATCTTGAAACACATGGTACGACCACACTAATAGGCACCACAGATCCCCTCATAGACCTCTGCCATAACATATTCAGCCCCTGAAGGTGTGATGCATCGAAGTAAGGGCAAAGTATGAAATTTTTTGTAAAGTACCACATCATAAATAAAGTATGATTCTGCCTTGGCCTGTATGCTTTGAGCTTCCTTTTTGTCTTCTGGCAGTACATTCTCCTTCAAAGTAAGTGAGGAGGGGATCCATCCAGCAAGGCTCCAAGTCCACAAGCATTACTTCGGCCACTGGGTCAATACTTTATTGCGGCAAGTATTCAACATAAACTGGTACATTGAAATTGCTTAGGTCATCCATCCCCAAGTGAAAAAGGGCATCAGCTTCAGTGTTCTAGTCTCTGGATATGCTGATCATTTTGAACTTCTCTAAAGGCTCGACTAGCTTCACCAGGGCCAAATATTTGGCCAGATGCTTCTGTCGTGCCTCATAGACCCCTGTTACTTGTCGCACTATTACTTGAGAGTCTCCATGAACCAACAATCACTTTACAGCTAGCTTCTGGGCCAATTTAAGTCCAGCAACCAGGGCCTCATACTCTACAACATTATTGGTTGTAGAGAAACTGAATCATACCAAAGTTAATACCTTGAATCCTTTAGGGCTGATGAGACCGATCTCTGCTCCAGTGTCTTCCTTGTTTGACGCTCTATCGATGTACATGACCCATGAAGGTTCTTTGGGACCAAGGAAAATCTTGACTCTAGCCTCCTCGAGCGCCCTTTCTGCGTTCAACCCCTTTTCTTCCCCTCCTGGCAGAGCACTATCAGGAAATCTGCCAATGCTTATGCTTTGATAGTTGTCTATGGCTGGAACTTGAGGTCGAACCCTCCCAACTTGACTGCCCAATTGATCATTCGACCAGACATATTTGCTCGAGAAAGGAACTTAAGGGTTGATCCGTCAAAATGGTAATGGATTGAGACTAGAAATAAGGGCGAAGTTTTCTGGCCGCAGTGACCAGGGCTAATGCAAGCTTCTCTATAGATTGATACCTTGTCTCCTCATCGAACAATACCTTGCTGATGTAATAAATGAGATGTTGCACCTTCTCTATCTCTTTGATTAATACCCTACTGACGGCACAGGGGGAAACCGCCAAGTAAAGTAACAAGTTGTCCCCTGTCTCTAGTTTCACCAATAAGGGAGGAGAAGATAAATACCTCTTTAGATCCTAAAATACTTCTTCACACTCTGCTGTCCATTCGAAACTCTTTGATCCTTTAAGTGTCTTGAAGAACGAGAGGCATCGATCAGCAGACCTTGATATGAATCTTCCCAATGCCGCGATCCGCCTCGTCAATACTTGTACTTGCTTGGGAGTTGTTGGAGACTTCGTGCTTTGGATGGCATCGATCTTATCCGGATTGGCCTCGATTCCTCTCTACGACACCATAAAACCTAGGAACTTCCCAGACTGTACACCAAATACGCACTTCGATGGGTTGAGTCGCATGGAATTCCGTCAAACTACTTCAAACATCTCTTTCAGATCCTTCAAGTGATTAGTTGCCTTAGCCGTCTTGACCAGGAAGTCGTCTACGTACACCTCCATATTTCTCCCAATTTGCCTTTTGAACACCTTGTTGACTAGCCTCTAGTAGGTCGCCCCCGCATTCTTAAGCCCAAAGGGCATTACAGTATAACAATATGTGCCTTTATTGGTTATAAAAGTCGTGCTTTCCTGATCTTCTTTTGCCATTTTTATCTGGTTATACCCAGAGTAAGCATTTAGAAAAGATAACAGCTCATGTCCAGCAGTGGCATCTATGAGCTGATCTATTTGAGGCAGGGGTAGGAATCCTTGGGGCATGATTTATTAAGATCGGCAAAATTAGTACAAACGTGCCAACGATCATCAGACTTAGGAACCAGTACAACATTTTCCAGTCAGTCTGGGTAGTACACTTCCTAGATGAATCTGGCCTTCAACAGCTTTTCGACCTCACGATCGATGATTACTTATTTTTCTGGTGCCACAATTCGTTTCTTCTGTCCAATGGGACGATGGTGATGTTCTATCTTTAGATGGTGCTCCATGGTCAGCCGGGGGATACCTGGCATGTTTTCTGGAGTCCAAGCAAACACATCAGCATTCACCTTCAGGAACTCAATGAGCTCTTTCTTCTGCTCCTCAGGGAGGGCTGAACAGATCAGGACGGTCTTCTCTGGGTGGTCGTCTGAGAATGGAACAGGAATAAGGTCCTCGACTAGTGTGGTCCGCTCTACTGGAAAATCATCACAATACTCATCCAACTGGATCACCTGTACGGGCTGATCTTCATCAAGAGCAGCCAGGGTGGCTACGTGACATCTCTTTGATATGGACTGGTCAGCCTTGCAGTATCCGACCCCCCACTCTGTTGGAAACTTCATTAGCAGATAATAAGTCAACAAGTAAGCCGGCAGCTTGTTGAGTCCAGATCGGCCAAGGATGGCATTATGGTTGTACTAGATCTCCACCACTATGTACTTTATGTTAACGCATACTCAGGCAGAGTATACCCCTAGACGGGTGTCTAGCTAGATTGCTCCCTTCACTCGCACCCCCTCACCATTGAATCACACAAGTGAGTACCAGATAGGCTTCAGTTGTTCATCCTTGTACCCCAACCTCTAGAAGGTGTCGTAGTAGAGAATCTCACAAGAACTGCCAGTGTCGACTAGTATACAACTCACCTCCCATTCTTCTCTGATCGCCATCTTTATCACCAGTGGGTCCTCATGAGGAGTAACCACATCGATGAGATCATCATCACCAAAATAAATGTATCCCTTGCACCTGATTTTCTTGGAAGAAGGTTCCCCCACCTCTTCATTCTTCCCTTTGACTTTCTTTCCTTTAGTCGACTCTTCGTCGACTGGTTCGACCACGATCAGAAGCACCTCTCGACGCATGTGCTCTGGCCACACCGTCACCGTCATGCACTCCAGGTTGCTCAAGCTGACATATTCATCATCACCCAAGCCTAGATCTTGCTCTGGCCCAGCTTTGCCCAATAGTTTCCTGGGCAAACTCTCTTTTCAAACTGTCCACATCCCACCAGCAGCTCGTCCCCTCATCATCTCCTAGTCGCTCCAAGGAAGGAGATCGATCTATCCCATAAACCCCTCTGGGGTGATCTTGGTGGCTGAAGAGACCGATTGTCGACCCCTTTATTCCTTGCTGGTGCTGCTGTAGGAGGAGGTGGAATAGGTACCACAGGTGGTGGAGGAAGAGGAGGAGGATGTGGTGCTTGCCTTGGTCCCACGAACTTATTCCACCACCCGCGTTGAATTAAATCCTCGACCAACCCCTTCAAATGTCGACAGGAGTTGGTGTCATGCCCGTGGTCCTGGTGGTGCACATAGTACAGTCGATGGTTGCGCTTCTCCGGCTTAGACACCATCTTGAGCAGAGGGACCAGTAGAGTATCCCCTCTCTCAACCATGGTGCGATTGAGTGGAGTAAATTCTGGTGTAGGTCGAGCTGGATATAAATCCTTAACCACCTTAGACTTCTTGCTGGTTTCTCCTACCTTGGGGATTTTATCGACTGCTTTATTCTTTTTCTTGTCCCCAACAACAGGGGCATGGCTTACTTGTCCTAGTAGATCTGCAATAGCTTTTGCTTCTGGCGCATATCTATTACATCTACTGAAGATCTCAGCATGTGTTCTGGGATGCTTCTTGTTGAGAGAGAATACTAACAGAGGGTCGAGGCAGGCCTTTGACAGGGTCAACACCACCACGTCAGGATGCAAATCCTTGATTTCTCCAACCACCCCTAAAAAGCAAGTTATGAATGGTCGAAGGGACTCCTTTTCGCCCTGTTTGATCTCCATCAGGTGGGATAGATTCTTCTTTTGAGTTCAACTCCCCTGGAAATAGGAGAGGAACAAGCTACTCAGCTCCCATAAGGTTCCCATAGATTTGGAAGTAGATTATTGAACCAGGTCCTTCTCGCATCCCTCAGTGTGGATGGGAAACTTCTGCAACAAAGGGCATCGTGGTGGTTGTAGATGACCACCCCCACCCTAAAGTTGTCCAGATGTTTCTCCAGGTCTGTCTTTCTATCATACCACCCCACGTTAGGAAAGGCAAAGTTAAGGGAGAGTGGGTGGTTCATGACCTCGTCTGTCAAGGCTGTCTCTGTATCATAATCTTGGAGGGCCTCAAAATCGCCTCAAAATCGACCCCCCTCTTTACGTGTTGTACTCGGTCCATTAAGTCTTTCATCAAGCATTCTAGCCTAGCAGTATTCTCGTTAGTGGTTGGTGTGCTTCTGGTAGATGGTATTGTTGCAACGGGTATGGCTGGTGGTGCTACTACCACTCAGAGAACTGCCACAACTCTCTCTTGTCGGGTTGCATCAACCTGCTCTTGGGCTTCCTCAATAGTGCGCCTTGCTTCATCGACCCTGGCTTGGGCATCTTCTTTGGCCTATCTCGCCTCATCGACCCTCCTTTGGGCCTCATGAGCCACGTCACATTCTGTGTCCATCCTCCTGCAGGCCCTTCCAGCCTCATATCTTGACCCTAGCTAGTGGTAGAGAGAAGATCTTCTCGAGGTAGTAGGGGACTCGTGGCTACTCTTGATTACTTTAGTAGGCTCGTGTGCCGGGACGTATTGGAAACTAGGCTCTAGGTAGAAGTCATTTCGACCCCTACTAGGGTATGAATCGACCGAATGGTTGGCCCACATGGAACTAGGTAAAGTTGCTCGAGGGGCAGAACGTAGAAAATGCCAGGATCTTTGAGGGACTTCTGGGATATCTACGGGTGGAGCAGAGGCTGCCGAGCACACCCGTAGGTCTTTGCTGTAGTAACTCCATCAGTGTGGCAAGTTGGTCAAACTGACCTCTAATAACATATTGAGTGGGATCAGGCTCTGCTGTAAGACCCGTATCAAACTAACCCGGTCTTACCACCTTGAACTAGGTCTACCCATCATGGTCGAGCCAAATGGATCAAGTGCGTGAGGGAGATCACGATCCCAGGTATTAAACTGACCCAAAAACACTAAAATAAGGGGGAGGGTCGCATACCCAAAGAAGGCGGGTCGGACCCCCAAGATAAAAGTCGGACCCCCGAGTTTTTAACCGGGGTCGGACATTTTAGAACCAAGGGGTCGACGGGATCTCCGACCCCCTCATCGACCCCCAGTCTGCCGACAGAAATCATGAATTAGGAACTTTCCAAATTTCAATGGGATTCTTTTCTAATCTCAATGGGACTTATTTTGGGAGTTTCTACTCTATAAATAGGACATCCCTAAGCCTCTTTCACTCCTTTTAGAACCCTAATTGGACTGAGAGAAAGAGAAGAGAAGGAGAAGAGAAAGAAAAGAGAAGGAAAGTGGAGAAAAAGATCAAAGAGAGGGCTTCAGAGAAACAAGCCTAATTCTTAGGTATGGATACTATCTCCATGTAGTTCTAAAGACCTTAGAGTAGATAGTGAAGAGGGAATGATCTAGGAGAAACCCAAATCATCCATCCATGGTTAGGTTTTCATGGAAAATCATGGGGGAGATCATAAAAACCATGTAGGTAAATAAACTATGGTTCTAAGCCATAGAACATGTATGTAATGGATTGTAGAAGCAAGTCATAGGACCCAAACACGAAGGAATGGACTGTAGGATGAAAATTCGACTAAACCCATGGGGGGTCACTGTAAGACCCGTGTCAATCTAACCTGGTCTTACCACCTTGAACCAGGTTTACCCGTCATGGTCGAGTCAAATGGACCAAGGGCGTGAAGGAGATCGAGATCCCAGGTATCAAATCGACCCAAAAACACTTAAAATGGGAAGGGTCGCATACCCGGCTAAGTAGGGTCGGACCTCCCAAACAGAAAGTCGACCCTCGTTTTGAGGGAGGGTCGGACAGCTTAAAACCCTAGGGTCGACGGGATCATCGACCCTCCCATCGACCCCTCGGTTACGTAGGAAATAGAATTAGGAAATTTCCTAATTTTCGATTGGGTTCTTTCCTAATCTCAAAGGGACTTATTTTAGGATGTTCCTACTTTATTTGGACATCCTAAGCCACTTTCCCCTTTCACACCCTAATTGAATTGAGAGAAAGATAAGAGAAGGAAAAGAAGAAGAAGAGGAACAAGGAAGAAAATTAAGCCAAAAGAGAAGGTTGCAGAGAAGGTTATTCTTCTCGGTATGGATACTAATTCCATGAGTTTCTCGCCTTAGGTTAGTTATTGATGAGAGTGTGATCTCGGAGAAACCCAAACCATGAATCTATGGTTGGTTTTCATGGAAAACCATAGAAGAATGCATGAAAGCTATTTAGGTGGATGATTCATGGTTCTGACCATGGAATGAATGTTGAATGAATGTAGAAGCAAGCCATAGGACCCAAACACGAAGATGGATTAAAAGAGGGAATTGGACCAAAGTGCACGAGGGTCACACCAAGGGTCGATGACCATCCGACCCTAGGTGATTCGACCATCAACCCTCGGTGTTCGGGAAGTTCGGAGTTAAGGGAGGGTCGCACCCGGGGTCGTCGGGACTCCGACCCTACCTCCGACCCTCGTTAGTGGTTTTTAAATCTAAATTAATTCTAATTAAATTTTATCGACTTTGTTAGGTCTTCTAGCAATATAATACATTGTAAAGGTGATTCTAAAGCTTGAAAAGTATCTTTTAGCAAGCTAAGGTGAGGAACCGAACTCCAAACTAATTGGTTAATAACAAAACTGTTTTCTATTTTCTTGTTCCTATGCCATGCTTGATTCTATGCGAATATGTTTGTAATGTGCATACAGCATGCCATCCAATATTTTTATTACTTGTTCATGCATATTTACTTTATTGTTTATAACATGATGATGATGATGATGATGGAATAGGCATGTGCTTGTATGTGTGTGGTTGGTGTACTTGATGCGGCGAGTATCGGGAGGTGTGGTGAGAACGTCAATAACGTTAATCTTTGGCGGGTCTCAGCACTTTAGCTCTATCTCTAACTCAAGTCTTGTGCATTGGCATCGTCGTATCGCCATTACTTTAGCGAACTATTATGTCGTAGAGTATCAGGGGAGGTGGTCTCGATCTTTGTAGTCTTTGACTCTATCGGGGGGCCTTAGCTCTATCTCTATGGACATTCTAAGGGATGCTGGGGTGAGGCCTTGGATACACATTTAGCATTAGGATTGGTTAGTTGTGAACCCAGTTTGCAGCCCTCGCCAACAGGGGCTTACGTGTTGGTATGGCAATATATAGCAATAAATGTTAACCTTTTGTTATATAATGTTCATGGTTGGGTGCATGTGAGTCGACGATAAACGTGATCTTCGGGTGACGTCACACACTTGTGTATAGATGCGGGGTCAATAAACGCGACCTTTGACTACCTAAACCTTTATATTGCATACTGCAAACTTTAAACCGGACCAAAGATATAAATTGATTGCATGCATATGTATTGTTGCATTGTTTTGGCTACTCACTGAGCCGTGATGTGTGCTTACCCCTCGACGTCGAATATTTTTAGTTGATGATGCAGGTTATACCGTTGAACATTATATGAATGCGTCTGTGTATGGGAACGTGGCAGCAATGGAAGCTGGAGCTGAAGTGGATACACACGACTCCTCTTGCGAGTGCAACTCGTGTGTATTTGATTAGATATTTTATAGGTTTATTTATTTGGATTTCTTAAGACATGTATTTGGTATTTAAATATTTATGTCTCAGTTGAAACAGAATAAATTGTTATTTAAATTTTACATAGATTCTCAGTTCATTTATTTATAAGATTTTTGCTATTGTGTATTTACTTTGATTATGATTACGGATGTGTGGAAGTTTAGATAACGTGGGGATAGCCTACTCGAGATCCTAGTTGAACCATTGGTTTATTAGCGGTTTATCACACCATTCTGAACAGTGCGGAATTGGGGTGTGACAGTCGCACTGGGGGTCGATGGCCAATCGACCCTACCAGACCCTAACAATCGACCCCCAATGTTCGGGAAGTCCAGAATCTGGGTGGTAGCACCCAGGGTCGATGGAACCTCCGACCCTGGCATCGACCCCCAGTTAACAACATGCTTTTTAAAATCATAATTAATTCTAATTAAATTCTATCGACTTGATTAGGTCTTCTAGGGATATAATATTGATATTTAGTTGATTCTTAAAGCTTGAAAGAGGATCTACGATCAAGCAAAGGTGAGGGAACAAGACCTAAACTAATTGGTTAATAATAAACTATTTTATTCTTTAGTCCAATGCCATGATTGATTCTATGCGTGTATGCTTGTTATGTGCATTCGACATGTCATCCAATATTTCTATTATTACTGTTCATGCATATTTAAATTATTGTTTATAACATGATGATGATGATGATGATAGGAATAGGCATGTGGATGTATGTGTGTGGTTGGTGTGCTTGATGCGAGTGAGTATCAGGGGGGGTGTCATAGGCTGGGCCTCAGCACTCTAGCTCTATCTCTAACTCAAGTCTTGTCCACTGACATCGTCGTATCGCCATTACCTTAGCAGAACTATTACGTCGTAGTGTATGAGGGGAGGTGGTATCGGACCGTGTAGTCTCTGACTCTGCCGGGGGGCCTTAGCCCTATCTCTATGGACGTATTGAGGGATGCTGGGGTGAGGCCTTGGATACACTGATTGGCATTAGGATTGGTTAGTTGCGAGCCCAGTTTGCGAGCCCTCACCAGTAGGGGCTTACGTGTTGGTATGGGTAGAGTATCAGGGGAAGTGTCATAGGCCGAGCCTCAGCACTTTAGCTCTATCTCTATTCCATGACAGGGTGCATGTGGGATGACAATAAACGTTACCTTTGGACGGCTTCACACACTCGTGTATAGAGGTGCGGCGGCCACCTATCCTTTCTATAGCACATTGCAAACTTATTTACCAGACCAAAGATATGAATTGAATGCATGCATATGTTTGTTGCATTGTTTTGTTTACTCACTGAGCCATGATGTGTGCTCACCCTCTCGACGTCGAATATTTTTAGTTGATGATGCAGGTACCACTATCGAAGATTATATGAGTGCTCCGGTGTACGCGCGTGTTGCTGTAATAGAAGCCGAAGACTTAGTAGATACTCATGACTCCTCATGCGAGTGCAACTCATGCGTATTCGATTAGATTTTCATTTGAATTATTAAAGGAATGTAATTGATATTTTATTTATTTATGTCTCAGTTGATACAACAATAACTTGATATTTTTATTATGGTTATCAGTTAGATTTCTCAGTTCATTTACTATAAGACTTCCTCTATTGTGTATTTATTCTGATTATGGTTGTGGATGTGTATGGTTTTATTTTTAATGGACACAGCCTATTAGAGATCATGGTTGAACCGTTGGTTTATTAGCGGTTCATCACACCATTCTGAATGGTGCAGAATTTAGGGTGTGACATCTGCTCTCCCTTCTTTAGGACGGACTTCAAGGGCCCTTTCTTCGTGGGCCACTGGAATATCCACTGGATCTCTCGAGGTATCTCCATTAACCCGATGAGAATGGGTGTCGCACATATTATAGGTGCTTTCAGATCTTCCCGCTGGTGCCATGGGTAAAATGTGTGAGTTGATATGAAAGATGTAAAGGGAGAAAAGTGTGAAACTCTGGTATTGATTCTCTAGGTAAACTAGGAATGAAGAAAAGGCTTTGGAAGCAAAGTATGTTAGACCCCACAGTGGGCGCCAATCTGTTGTCGATGGATTCCCCTTAGCACTCCAGATGATGTCACGTAGCTGCAACACAAATAAGACAGTGAGGTGGATGGGTTTTACCTCGAGACCACTCCGATGCCAAAGTCAGTAGGTCTCCAAGACAACAGAATGGAGCTCTAAGTAAAATACTCGAGCTCCTTTTAGAGGGGGTTTCCTGAGATACGGGAGTCCCAGAAGGCTTTCTCTTCCCAGTAAAGAAGATGAATAGTAAAAAGGTTGGATATTCAAAGGAAATTGGGCAAAGTAACAGTACCTCAAGGTGAAAAATCTTGGATCCTTTGTCCAGATAAAGCCCACCCTTTTATAGGACTATGTTGAAGCTTCTCGAGCAAGCTTCTTTCTCACCTACCACCATCTCCATTACCTGACATAGGGGGCATAATAGAGCAGGGGGTCTACAACCCCTTAGGAATGGCACATATACATCACATCCCCTCTTCTTGATTTGTGCGTGTCATCCTCGACCTATTATTTGTCCACATCAACTACCTTTCAACCATGTCTACCATAATTCTTCTCTTTTTGATCAGATTCAACGTCTTTCGTGGAGCTATTCCTTATCTTCGGCTGAGCGATCAGTCCTATCCACCCGCAATCCATTTATGGTTGTTATTGGCATTTATGAGCAAGCATTCATTATTCACCTTCTTATTTCAAACTTGCCATGTCCCCATTAATGCACTACAAGGGGGTCGAATAGCCTTTCTGGTCAATCAATCAACAATGTTGGCAGTAGTCGATCATACAAGCTATGAGGAGTGCCCTTCGAAGTAATCTTCCATCCGTTAATCCATCCTATGGTTTAGAATTACCCACATGAGTTATCTCAAGTAGGCTCAAAAGATCCCTCATCAACGGCCAGATGCAATCCTGGTAGGCTTTATCTTCCCAGTAAAGAAGATGAACAGTAAAATGGTTGGATATTCAGAGGGAAATTGGGCAAAGTAACAGTACCTCAAGGTGAAAAATCTCGGATCCTTTGCCCAGATAAAGCCGGCCCTTTTATAGGACTATGTTGAAGCTTCCCGAGCAAGCTTCTTTCTCATCTACCACCATCTCCATCACCTGATATAGGGGACTGAATATGGCAGGGGGTCTACTGTAAGACCCGTAAGCCACAAACCCGGTCTAACCTTACATTCTCGTGTCGTGACCGGTCTTCCCATCATAATCGGCTCAAGTGAACCAAGTGCGTGAAGAAGCCATAAGGCTAGGTATGAAATTGAACCCAAAATCATCTAATTAGGAGTGTGTGGTCGCATACCTAAACAGATGGGGTTGACCACACCTCAGAATAATGAGACCACTGGAGTATGGGACGTGTGGTAGCATTTTTTGGATGTGTGGTAGACGGGTTCTATGACCCCACGTGTGACCACACGATGTCAAACTGACTCCGTGTTTAGGAAACTTTCCTAATTTGAGGGGGGCTCTTTCCTAATTAAAGTGGGACTCTATATGGAAATTTTCCTCTATATAAGGGATGTTCCTTAGTCTCTCTTACTCTTTAGAACCCAAATTGAAACTCTAAACCTAAGAGGAAAAGAGAGAGAGGAAGAGAAGGAGAAGAAGGAGATTTGGAGAAGAAGGCTGAGAGAAAGGTTTTACAAGAGAAGGTTCTAGCTCCTTACAACAAGTGAGGTATGGAACTTATCTCTGTAGATGTAGATTCTATTGAATAATGTTTTTATTGTAATTGGGGATATCAAACCAATATGATCAATGTGATCCTTTGAGTAAATCTCAAGGATAACCATGAGGGATGGATTAGGGATAATGGTTAATGAAAAACTATAAATAATGGCCATATGATAACCATAGGATGATCCCAAGTGATGAGCCAAGGAATCGACTCAAGAAGAATTTGGATTAAAGATGAAAACTGACCAAACATCATGTGGTCACAGCCTGTGGTCGACTACAGGATGACCAGAGGGTCGACCACAGCTATTCGGGAAGTTCCCATGAAAGGTGCGGTCGCATGGTGTGGTGCACAAAATGCGACCACAAGGTCCGACCACACAGTGTGTGGTCTCATATATTGCGATTGTCACACCCCGATTCCGGCTGAACCAAAAATGTGAGTGAACCGTCACTGAACCAACGGTTCACATCAGGATCTCAATAAGACTATGTCCACTCATACAAACCATTGCACATAACCATAATCAAAATATAATAAAATACAGCGGAAGTTTTAAATTAAATGAACTGAGTACTGCTATTGATAAATAAATTATCCAGTTATTCAAAAATACCAAAACGTAAATAAATATCTTTACATCTCAATTACAAATCCAACTAAAAATAAATAAAGAAACAAAACCAACATCCTAGAGGTACATGCAGAAAGGGCACTCGCATGAAGCGTCATGCTCGTCCTCCCCTTCTTGCACTTCTAAAGCAATAACTCCTCCATATACTGGAGCGTCTATGTAATCCTCTACAATATAACCTGCATCAACATCTAACATGTTTATATACAAGGGTGAGCTCACAACTTAGCTCAGTAAGACAATCAGACAATGCAACAAACACATGCATGAGTAACATTCACATTGTGGTCTGGTTTTAAGTTTGCAATGTACTATAGAAAGGATTGGCGGCCACCGCACCTCTATACATGAGTGTGTGAAGCCTCTCAATGGATCAAACACCACTGTCGTCCCACATGCACCCACCATGGAATAGAGATAGAGCTAAAGCGTCCAGATCAAATACCGCCAACACTTCCCCTGATACCCTATCCATACCAATACGTAAGCCCCTATTGGTGAGGGCTTGCAAATTGGGCTCACTACTAACCAATCCTATATGTCATCACAGTAGGCCCTATCCCAGCACAACTCCCTATGGCATAGAGATAGAGCTAGAGTCTAGTGGCCAGGCCGGAGACCACAGTGCCACTTCCTCCCCCTGATACCCTACCAACACCAAACATGCTAAGATAGAAGCGATACGAAAAGGTGCTAGTGTGAGGAATGATCCCAGACCCCAGGCCCTTCCCATTCCATACACCAACGAAAACAATTACATGCCTAACAGTCACATCCTAGCATAACGAGTATGCATGAACAATAATAATAATTGAAAGTAAAGATGACATGCGAGTATGCACAAACATCAGTCCATAGAATCATAATTATTAACAATATTTTATTGTTATTAAATTATTAGGGTTTAGGTTCGATTCCCTTACCTGACGCTTGTTTGATAACTTGCTCTGTGTCACAGAATCCAAACTCACTATCACAAGGTCCTACACGATGTTAGGGTTGAATTAGAATAGTTTTTCTTAAGGTTTACGTTGGTCGAAAAACCAACTGGGTCAAAACACTCCTCACAGTGCAGACCGGTCGTAGGTACCGATCGCGGCACTGTGGGGAAAGGTGCGACCATTGTGGTCGATCGATCCCCACAGACCAGTCTCCAAGAGATACCGGTCGCAGGTACCGGTCGCATGAGGTGCGACCGATATGGTTGACTGGTATGTCTCCGGAAGACCATACACCCGGTTCTCGTCTTTCGTCGGTCACCCCCTATTGATTCTAGGGTTTCTCCTATACATTCTAGGTCCAAGCAATGAGTTAGAGTTGTTTCAACTCCATTCAAGTCCTAGTTTCGATGATCTTCAACCTAGAACTTGAATCTAGGGTTTACCGACTATATTAGGGTTTGACGGCAAATTCTGGTTTAAATCAATGCCTCACCTAGCATGGTATTGATCCATTCATGACTAACCTTCTAGAATGCTTAACGTAGAGGAAGGTTTAAGCACTTACCGTTGGTTCGCAGTAGGGTGTTCTTCGTCCAATGGCAACGGCGGCTCCTCTCCCTCCTTCCTTAGCTCTTTCTCCTTCTTCGATCCCTTTCTCCTCTCTAGGGTTTGTGAGGATCAATAAAAGAGATAGTAAGGAGGTTTAGGGGTCCTTAAATAGACTAGGGTTGAGTTTAGGAAGCCCCTTAACATTAGGAAAGTCCTTGGGTTTGAAATTTAGAAAGTGAGACCCACAGAGATCCGTTTCTGAATCTAAGTGGTCTGCCTGCGCAGGCATACCGGTCGACCGGTACCATCGATCGGTGCCATCGACCGGTCTAAAATATTTATCATACATGGGTCCATTTTCGTACCTGATTGTCATCCATTCGTCCCATCTGGCCCGATGATGATTGGAAGACCTATTACGACACGAATTAAAGGTTTAGGTCGGGTTCATGGAGTGCGGGTCTTACAGCGACCACAAGTTCGACCACACATCCGACCACAGGATGATCGCAAGCATATTTTGAGACTAAACAAGGTTTTTGACTACTGTAATTTGATAAACTTGAACTCTAACTTAAATATATTAATTGTTTAGGTTCCCAATAGATTCAAAGTAACTTCCAAAGCTTGGAAGAGGAACAAATATCAATCAAAGGTGAGGGAACAAGACCTAAACTAATTGAATATTAACAAGCTATTTTATTTCATTGTGTCCAATACCATGAATGATTCTATTTATTACTTGCTTGTAATGTGCATCTCACATGTCATCCAATATTATTGTTATATTTTGCTCATGCATATTTATTTCTGTCTATTTACAATATGATGATGATGATGCTAGGGATAGACATGTGATTGTATGTGTGTGGTTAGTGTGTTTGATGTGAGTGGAGCATCAGGGGGAGGACGTGACATTGTGGTTCATCCTGATCACCAGACTCTAGCTCTATCTCTACTCAAGTCTTGTTCACTGACATCATCGTATCGCCATTACCTTAGCAGAACTATTACGTCGTAGGGCATCAGGAGAGGTGGTCTCGGACCGTGTAATCTCTAACTCTATCGGGGGCCTTAGCTCTATCTCTATGGATGTATTGAGGGATGCTGGGGTGAGGCCTTGGATACACTGGATGACATTTAGGATTGGTTAGTTGCGAACCCAGTTTGCAAGCCCTCGTCAGCAGGGGCTTACGTGTTGGTATGGATAGGGCATCAGGGGAAGTGTTATGCGGTGTTTAATCCAAACACTTTAGCTCTATCTTTATTCCATGGTGCGTGCATGTGGGACAGCAATGGTGTTTGATCCATTGGAAGGATGCACACACTCATGTATAGAGGTGCGGGGGCCTCCAATCCTTTCTACAGCACATTGCAAACTTAAAAACTAGACCAAAGATATGACGTGAATGCATGCATATGTTTGTTGCATTGTTTTATTTTCTCACTGAGCTCAAGTTGGGGAGCTGACCCTCGCATGCGAAATTCTTTTTAGTTTCTGATGTTGCAGGTATTACGGTTGAAGATTATGTCGACACACCAATATATAAACAGGGGGTGGCTATGGATGAGCAAGCTGTGGAGGACTATTATGATTCGTTAAGCGAGCGTTTCAACTATGGATGCGCTTAGTGTTTAACTTTCGTATTTGGATATTTGTAATATGTATTAAATTATGTTTTGGTTACTTGAAGATAACTGGAATATTAATTATTTATCATGATTCGACCTCAGTTCATTATTAATAAGACTTCCGCTATTTACTTTATTATCTCTGATTAATGTGGAATGTATTTTGGTTTAACATGGTTGGCATAGCCTATATGAGATTCTGATTGAACCGTTGGTTTATTGACGGTTCATCACACCATTCTAGTTAGTCCATAATTGGGGCGTGACATCTATGACCCATTAGGAACGGCGCATATACGTCACGTCCCCTCTTCTTGATTTATGCCTGTCATCCTCGACCTATTATTTGTCCATGTCAGCTACCTTTCAACCATGTTGACCATAATTCTTCTCTTTTCAACCAGATTCAACGTCTTTCGTTGAGATATTCCTTATCTTCAGCTGAGCGATTAGTCCCATCCACCCGCAATCCATTTATGGTTGTTGTCGACATTTATGAGCAAGCATTAATTATTCACCTTCTTATTTCAAACTTGTCGTGTCCCCATTAATGCACTACCAGGGGGTCAAATAGCATTTCTAGTCAATCAGTCAACAATGTAGGCAGCAGTCGATCATACAAGCTGTGAGGAGTGCCCTTCGGAGTAATCTTCCATTCATTAATCCATCCTATGGTTTAGAATTACCCACGTGAGCTATCTCAAGTAGGCTCAAAAGGTCCCTCATCAAAGGCCTCAATTTCCCCTAATAGATTTCGAGTTGTGATCGAAAAGTTATGCCTTTTGGATTGAGCAGAGGTCATGCTGTCAGTCCATGACGAGTTAACCCAAAACGGGTTGGATCATCTAGGGTCATCTTCAACCTTCAAATCTGAACTTTAAGGTCATAGTAATGGCTTTCCAGGTCTCTTGTAACTTCCTACAAAATATATTAATGATGCCTATTTGAGTCCATTAGAGATTAACACAATATCCCCAAATTAATTTCATGCATTAACAATCTATCAAACCCATTCTCAAGCAAGAGGACATGATGAACAGGTTTACTCACTACAAGAATATTCATTTATGGCGACAGAATTTTGCGACGGAAAAAAAATTTCCGTGGCAATAAATAATTTTAGCCCACGGTACTCAAATTTTCGTGGCTAAAAATACGGAGTTCAGAGACGGATCCTAATTCCCGTGGCCAAAATTATTTTTGGCAACGGAAAACAAATTCCCGTGGGAAAAAAGGCACATTTTGGCCAGGGTAAAAAAAATTCCGTGGCCACAAATAGTTTTAGCCACGGACATTTGATTCCCGTGGCTAAAAAGCAACGGAATTCATCATAATTTTGGCCACGGAAAAGAAATTCCCGTGGGAAAAAAGTACGTTTGGCCACAGTAAAAGAAATTCCGTGGCAAAAACTTGTTTTAGCCACGGACATTTGATTCTCGTGGCTAAAAAGCAACGGAATCACCCACATACACTAACTCTTGTTTTGGCAATGGGAGCATAGACCCGTGGCCGAAACTTGTATTTCCCAACATTGTCTGGTACCCGTGGCCGAAATAGGTATTTACCAACGAATTTCGGTTACCGTGGCGAAATTAAGAGGTTCCCTCCCATTTCCATCCCGTCTCACCAGCCCGCGGCCACGACGTCTCTTCCAGAAGCAGTCTCTTCCTCTCCCAGCTGCAACGTTTCTCTCTCTCAAAGGTTTCTCTCTCTCGTTGGTTTCTCTCGCGAATATCTTCCTCTCCCATTCCCATCCCGTCTCTTCCTCTCCTATTCCCATTCCCATCCCGTCTCTTCCTCTCCCAGCACTCTAAGCTTAACGAGTCTCTTCCTCTCCCGTGGGAGACTCTTGAATACTTCAACACTCTAAGCTTAAACAGCTCTCGTTGGTTTCGCATGTTCTCTTCCTCTAGAGTTGATCGAAGGTTTTATCTTCTCTTCCTCTCCCGCCGCCGCCGCGTTGATCGAATGTTTCTCTTCTCTTCCTCTCCGTCGGTAGTTGATCGAAGGTTTTCTCTCCCATCTCTCTCAAATTTGCACGTGCATGTATTTCGGTTTTTACTCTCCCATTTCTCTCCTCTCGGCTCTCACCGAACTGTACGGGTTGGAGAGATGGTAATGTATGTTGTTTAATAGATTTGTAATTTGCATCTCTGTTACAGAGTTGGAGAGATGGGTTTTAGAGAAACATTTCTAGCATATCACGATAGCGCACGGTTGGAGATCGAGATGGGTTTGGGTTTCAATAATCTTTGACAAGAAACAAGCGGCTGTACGGGTTGGCTTCTCTCTTAAGAGGCGTTTTCATCTTCCATAAGCTTCGGCAATTTGCTCGACCTCCGCTACCGGGAAGTAGATCTTATTTATATTTTCTCTGTCTATTCACCAATTTGAAATTTCAAGTATAACATCAAACAGTTTACCAATTTGAGATAAGACTTTATTATTATATTTTCTCTGTTTATTCACCAATTTGATCTACTCTTACTACTAGTAATTGTTACCACTAGAGAAGAATGTGATGGAAGAGCTCAATATGTTTCCTGCCATAGAATTCGTGCTCTACTTTGTCTAGATGTCGCCTAGATTATTCTTTTAAGGCATCAATGGTAGGTTATATAGAAAAAGATGGCTTAATATATATGAAAGCTAGTTCAGCTACATTCCAGCCATTAAAAACCCAACAACCTCTTAAGATTTTTCCCAAGCTGAGACGACGAATGGCGTTTATAAAATTAATGACTATAGGATTCGTCTAATAGTTACAAACAGAATATGCACTTTTTTGTGTTTCCCCTTACTGATATTTTGGCCTATGTATGTGTGGAATGATGGACTCTCTCTCTCCCTCTCCTTTCCCATTAAGCCATCAATCTTGATCTGATTGGCCACGGAAAGCCATGGTCATCGATGAGTCTAAAGGTAAATCCCAATCTTGAAGAAGGTGTGGGCATATTGTTAGGGCATCCAGGGCATATCGGTGCATGCCTTGAAAAATAGGCGGTCTTGGTCATCTAGATGGATACCGTGGTAGTTTTGGGTGTTTGTTGGCCTTCAATGTCTTGGTTCATCTTAGTGCCTTGACAACTATAAGTGTAAGGGGTTCATCGGCGTTGTGTATTATAGATTATTATCGTGTGTGTGAATCTTGATCATCTTCATTTTTATATAGTTCTTGAATTTTAGAGTCAAGAATGTATGTAATTATTAATATGTATTTTTATCGGAAATCATAATTACGTAGAACTTCGGATGCAACTATTTTAAGTTATAATTCCACAATTTATTTGTGTATATTATCATTTTTTTGTTTTTCTTTCAATCTAAGCGTTTAAAATCCTTACCGTTTTTTTTTTTTTTTTTTGGCATTCTCAAAATGTTTGACTGTATTTAACTCCAAAGCAATCTAAATTGGTTATTAAAAATTTGGGAAAAATATTTATGTCTAGCAATGTGTATCTACCTATACATAGACACAGGAGGGGTTAATTGACCACCCCACCCCCTTAGTTGGATGCTTATGAATTCGCTCTCATTGGTCCCTATACTGGTGCAAGAACCACGTACAAGAACCCATTGGTCCCTATATTGGTCCCTACGCTGGTGCAAGAACCATGTACATGATAATATTATAACCGTTCGGTCGGGAGAGGGGTGGAATTGAAAGTCATGTGAGTCTTTGGTTGGGTTTATATAGGGTCATGGCCCGTGAGTGACATGAGTCCATTATTTTGTTGTTGTTGTGTATATGGTTTATTGTTGTTACTACTCTATTACTTAAACTATTGCTTGTGTGAGGATATGTCTTCTTCAATATATTTCAAGTTTGATCTGTCTGATTTGAAATCCAATTATCACTTCAGTGCTGTGAAATTTCTCTGCAAAATCTACAACGTTGTTGGGTTTGATGTCTTTTACATGTGAAGTCCTGAATTATAAGTTGGCTTTTCACTCTATTTATTGTGTTCCTTCGTTTGTTAATCCCACCAAAAATAGTTTCTTGAGCCTGCTGGTATGCAAGCCTGAAACTTCACCAGATTTGATTTTGGGGCTTTAGCAGCTTACTTTCTGAAGAAATCTCCGGCCCTTGTTTCTCACCTACCCTTAGTTTGTCTTCAACTCCAGAACTCAGAGGAATGAATCTCTTTGCCCTTCGGCCCCTGTTTCTCACCTACCCATACTCCTTATCTAGTGCATCAGGAACGGGGAGAGAATTTTTTAAATGTTCAGCTCATTGGTGAGCACAAGGCCATAATTGGCAAGGCGAACCACGGCGCCTGTGGTGGCTGGACTGCCTAGCGATGTCTTGACAACCATACACAAGGCAGTCAAACATTAAGATTTTATGAAAATCTGAAGATCAACATCATTGATCTTGTTTATTTTGAAGAAATTGAATACTAGAGCTTTTGGTTATCCTAAAGAATTGGTTAAGAGTTTCTTTGTGCCCTTAGGTACCTGGGGGACCAGATACTTTGTATGTGAATTAGAATAATTTTTTTAGGGGGAGTGAAATTACGTGAAATTACCAACAGGTTCTTCTAATTTTTGTGTGTGTTTCCTCCTTTGCTTGCTCTATAATCAATTTGGATTCGCATAGAAACTACACAGCTTCATGAGATTTCATCAAGGGACATGGTCTTGACTCTTGACTGATGTTCTACTTCAAAATCCTATTGCCTTTATCTTTAACATAAGAGCTTGATGGGGAGATGAGAGTTGAAAAGATTTCCTTGGAACTTTTAAATCCTACATAGAAAATAAAACAGGTCTAAGAGGATAATTGCAAACATGGAAACAACCTTAGATAAAGTTGTAATCTCTAATAATATACTATACAAATGCCGAAGATGTATATATGAAAAGTATGTATGACCATGTGAGCTGGAAATTCTTTGATGGTTTGCTTGTCAGATCGGATTTTTGGGTCAAACAAAGTATGAAGTCCCCTTGTTACATTGTTTTTTACTAAAAAAACTAAGGTGTTTTCCTATTAGCCAAGACTTTGCATAGGTATCTTTTGTAATTGGGCTTCTTGTTCTTCTCTTTTGTTCTTAATAAATTCATTTCATATATTTGAAAGAAGAAAGAAAAAATATATTATGTCAGGACTATGAGGGAGTGTCTGCAATTAGGGGGAACACAAATCCACCAAAGATGATGAAGGAACCATTCTAGTTATACAGCTGTAGAATATTGAAGTTATTCTTTTCTCTTCAGTTGGAGGTGATAAGTTGTTATCTATTTCTTAAGTTATTTTAGAAGATTAGACTGTTTAGGAGGGATAATGAAAAATTATCTAATTTATCGGGTAAAGAGCTTTTTCGATGGGGTGTAAAGAAAAATCGCTATGGGGCAAGCAACTATAGGAAAAGATAGGTGAATCCTCTGTTCTTAATGAAGCTACCCAAGCAAGATATCTACGGTTTGGTTCTTCCATTCACTAAGTGCAGGTAAAGAACATAGTAATTGGATACATGCTAGTTTGGCTGCTACAGAAGACAAACTATAAGATGTTAATGAATGTTGAATTTCTGAATTATTGGCCTTGTTTTGGGTTATAGGGTGATGATAGTTTAGATTGTAAACCAGAAAAAGGCTTGATGAGGGGTATTTTATATTATGAGATGTGGTTTATATGTAACTCTTGAAGAAGCTGTGGATGTGTGATCTAAATCCAATACCCAGTTAAAGTAATAAACTGGATTAACTTGCAAGGGCTAGGCTCAGTGGTATGTTAGGCCCTAATAAAGACAGTGGAAGGTCTGACAGAATTTTTTTTAGTTTTACACTCTGGACATCTGTTATTTGTTCTTCGTAATCTTTTACATAGGTATATTGAAATTCTAAAGTTTGTGGTGGTACATGTAGAATCTCATATAACTACTTTGTTTTTCTTATTTTCTTTTTTATGTGACTTTAACAAACAGCAAGCATGGAAGACTGGCATTTGTTTGCTCAATGCATTTCATGATTTAGGTTTTTGAAGAAGTTCAATGAGATGCTTGAAATGGTTGAATGCCTTCTTTTTGTATCTAAGAAATGAAAAGTGGTGTGGTGTGAATCAGACAAGGGAAGGAAGCTGAGAAGCATTTTGGTGGATTGGAGTTACAAGATTTTGGAATGCTATTGTATACAATGTATTTTTTTTTTGTTGTACTTTGGAGTACTGTATATATACAAAACTTTTTTTTTTAACTTAGCTTATTTCCCTGTAAAGGTTGGAATATCAATTATAAATTTCAATTCACTTGGAATTCTTCTACATTTCAGTTGCTAGTTTTTTGTGTTTTGCTTGTGTTTTATGACAGGATATATAGTTTTCACTGTTTATAACAGGAATATAGTTTTTTGTGTTTTGCTTGGGAAAATTTAAAAAAAAAAAGACTATTTTTACCGACGGTAAAAAAATATCCGTTGGTAAATAATATTTTTACCCACGAAAATTAGATTTTCGTCGGTAAATAGACAAATTTATGCCCACGGAAATCTAAATTTCCATGGGAAAAAATGTGGTATTATACTCGACGGTAATAGAGAACGTATTGGTAATTATAGATATTTTTACCAACGGAACATCTTTTATCGTCGGTAAATATCAACAACTTCAACCACGAGGACTTACTTTCCGTGGCTAAAAATATAATATTTTAGCCACGAAAACTTATTTTCCGTGGAAAAAAATGTGAATTTTATACCCACGGCAGTTACGTCGACAGAATATATACGACGGAAACTGGTCCGTCGGTAAATATAAACGAGGACGGAAACATCCTTTTAGCGATGGAAAACTTCCGTCGCTAAAAATGAACATTGTTGTAATGACTGTTCATTATCCAACACAAACCAGATTTGGAGTACATCATACCTTTGATTACTTTAACATGCATTCAATCATTTAGCTCTTAGAAGTGATAAAGACTCACCTTACAACTCTTAAGCTGATCACCAAGCTTAGAATTTCAGAATCACCAACGAAATCAAACCTTCTTCACTTAGAACCCCAATTTGTTGCAACTCCCTTTGCCTCTTTTCTTTCAACTTCAACTTACTGGAACCCTTCTTCTACAACTCTAACACCTTCAAAGACTTCTCTCTTCCAAGATCTAAATAACCCCATTGAACCCAAAATCCATAGGAATTAAACATGTTCCTCTCATGGAGCCAAGAAAATCCTTCTCAATCCTTCTCCCGTTTTCTATTGTTGCCAAAAGAGTAGAGATAAAGCCCCCTTCTGTTTTTTCTATAGCTATTTCTTTATTTTAATTTTCTAAAATTCATTATATGAAAATTCCATTTTTATCCCTACTAACTGCCCAAGTGCTTAGTTAAGCTGTCCATAATTCTAAGGTACCCTCAAACTATGATTGGACTATCTTACCCTCATGAGATTCCATTGTAAACATATGTACACTCTCATCTCACGAAATCATGGTACCCTTATTTTCTAGAGATAAAAAAAATGCCCCTAGCTATCATCACTAATTACATCAGCCCTTGCCACCTAAAAATAATTAACATCAAATGTATTCACCAATAGAACTCAGCCACATAGGATGAGACTAAGTCAATAAAATCTAAAGAGTTAATATTATATAAAACTAGACCACCAATCTACCGTTTAAAGCAAATAATCCATATAAGTATATTTATACCCATGTCTTATTACAATTTTCCGCATGATAGTTTACTAATTTAATTCATCACATAATCTCAATATTACCAAATAATGTATAATATATCTATAATAATATCCAAATATAATCTCATTGTTACCAAATAATGTATAATATATCTATAATAATATCCAAATAATCACCACACTTATCTTCCAAGTAATGTAACCAACAAAATCTAATTTTATGTAAGCATAAATTACTAGGGACTACATTATACAACTAACATTTATCTCTTGATGTCAATGGTGAAATTTACTAAAATGCCCTTAGATCTCCTATCCACCTTGTAAGACTAGCTAGTTAACATCTCAGCTGGCTGAGGTGTTACATAGGTGTCCGGATTCAAATTGTCTCCTGCTAGGGTATCGACAGGAGACTCGATTGCGGTTAGTCGTTGCCCGACATGTGGGTGTCGGCTAAATCCAAGCTGACCAGCCATTTGATAAGGTAAAACGCATAGTGCTTTCATGTTATGCACTAGCACTAGCTGGTCAGTTCTGATTTAATTGACACCCATGTATCGGGCGTTGGTTGCCCACAATCGAGTCTCTTGCCGACACCCTGGCATGAGATGATTTGAATCCAGTCCTAATTGTCCTGCCTTGATTGACTTTGATTGGGCAAAAGCAGACCGATGGCCTTGGTAAACCTAACAAACAATAGAATGAAGAATTACAATAAATTGAGATTTTTCGCATATTATTAAACCAAGAAAAGAGAATGCAATACAAAATCAATAAGTTTTTGCCCATGACGATGCAAAACAATGTATATATATATATATATATATATATATATATATATATATATATATATATATATATATAATATATATATATATATATATTGGAAAAAAAAACATTGTAAGTTTAACACCGCAAAAAAACTAAAAGCACTCACTATCCCATATATGTGCATTTGGACATGTAAGTGGGAGTGTTTTTTCCATTGAAATAACACAAGAGGTGGAAATTAATATAAACCTAAGGTTTTCTTTGGTATAGTTTATATTTATGTGTATGAATTATTTATAATAAATTATTTATAAAAATAAATTATGAGTCATAAATAATAATCATTTATTACCAATAGACATAAAGAACTAATGATAGATTATCACAATAATGATAAATACTTTGTAGCCTGTTTGTAGATCATATCCTAGTTCTTTTCATCCTTTCATCACCATGCATTTATATGCTCTTTTTTGTCCATAAAACCTTAGTAGATCTTGTTTCTTGACCTTGCACGATAGAGGAGTCCAAATAGATTTAACAAATAGAAATCAAGGGAACAAAGAAATAATGTGAATAGAACCACAAAGAAATCAAACAAAAACAACACAAAGAAAATAAACATAACCACACAAATAAAGTGAATAGAACGAGATATCAAATTTTTTCTCCATCGTGTCCCCTCCATGCCTTTAGTTGACCACCATGGATGTTGCAAAGATCCCAAGATCCGAGTCGAGTTGTTGAAATTGGAATAAGTTTGGTAACGGATCACAAATTTTGCCGATCTTCTCTATTTAATGAATGGAAAGTCCACCCAGCACTCACCCCCTATTACATAGTACATTACATATAAAGTACATTACATAGTCTTATTTAGAGATGGACCTTTCTTCTATTTGGGAGTTATGACACCGTACAAAACCTTAAATCGTAAAGTAGAAGGAGGAAAATTATTAATTACTAATTTACACAGATAGGGTCGGGTTGGACCAGACTGGGCCCCGGTCCTGTCAAGGTCAAAAATAAAATGGGCCCAGATCCGGCCTTGACCAGGCTTAGAGTGGCTTTGGCCCTATCCTGGGTAGGTTTGGTCCAGTTCAGATTGGTTGGGCCAAATTGATATCTCTACTCTCTTGTCATGAGGGGTGTCAGTGGGCCAGTTTTGGTCCGACTTAGTCCGTCTCGGGGTTTTTAGGGGCAGCCTGAAACATGTCCAATAAGTGATTCATGCTGGGGTGGGTTGCACTGTACACATTAGCTAATGGGCTGGTCTGATGTCAGTTTATTATCAGACTAGCTTAATAGACTCTTATTGTTCCGCTCTCAATTCGGTTTCGATTTACTATATGTATATGTAGAAAAAAGTTGGATTAATGGGTTCTACCAAACCATTATCAGGCTGGTCTTGTCTCAGTGTTGGTTTCCTAAATATAAACTTAATAAAATGTTCGCTTGATAGTTTTTCATCGACTCATTATCGGGTTGGTTCAATTTCAGTTTTATTGATATGATTGGATTTGAGCTTATCAATTGGTGATTCGGTTTCGATTTTTCATTGGGATCTAAAAATACAATTCAAACCCTGTTAAAAAAAGTTTAGGATTTAATTTAAACCAGACCCAATCAATTGATTCGATTTTAATTTTCCATTTAGCCCTAATTTTGACACCTTACTTCTTGTGCTGTTTCCCTTTTTTTTTAACATCCAACAATATTTGGGATCCACATCGTCTCCCGCCTGGGTTTGGGCGGGAGAGTGGGTGGCCCCGATGGATGGCCGCCACCTGGCACTCGAAGGGATCCGAACCCTCCATCCGAGCCGACCCCCCAGTCAGCTCAGCTTGTTGACTGGGGGGTCGGCTCGGATGGAGGCTCGGATCCCTCCGAGTGCCAGGTCCAGTCTCCCGTCTAAACCCAGGCGGAAGACGATTTCTATTCCAATATTTGACATCCAACCATACCCTACTGTTACCAAAAAAAGAAAAAAAAAAAGATAGCCTCGAAGTCAAGAACTCCGTGAACCTCAGACTCAGCCCAACCGAACCTCGGAGCAAGTTGGTCCCCCAACTGACATGCAGGGTAGGAACGGGCCCGCAATGATGCAGTCTAGTCCTTGGCTCCTTGCACGTATCACAATACTCAAACCTCGCGACGACGGGTTTGGATTTTTGGACTGGGTCATTACTGTTCGATTTAGATTGAGAGAGAGAGAGGAAAGAGAGGAGAGAGGAGAGAGGAGAGAGAGTGACTTCGTAATTTTAAAAGCAGGCTAAGAAGAAGGTCATCGCAACTGCTGTTTTCGTAGTTCTACTGAAAAGATCCTGACTGAAGCAACGTTTGATCCATCCGAATGGAATCTTAATGGGTTGGAACCATTAAACAACACGGTGGGAAAAAAAAAAAAAAAAAAAAAAAAACCATTCTCTAGTCTCGTCTCGTCTCGTGGGGGAAAAGATAATCGAGCTGATAAGATTTGAGAACAACCAAGATTTGTTCCAAAAATGAACGAATGAGAAAGAAAAGGCACAAACAATTGGATTCGTGAATTGCTCGTCCGGTTTCAAAGCATCTTAACCCCTTTTTGATTTTAATTATACAACCGAGAAAAGTCTGACTCTTTTTTCTTCTTTGTTTTTCTAATTTTTTTTTTTCACAAAACAATATCACAATGCGTAACGTTTGTGGAACAAAGATGGAAGCGAGAAAGACTGTTTGTTGTTTCTATTTCTTCACCTGTTTAATTCGTTCATCATTCTTTCCTCCTTTTTGTTTTATTCTTTTCTTATTATTGTTTGCTCTTCCTAATTATTATTTTTCGTTCTTACTCTTTCTTCAAATCTCACCGCACATCTCCAAAAAAAAAAAAAAAAACTATTTGTTTGTTTTCTTTTGATTTCTTCCGTATCAAGATTCAAGACTCTGACGAATTCACATTCCTAAAACAAAATGTATTGACCCTCTCTTTTTAATCCTTTTATCTCTTTCCCTTTCATTCCATGTCTTCTTTTCAAACCCTATTTTCTTGTTTTTGGTTTCTCCATCGCGATTGCTAGAGTTTGATAGTTAACAATGGAGGCCGATTCGGCGGAAGGAGATAAGAAGAATGCTCCTGAAGGGGGAGAGATCAAGACGAAGCGCAAAATGAAGACTGCATCTCAGTTGGAGCTCCTCGAGAAGACCTACGCTGGTTTGTAGAAAATTTTAAATTTGATTTATTTCATGGTTTTTGGTTTAGGTTAATGGGTATTGATGGGTTTTTGTTGAATTGAAATTTGCTGGTTAACAGAGGAGACGTATCCGTCGGAGGATTTGAGGGCGGAGCTGTCGGTGAAGTTGGGATTGACGGATCGGCAGTTACAGATGTGGTTTTGTCATCGAAGATTGAAGGATAGGAAGGCTCCGCCGGCGAAGCGGCAGAGAAGGGATGGGCCGGTGGTGGCGGAGGAAGAAATGATGATGGTTGAACCGGGGAATAAGCCTGGGTCTGGGTCCGGGTCGGGGTCGAGTCCGTTTGGACATGGTGAGGCTCGTAAGGTGGTTGTTGCCCGAACATCATCCCCACCATATCCTCCGCCCAGAGTGGCTGCTGCTGATATACCCATGATGAGGAGGTACTATGAGCATCCACAGTCGATAATGGAGCTGAGGGCTATTTCTGCTGTGGAGGCACAGTTGGGGGAACCATTGGGGGAAGACGGTCCGATTCTTGGGATGGAGTTTGATCCCTTGCCACCAGATGCATTTGGTGCGCCTCTTGGTAATTCTTCTTCTTTTGTTTTACGTTCTCAAGTTGGTAGTTTCCATTGTTCGCTTTTCGGGTTTGGCGAGGATACTACTGGCGTCATATTAAGAGTGGGACTGATACCATTAATAGGAAATGAAGTATGCTACTTTCTTGCATTTTTGATTTCTATACTCAATTGCTCACTGTTCCTGCTTATGTCATGTTAATTTGCTGCATGTTTGATTCTCTCTCCATTGAGAAAGAGGTAATTTAGACACTGCAATTTTCACATTGTTCAAATATCAATGAAAGAAATGGTACACTATGCAATTTTTTTTGTGGCTGAACCATAAAAGGTAATGCTGATTGAAGAACAAATAATAAAGGAAAAAAAAAAATGTACAATTACGATCATCTTCAATTGTTATGTTTTTGTCATTATTATTTTTGTTGTCCCCCTATTTGCGGAATACAAGAAGGCTTTACTAACATGGGTGATAATACACATTCTTGGGTTTTATGTCATTGAATTGGCAGTTTCCACTGTTTCCTCTCTTCAGGATTGGTAAGGATACTAGTTCCATTATATGCAGTTGTTTCATTGACAAAATGAAGGACATTACTTGCATGTTTGATTCCATATTCTCAATTCTTCACTGTTCCTTAATTAAGTATTTATTTCCTATGTGTTTGATTTCTGAGTTCAGTGAAAGCCCGCAACTTTAATGCTGCAATTTTCATTTGGTCCAGCTATAAATTGACACGATTTTACACCTCATTTTTTCACATCATCATCATTGTTGTTGTTTTTGGCATCATTATTATTTAGGGTAAAGTACACAAACCTTCCTTGTACTTTGGCTAAAAGACACAAACCTCACCTGTCATGTTGATGGCAAAGAGGTTAAGACATCTCAAATTAACAAGCCCTCTTTGCTATATGATCTTAATTCAGTCCAACACAAAAATCTGCAGAGAAAAGTAATAGAAAAAAATTCTTATTTGAAAATCCGACCGTCAGAAATTGTGGAAATTGGGTTGAATGACCTTTATAATAGTTATGAACACCCTTCAAAATCTGAGAATGATCCGAAAAGAATTGAAGGAGCTATGAGCTTTGTAACCTTGCTGTACCTGGTGCCGCCAAAACCTGGGCAGGTTCAAAAGAATGTCGGCTGCTGATTTGGTTTTTACTTCCTCTAATTGGTGCTGAGTGTTTCATATATAACCAGCAACAAAGAACAAAATAGGAGTATTGAATGCAAAGGAACAAAAGAAATAGAGTTCGGTTGAGTCTCACAACCTTGGAGACTCAACCAGAAAATAGGAGTTTCACTCTCTTTTTTTTTGGAAAATTCTAAGAGCTTCCGCCAGCTTCTACTCCTCTTATTTATAATGAGAATCCTTACAATTAAAATAGGAAAGAGAGAAAACTACTAAAACTAAACCTCCTTATAACATAGGAAGGTTTTAATACAATGGAAATAAAACTTTCTAAATCTGAAAATAGGAAAGTAAATACTTGGTCTCCAAGTAATTGACACCTACTATCAATCTATCCTAAATATTAGGAAACAAACTAAACAATGAAATTAGGAAACCAACTTTTAGGAAAAAACTAACAAAAGAGTGAAAAAATCTGTTCCTGGTACTGTTCACATGAATAGTACCGCGTAAACAGTGTTCACGTGAACAGTGTGGGTTGGTCAGCCAGTTGGGCCTGGCCCAATTTTGGAAGGTTCTTCTTTCGGCCCCTTTTGGAGTAGACTTGGGTTGCATCACATGTTTAACTGGACACTCAACTACCATGAACTAACGGTGTTAACATTATTGGGTAAAATGTCTTATTTACCCTCACATGTGTAGGGAATTCTTCGAAGAGTTAGGGTTTCTGCAACTTGATCTGGCATTCCGGTTTTCCGGCTTTCTCACTTTGATCTGTTACTTCATTCGATAAGATATTACAAAATGCTTGTTTGAAAACAGAAAATGTACTTTGGCCAAATCATTGTACCGGCTATACCGTGTGGAACGATCCACCTCGATGAATGGCTCCATATTCTTATCAGATGCACCGGAACTCCTGCACGACATCTTCTAATACCGATGCGATCAAAAGATCACAATCCGAAGTGAAAGAGTTTCAGTTGAACTATTTCTCTTTCCTTTATTGTTTAACACGATTGGGAGATTGTATTTATAAACTTTAAATCTGTAACAGAAATTCAAAAAACTATATGCGTAGAGACGTTTACAGAGATAGAGTTTGAGAGGACTCAAACTCTTGCTAACTCATTCGTTCCAAACTATACATACTTAGAGACATTTACAAAGACAGAGTTTGAGAGGACTCAAACACTTGCTAACACATTCGTTTCTTGTATTTTTGAGGAATTTGAACTTGCGGAAAACTTGCAACAAAATTATTCTACGATCCTTTTGATTTTGAATATTTGAATTTTGAATTTGAATTGCATCCTTCCTTATGTTTAGAAATCGTTTGAGCTTGCGGATATCTTGCAACCTCCAGATTACTAGTTGATGGACCATTTGAATTTGAATATGATGAGTCATCCTTTACATGAAGGAACCTTAACCTTCGTACGAGAAAAAACCAAGATCCAAAACCATAGGACCAGGAGAAAAGTTCGGAGCGCATCCATACACAATTCTAACCGTGAAAATTACAAAAACACGTCAAAAAAAATCCCTAATCAGGAGGGATCGGGGAAGGGAACAATGAACGCCACATAAATAGGACATGGTAGTTGCGAGGTTCCGATAAGTATTGGGGCACTGCTTCCTGAGCTGAAATGTATCCATGTCCCGCACTAACTTGTATTTATCTCTGCACGTTTAAACTTTTTGCACTTTTGGTGTTTGGCCAGAGCACTTCGCATGAAACTTCTCTAACATGGACGAGATAGAGAGAGAAAATGGTTTAGTTGATGGTTGCCTAATTGTGGAGGAATGGTTTAAGGGTAAACTTATAATTTCATTACTATAAGGGTAGTATGGTCATTACAATTAATTTGTCTACATGAGATCAGCAATTACCGTCCTCTAACTAATAGACTGTAGTTAAGTGTCATGAATTTCAAAATTAAGGAGAAGTTGGTGTCCTGTTAAACGTGATAGTGTTTGTGTCTTTTAGCCAAAGTAAAGGGGAGGTTTGTGTACTTTACCCTATTATTTATGTTTTTCTATGTTTCTGTAATATGGGAAGTCTTTACTTCTAGAGGTGATTCTTCATTCTTTGTCCTTGAGTTGGCAGTTTATACTATTCATCTGGACTGTCAATGATGCTTACTTCGTCCTACAAAGAGTTGGAATGGCTATGGTAAAAAAAAATGATGGATAATACTTTCTTCGTTGTTTGGTTTCCAAATACTCAATTTCTGACTGTTGCAAAAAATTTCATCTTAATTTCTTGAAAGTTTTATCACTCTAGCAAAAGACTCAAGACTTTTATGCAGAAGATTTCATGTGGTTCAAATTTAGAAGGAAACATTGTTAAAAAAAGAAAACGTAAAAGGTTAGTTTTTTACAATACTTTCTTATTGGGTTTTTCTTTTTAAAATATAAAAGACATCATTTAATTTGTTCAAAATTTTCGAGCTACCCAAACACCTTTAGTTAATAATAAAGTAATACCACCTAAAATCTCACTTATCAGAAAGAAGCCCACCTAAAATCTCTCCTCTTTCTGTCTTCCTTAGTTTTTTTCATATAAGAGCTCCTTTCTCTCTCTTCCTCTCCCCATCCCCTTTTTTAGTAGCTGCAATTCAGAGTTGAAGTAATAACATTGAATTGTAAGAAATGTGAGTAGAGATTTTAACCATGTTAGATGTATTAAAAAGGCAAAAGGTAAAGTTCTAGTAAGGGATGAAGACATTAAGGAGAGATGGAAAGAGTATTTCTACAGCCTACGTAATGAAGACACCTCGAGTAATAGTGTATCGAAAGGTTGCATTACCCATCGAAGCACCACAAGTCGTAGATATATGCAAAAAATTAGGGTGTCAGAAGTAAAAGAAGTTTTAAGAAGGATGAATGTAGGCAAAGCACAAGGTCCAGATGGGGTCCCAACAGAAGTGTGGAAGAGCTTCGGAATCTGTGGTTTATCTTGGCTGACCAAGTTGTTTAATAAGATTATGAGCACAAGGAAAATGGTAGATGAATGAGGAGAAGCATTGTGGTTCCGATTTATAAAAAACAAATGTGATGTTCAGAGTTGTAATAACTACTGAAGCATAAAATTAATGAGTCATACTATGAATTTATGAGAATGAGTCATTAAAACTTTTTTGATACAAGAAACTACTATTATGAAGAACCAATTTGGTTTTATGCCAGGAAGATCCACGATAGAAATTTACTTATTTAGGTGAATTTGAATTCCTCTAAACGGGTGCGAATTCGATTTGAATTTGGATTTTCGGCTATCCATTTACATCCTATATAGAAGACTCAAACAAGAAGCAAACTAGTCCTAGAACTCCTCCAAACAATAACTTACTTTGGAGGTAGTTTATTTCTATTAAGACTCAACCTAAAATAAAGGAAAGTAACTTAAAACACTTAAAAGCAATAAAAGATTTAAAATATTAGTAGTCAATTCAACTAGATAAAGATTATCCAATGAGATAAAGACTTATCTAACTAGACTTAGGCTACCAACATGCTAATCATGCATTCCTTCCTTCTACCCATAGTTTAGGCCCATTAAAGTGGCTTATACTACAGTGAAAACCCATGGGATCAAAGGTCCAACATACATATAAGCCAACCCAGGGCTCAATTTGGTGTCGTATTTGCATCCAGGGGGGAGGGGAGGAGGTTTGAATATGGTGTATTAAATATTTGTAAATGCACATGGTAGCTGCTTAATCTGCTTTTAGGGAACCATAACATGTCTATTTCTTGATGAGTGAGAAGAGAATACATAGGCTTAGTTTTTGAAGAGGCCATTGGACTGGATAATTGCAGTGGACTCCATCCAGTCAGGCTGTCAACAAAAAATGCCCAACTGTCAGAGCATAGTTCTAAATCTCGGTTCTCGAGGGTGTCTCGACCCTTGAGAAAACCGAGATTACCGATCGGCGAGAACCTGCCGAAACTCCCAGAGGGTAAAAATGGGAGTTTCGACAGGTTTTTTTTATGGTTTAAGCCATTTTTTGATGTTTTAAGTCCATTTTAGAACCATTTTAAGGTTATATATTGCAGGAAAATACTTATTTAATATATATAAATACATTTGAAGCATAAAAATTAATCATATTATTGAAAAATCATACATTCATAAATCATAAATCCCACAAAATGACATAATTTACAAGTACTCATTATATGAAAAACTTAAATACTCAAAATGAAATAATACATTCCCATTAGTCCATCCCAATGTCTAATCATATGTAGAGTGGCGTGCAGGTTCCATCTGATCAGATTGACTTTGCTGAAGAAAATATATCTCGGTCTGATAAATAAAATCTTACCATGACATCCTTCGGCTATAGAAGGTCTAGTAGTCTTCCACATATTTCTCATGCACGTGATCCGGGAAGTTTCTAAAGATACCCAACCTTGGATACAATTCACTATAATGTGGAGTAAAGTGAGCATATATTGACTGGTGTGGGGGCGTGGTTCTTTGCAAATTTGGGACTGAAAAGAGACTGTCCACAAAGTTTGAGCCAGTTTGTGATGTAGCATTACTAGTATCAGCGGAATAATCATATGCACTTCCCATCATGTGGTCATCATCACCGGAATAAGAACCGTATGCTGAAGTGGTGCCAAATCCATGAGCACTCCATTGCCCCTGCTCCTGTCCACTGCTACCCTCAATGCTCAGTCCCCCAAAGCTTGTGGACATGCTATCAGTTTCAACATCAGGCATAATATCAGGATCAGGAACGATGTCAAAGAAACGATCTTCCTCTTCTTCCACTGGTTGCAAAGGGTGTTCCCGTTGACGAGACCTACGTGTATACCCAGTTGTAGGCCGTGATGAAGATGCGCGTCCACCATGATCTGGATCCTGTGTAGTGTGTGTATACTGACTCTCACCGGTCCATCTAATAATGGGTACAGTCGGTTTAGGATCACTACCACCACCCTCATCACCGCCACCACTACCATCATCACCACTACTATCAGAAGTTGACCAGCCACTTTGATCCATTGTATCATCATCGCCTTCTGAGTCACTACCAGTACCAGCTGGGGGGTCAAACGGTCTAGGCAACTGTGCATGTACACGACCCTCATCCGAGGACATAAACCGCTCGAGATTAGAACCCATCGGAGCAGACACAGTGGGGTCGGGCATCCCACTAGGCTCATCCATCACTGGAACTGCTCTGTCTCTCACCCATTCCACATAGGGATCCTCTTCATCTGAAGATAGTTGGAAGACGTCGGCTAGCTTTATCAGCTCTTGTTCATTTCTTTGTTCAAATTTCAAGCATTGTACCCTCAGTGTCATGTTGTAATGGGCGTAGACCTAGTCATTAACCGTTGAGAGCCCAATTTATTCCGCCTCTTTGAATGGATAAGGGAGAAAGTACTCTAATTTCGCTCACATCCAGATGCGGAACATGTCTGAGATAGGACTTTGATTGCTATTCTCCTCAACTCAACTGCATGCTCGCCATACAACCACCACTCAGCTGTACAAGATGAAGAACACATTTTAATACACATATTAAATAAGATATGTTACTTGAAAATTTCAATTTCCATAATTCCATACCAGGATCGGTCTTATCTCATCCAGCCACTGCAGCGGGAGTTCCAAAACTCCCAAGAGCATTTCTGAACGTTTTCATCTACACCCATTTCAAAATTTATAACCATTAGCCATTGTAATATGTGGATATTCAAATAATTCAGCACTTAAACCATACAACTCACCTACAGATTGACCAGTGCTTGTACAGTATAATTCGGTACCAATTTTGCCACAACATCTTTTATAGCACCGATAAGGTCATAATTGAGCCCAAGCACATGTGAATATTGGTACTTGGGGTTCAAATAGTATGCTGCAAAATATGAGTCACCAGATTAAAATAGAGTACTAACTATTAAGTGGAACTAAATTAAAGACATTATTAAATATACTCACCAGCCTTATTCAATGGGTGCATCAGCTGACTCTCCCATCGATCTTTGATAATCTTTAGAAAATGTTTGTTTCCACGTAGAAGCACAGTTTTTATATGGTCCTTCAACATATCCATGGCAGCATATAAATGTGGCATGGTGGGTTGGAATGTTGTATCCACTAATCTCAGCACCTTCACCGCTGGCTCCAGAATTTTGACTACATCCTTCAGTGTTCTCCAAAATTCCTCTGAATCTATAGTAGTCTGTGCTTGAACCCCAGTAGGAGAGCTGGACTCCCTCCACCCAAACCAGTCCTCAGAAGCAAACATCGATCTGAGGCCTACCATCTTTGCCTGAAAGCTCTTTAGTGCTATGTAGTTGGTAGCAAATCTAGTAATGCCGGGTCTTACCAAGTCCCCTCCACATCTCTCCCTCAGCAAGTTCAAAGAATAGCCATGGTTGTTACAAATGTTGTCACCTGGCGTGCTTGTTCAACCACTTGCTTTACTTTTTGGATCTTGCCCATGCCCTTCAACATCAAGTCAATGCAATGGGCAGCACATGGAGTCCAAAAAAGGTTATAGTTAGCCATCATCATCTCTCTTGTCTTTTTGTAGTTGCTGCCATTGTCTGTCACAATTTGCACTACATTTGTAGCACCAACTTCATCCATCACTGTCTGTAGCAATCCATAGATGTAGTTAACATCTTTTGTGCATGCAGATGCATCCACAAACTTCAAGAATGATGTCTTCCCATCACTGTAGACCATGAAGTTGATGATGAACTTTTTAGTGGGACCAGTCCAACTATCACACATTATAGTGACCCCATATGCACCCCAATTATTCTTTAACCCTTCTATCCATACTTCTAACTCTTTTTTAATTCTTGGGAGATAGACATTCATCACTTCATATGGAGTGGGGGCTTTAACACCAGGACCAGCCTGAGCAACTGCATCAAAGAAAGGCTGATAGTATGGGCCACCACTGGCATTTGCTAAGATACTATTATAGATGAACCACCTAGCAAAGGCATCCCCAATAAATTCTTTTGTACCTTTCCAGTTCCACATACTCTTCAATTTCTTCTGTTTGGCGCCAGCCTTTCTAAAAACTACTGGATTCTGCTGTAGAATCTCAACATATTCCTCATCCCTAACAATAGGTGGTGGTGCCTGGGGTTGTGCTCTAGTACTTTTTGATCTTCTAAACATAGAAGCCAACCCTCCCTTACTCTGTGTTTGTGGTTCTTTGGGCTGCTGAAATGATCTACTACTACCTGCCCCTAAGGCTCTTTGCCTCAACCTTTCCATTTCCATCTCATGGCTGACTTTACTAGCCATTGTTGCCCGTCTCAGATCTATGGCTTCTTTCTCAGTCAAACCCCTGGTATCTAGACCATCATCATCTGAACTATCATCATCCAAACCACGCACTGTACCTCGGATTGCTTCCTCAAATTGTTGTTTACTTTTTTCTTTCTCTGCCCTTCTCTGCTGGCCTCCCTTCATCTGTGCAGCTATGAACCTGGTACTCTCCACAGGAACTATAACACACTTTGCCATGTCTGTAGAAGTCCCACTCAAGTGTTGCTTAAGTCTGGTAATCCCACCAGACATAAGTTTCTTCCCACAGAATTTGCATTGGGTCTTCTTTCTATCACCGTCAATGGCGGTATAATACTGCCAAGCCATGTCAGTACGACCAGCATCACTGCCTCCCTCACGAGAACCCGAAGCAGCCATAATATTTAGAACGAGATACTGTTACATAAGATGATAAATAGAGAAATTTAAATCAATAGATTTATATTAATAAAACTTAAAATTGAAGAACTTAAAAGCATCAAATATGCGAATACAACTCAAAACACATTGAAATTACTTTTCAAGATTTTAAAACTATGTTACAAGAAAACAGAATATTTTTCCTAATTTTCCATAATTATTTAGATATTATTAATAATTTTGGATATTAAATAAAAATAATTTATTTTTCGAAAAATATAATCTGACAACATGAAAACAGTAGATTGGTCAATGATGTTCAACATATATTATTTTGAACACCAATAGATAAGTATTAATATTTTTTTACTAATTTTTTATTGCTGAAAAATAGAATTTATTAATAAAAAATTCATAAAAATAAAAATATGTACAGAAAAAAAAAACTGAAACCGTGACCGTGTAGATCGGCCAACGATGTTCAACATATATTATTTTGAACACTAGTAGATAAGTATTAAAATTTTTTATTAATTTTTTATTACTGGAAAATAGGATTTATTAATAAAAAAATTCATAAAAATAAAAATATGTACAGAAAAAAAAACTGAAACCGTAATCACGTAGATCGACCAACAGTGTTCAACATATATTATTTTAAAGGTAAATTGATTAATATTTAAGAAATGTATTTTTTATTTTTTAAACAAAAATTAAAATAAATATATATATATATATACAGAAAAAAAATAATGAAACCGTGGTCGCGTAGATCGGCCAACGGTGTTCATTATATAATATTTTCAACACCATCTAATTAATATTTATCATATTTTTTTAATTTTTAATTGCTGGAAAATACATTTTTTTTGACAGAAAATCAAAATAAAAAATATATATGCAAGAAAATAATTTCGAAAGGATGAGGTTGTAGATCGGCCTAATGACTTTCACATATATAAATTTCATGATGAACCAACATGTATTGAACATATTCATGTAAAAAAGTAAGTTTTAGGGAAACAAACCATACCTCAAACCTTAGTTTTGCAAAGAATAGGTCAAAATGAGCCTCCAACAGCACTTTAATGGAGAGATTTGCGAAGAACAGAGGTTTTCAAACCTTAGATGCAAGGTTGGAGAAGAAGGAATGGAGGAGAAGAAGAAAACAGAAGCAAAGTTAGAGAAAAAATGAGTCTCGGTCGAGATCTCGACCGAGACTCTTATTTATAACTTAAACCAGTTCGAAACTGGTCGAGACTGGTCGAGACCCAGTTTCGAACCAGTTTCTCGTTTCAACCCTTTCGAGACTACCAAGAAGGTCGAGATCAAGGTCGAGATCTCGACCCTTCTCGGTCGAGTTTTAAAACTATGTGCCAGAGACCCCGGGGATATCCAGGTTCGATCATCAGGCTACACAATCAGATTGTGAGGGTTGCTGATAGTTGCTGCAGCTGAACTATTGTTTGGGTTGCTGATAATTGTGCCTGAACAATCTGATGCTCTATCTGTTTCTAAGAACATTATTTTTGCTATTTTATTAATTAGCAAAAAACGTTGTTGAGGCTTGCTGTTAAAATCTCTATATACGTGGAAATTTCTTTCTTTTGGGACTGGACAAAGTTATTTGGTCTCTTACTCTCTTCTGGATCCCTCTTCCACTAAGGTGGAGAACCTTGAATACGTGGAATTGCTTGCATATATATTTTTTTTTTGGGGTAAACTGCTTGCATATTGTTGTGAAATGATGCTTAAGGAATATCACAATTCTTGAAGGTGTCAATAGTGAAGGTGGCAAGCTTTATAAAATGAATGAGGGAAGAAGTTCTTTCACAATGGAGCTAATATTTTGATGCACTCTTAGGAATCAAGATTTTTGATCTTCATATTCGATCCTGTATTGTTATAATTTTGAGACATATTTTCTATGTACATCTGATCTTGGTTGATCAATAGAATCAATGAGAAGAACTACATAATTATAGTAGAGTGAAGAGCGGAGGAAGCAGACGAAAACAATCTTTCTTAAGAGTGGAAGGAGAATGAACAGGGAACTGAGATGAGCTGAGATTTATTACTTTTTGTTCAAGAGAATGAACAGGGAACTGAGATGAGCTGAGATTTATTACTTTTTGTTTGATATTGAAGGGAATTGGCTAGGTACTGACTTTGGTGAGCACATGAATGGCTATGTACTGGCAAAGAGGTTATAGTGTGACGTGTTTACATGCATTGCTTAAATTTATTACACATGCTGTCATCCTCTGATGATGATGAATCTTCCTTACATTCTGTTGCTTATATGTTACTGTTGGACAGTTTGTAGTTACACTTCAAAAGGAAGTAAAATTAGACATTAATTGAATTAAGAAATGTTAAGGAACTTAAAAAGGGCATCTGTCATTATATCCTTCTTACATCTTGCTTCAGTTGCATTGAATTTTGTTGGACTATTGAAGCATGATTTAGATGCACATTTACATGTCTTCTTTCACGACTCTGGTAAGCTTTTTTTTTTTTTTTTTTTTGAGTATTCTTTGGCAAGTAAAAAAGAAAAGGAATTTGGAATATTGATAAATTAGTAGTTCTTCTATTTCCATGTTGTACAGTCAGAACTGTTCAAAACAGATGACCCAGCTAACTTTATGAATATTTTATGTGGATCAGCGATGATGGAACAGCAGAAGCAAGCTGCGCGGCCTTACGATGGCAAAGTATATGAGCGTTATGATGCTAAGTCAATCAAAGTTAGTTATCTAACTTATTCTTTCCTGTTCTTTTGCGTTCTTATTATGCTTGTGGAATTGTTTTATGTTTTGAAAATCATTTGAATTCAAATCCATTGAAGGGGAGAAGGAATAGAATTGGATGTGCAACCTGGTGGTTATGGGTTTGAATCTGAAAACAGCGTCTCCGAGACGCGGGGGTAAGGCTGCATGCATAAGCCCCTTCCCAGACCATGCAGTGGTGGGACCCTTATGTTGTTTTAGAAAGAGTGGAAAATGAACATCAAATGGAGCCCATGATACCTCAAGGGAAAAAAAAAGCATAGATAGAAATGTGTAGCTTCATTTGATGGATCCGCAAAAATAAACTCCAAAATTTTGAAGGCTTTGTAGACATGTTAGCATGGCATTCTGCTTCTTCTGAGTCAAAGCCTATCTTTTGGTGGAGAAAACCATTGAAATGTGACTATCATCATTTACCATGAAATGCAATTGCCTGATTGTGCCAATGACTGCTCCTGGCATCTACATTGTCAGCTAATTTTTTCTTTTTTGGAGTATATGTTGTCTGCTGAGTGCTTAGGAGCGTAGACAAATGGAAAAAGATCTTCTGTAGTGAGGCCAGCCCCTAGTGAGGATCCCACCCATTCAAAGTGGATCGGGTTACGTGCCGATCCACTCAAAGTGCATCGAGATACGCGCAGATCCACTTTGAGTGGGTGAGATCCTCACTAAAAGGCTAGCCTCACTACAAAGGATCCCAATCCTGGACAAACTGCTCCAAATTTGTAGTTGATGAACATGGTACTTTTTTTGGGGAATGAATAAACAACTTACTTTTAAAGTAAGAAAGCTAACTGTAGGTTTTCTGAAAAAGGTTTACTTATAGTGGAAATTAATATGAATGTACTTCCCATTAATGGAAAGAGGGAACAGTCTGCTTTTATGCATGCTTTCATCTGACTCCCACATAAATGATAGTCCATTGAGTATCTTGTGAGGATAATAAGTATAGACGTGTTGATCACGGAATAATAAGGGGAAAATAAATGATATGTCTTCTTAGTACATTGGTTGCAGTGTGTACTTTTCTGTTGTACAGTTTGATCTGCAAAAAGGTCTTGTATTCATAGTATTTTTGTCATTTTTACTATGGGACATGTGGACATGGAACTATTTCTTCCTCATTTCTTTCCTTGTTGGCCTCTGCATTACATTTTGCTTGGCCTTCTGACCGTTATGATATGTTGATTTGACGTGTGTGGCTCTTTTTCTTTCTTTTTTTTGACCCTTGCTTAGGTGGATTTAGATGCAATCACAGTATATATTTTGAGATGCAAGTGTTATGATAGGAAGCATATTGGTAGTAGTTCAAATTTGAACGGATTGGGTTTGTATTTGAAAGGCTTGTACCATCTTTATAATCTCTAAGCATGATATTTCGGTACAAAATTTCTCTCAAGTAAGTCTGATATTCTGGTCCATCTGTGGATGAGATTACAAAGATTTCCTGGTTCTTCTATCAGAACTTTTAAGGTTCTTATCGGTTAATTATTACTAGTCTCTGTAAGTCAGATTAACATGCATTCTGTTGACTAGTATGTTTCATTTCTGCATAAACCAAGAAGCATTACCATATTACTTTTATGTCTTCTGCAGACATCACCACTCCTTCCCAATATGGAACATTGTTTCATACCTGGTTCATCTAGTGCGAAAAGAAAGCTGACAGCTGGAAATGTTCATGTGGTTCATCCTCAGGCTGCTGCAAGGGCTCTCCAGGAATATCAGTTCCTTCCTGAGCAGCCCAGTGTTAGATCTGATGCATATGATAGAGTCCATTCATCTCATTTCTATGACTCACCGGATGGTCCTAGTGCCAGGGCTTCATCATTTCCTGATGAAGGGCCATATCTACGTGGAAATGAACAGATGTCAACAGGTTACAGTTTCCAAGGTCAGATTTCAGGTGTTAATCTTTTATCTCAACAAGGCAGACAGGGGCACATGTATCCTTCTGCTTCAGGAGAGTACGATGGTGTTCCACATAAGAACTCTTTTGCTAACGTTGGGATAGATGCTCAGTTTGGTGCTCATCCAATGCTTGGACTAGAAAATTCATTCGTACCATCTGACAGGCATGTTTCTCATGATGAAGATGTTTCTCGGATGGATAGAAAACGCAAGGTATTCTAAATCAAAGCTAAGTTATTTTTCTGATCCAAGAATAATGTTTCATGCATTTGTTTTAAACTTTTAACACATGCAGAGTGAAGAGGCACGAATTGCTAGGGAAGTTGAAGCCCATGAGAAGCGGATACAGAAAGAACTGGAGAAACAAGATTTGTTGAGGCGGAAGGTACTACCTCAGTACTGTTAAATTTTGTGTTCTTCATGGCTCATCTTTTGTGAACTAATACCTTGGGTACTGTTATCTTTAGAGAGAAGAACAAATGAGGAAAGAAATGGAGAGGCATGATCGTGAAAAACGAAAGGAAGAAGAGAGGTTGATGCGTGAAAAGCAAAAAGAGGAGGAGAGATTCTTCCGGGACCAAAGGCGTGAAAATGAAAGAAGGGAGAAGTTTTTGCAGAAAGAAACTTTGAGAGTAAGTTGGTAACTTGCTTCTATAAATTGGTAGCTTTAGTGTTGTGGTTGTTTTTTAATTTTAAATTTTAAATTTTTTTGTAAATCCTTAAATCAGGTTGAGAGGATGAGGCAGAAAGAGGAACTTCGTAGAGAGAAGGAGGCTGCAAGACTGAAAGCTGCTAATGAGCGAGCTACTGCCCGCAGAATTGCTAAAGAATCCATGGAGCTTATTGAGGATGAACGCTTGGAACTTATGGAGCTAGCTGCTTCAACCAAGGGGTTTCCCTCAATCATTTCTCTTGACAGTGATACATTGCAAAACCTTGATTCATTCAGAGGTAGATCTTGCAATTTAAGTAGGCAATACTGAATGACATGTCTCTGATATTCTAAACTATAAAAACAATGTGCTTTAAATGTCCAGAGTGAACAAAATAATGTTTCACATATCATCCCCTTCTGAGTACCCAAAATCTATTATTATTCATCTTTCATCATAGTCAGTGAATTGAGCTAGACCTTAGGTTTCAAAGTATGTCTCATTCACACCACGATCCCAAGCCATGCAAGTCTTACTAGCCTCTTCTACATCTGTTATTATCCTCAACTTAAAGCCTTTCTATATCCTTGTTGCGTCACCCTAAAATCTTTCTACTAATGTGATGTGACTTTACCAGAGAGAAGTTACCCATTGTAGAATTACAATGTTACTGCTAAAAATTTTAGAAGTCACCTAATCAACTGAAATTGTTTGTTTTTATCATTCAACCGTACTTTATGATATCTTTTATTGAGCATTGAAAAGGATGAGTCAAAACTTAAATCGGGTTTCTAGTCATATAGGTGATGTGTGTGTGTCTCTCTTTTCACATTGGGTTTGGAAACACTGTTTTCCCATTTGAGACTGCATGAACTGTTTGGGAAAAACTTTCTCTAGAATTTACAAGGGTGGAAGCATTGTTTTCAAGGCATTAAAGCGAGCCAAGGTGCTGGCGAGAGGCCTTGGGTCTAAGGGGTGAATCCTAATTGATCAAGGCATGCATAAACCAGGTTTACTGCAGCCTTTCAGCTTTTGTTAATATTTTCTGTTTACTAATATCCTGACCAAGTTATGTTGATATTTGGTCTACTTAGAGGTAACGTAAAGTATAAAATATAGAAGACACATGAAATCATTCACCAATTAGTCAATTGATCATTCATCATTCATCAAAATATGCAAGAAATGATCAATTACCATGATTTTAGAACGTAACTGTATTTGTTTTCCAATTTTAACCCCTTAAAAGTCGTGATAAGCTGTAATAAGGCACACTGTAAAAGCATACAACCATACATGAGTTTAAAATGGGAAAGTAAAACCCAAAATTGATGCCTGCCTCTGTCAAATCCTGGCCAGCAATAAAGGTAAAGGCCTTGACAACCAATATGACACCTTTACGAGGTCTTGGCGACCAAGACTAGGGCCAAGTTGTAGAAAACTAGGCGAGTGCAGGCCTTGCCTGTTCTGTAGGGGCCTTGAGGCCTAGGCTGCCTAGGTGAGGCCTTGACAAATATGGGCATAAGGAAGGGTGAAGGGGGGAAGGGCCCCTAAGGAAGGAATCGAAGGATCTTATTTAGGCCTTGACAAATATGTGCTTAAGGAGGGGGGTGAAAGGGAAAGGGCCACCCCAAAATGTAAGGTTCATATTTAGTTTTTCTACAACTTGGCTCTAGCCTCGCTTGTTCTGAAGGGCCTTGAGGCTTAGGCCATCTAGGCAAGGTTTTAACAACTATGGGCTTAAGGAGGGGTGAAGGGGAAAGGACCCCCATTAAAGCAAGGATCCTATTATGGTTTCCCCTGAAACACGAGATCCTTGTTTTTACTGATTAATTCTTATAATTCAACTGTAGGTAACTCCTTTCTTTACAATTATCAAAAGAATAAAGGATAAAAAGCCTTATTTTTTCTATATTCTTGCACTTGATAAATTTCCTTCTAGGATGATTTGAATGGTTTTCTGCACTGTCAGGGCTTCCATTTGGTTCGAAGTTCATCTTCGGCAACAGATCCATTAACCTCCAGCTGCATTTTTGTTTTTGGGATAGATCCTTTCAGTTTACTTTTTAATCCAGTTATTTATCTTTCCTATTTAATGCTTTTAGTAAAACATCTGATGTGTTATTTCTATTCGGGTCCATCTTCCTTTCTCTCACACTTATATTATTTTGTGTTATGGTCAATCTTTAACATGAGTTCTGTTCTTTAGATATGTTGAGTACATTCCCTCCCAAGTCTGTGCAATTAAAAAGACCTTTTGCTATTCAACCTTGGACTGACTCAGACGAAAACTTAGGGAATCTTTTCATGGTATGTCTCTCTCTCTCTCTCTCTCTCTCTCTCTCTCTCTCTCTCTCTCTCTCTCTCAATCTCGATTGTTCTTTCATTATTCGTGGGGAATTAATTGGGCAGTCAGAAGAAATGAAATGGCATCTCAATCATTTGAACCCATTGCTTAGTTTTGTTGTTTTCCTTGTGACGTGATTTACATGTTCCATGTTCGCCAACCTCATTGCTGCATGATTGCCACTTATTTCTAATTTTCTTGTACTGCTGATATGCTGTGGCCCTCTATTGGGAAAGGGAAGTTGGATCTGATACACAACCCTGTGTATGCTACACATACCTATTGAGCTGGGCTAATGCTTATGCCCTTGCCACTTCTCAAAGATAATAGTTTCTCTGCAAATATATTTGAAGAATCAATTTGTTATTATATATTTATTTAGCCGAACAATGTGTGGATCTTTGGAACTGGATTCTGCAGGGAAAGAAAAGATCTTAGGTAAATCTATTGTGAATTTGATTGTGCTGTTATTTATTTGTCATTTCCTTATTGAGTTTCTAAATTGGATCCAGATTCATTGCTTTTCTTACTATCTGTTTGAGACATTTGTTTTCTATTGGCCACATGCAATTATTTATGATTCTCTCAGGTTCTGAGGTCTAATTGGTTTTTACAGGTTTGGAAGTTTATAATCACTTTTGCTGATGTTCTTGAGCTTTGGCCTTTTAATCTTGATGAGTTCATTCAAGCTTTTCATGATTATGTAAGTTCTGCATGAGTTCTTGACTTAGTTGGATTCATACTTTTACATTCCACAGTCTTTGCTGCATCTGTCCTTTAGTGGTATTAATGAATTTAGTAGCTTTGAACTCTTCAGGATCCAAGACTGTTGGGGGAAATACATGTTAGTCTTCTAAGATGCATAATAAAAGATATTGAAGATGTTGCAAGGACACCCTCTATGGGACTAGGAGCAAATCAAACTAGTGCTGCTAATCCTGGAGGTGGGCACCCACAGATTGTTGAAGGGGTAAGGTCCATTCTTAGCCACTTTTTGCACTTTTTACTCTTAGTTGTTTCTTATTTTGTTTGTCCTAGATCCTTTTTCATACTGTGTAGTTTCTATTATCAGGCATATGCATGGGGCTTTGATATACGCAGCTGGCAGCGCCACTTGAATCCATTGACTTGGCCTGAAATACTTCGTCAGTTTGCATTGTCTGCTGGATTTGGGCCACAACTGAAGAAAAGGAGTATCAGAAAGGCATATTTTCGAGATGACAATGAGGTACGATCATTTCATTGAATATTGCATGTTAAATTCTCTGTTCTCTATGACGATATATAAAGTTATGCTTTATTTGAAACTTCACTGTGAACTCGATTACTTAACTGAGTGACTTTTCTTCTCGGAACTGCCTAAACGTGTTATGGGTGCCAGAACAAAGATTGGAATTGTATTTAATGAATAAGGAATTAGATGATTGTTTCAGCACACCCCATGATTTCGTAGGGTACATAAAACGAAGTTAGTAGGATTATTAACTTGCCAGTTGCCACCTTGCTTTCACCAGCCACATGATGAAGAAAGTAAGGGATGAAACTAATGATGTATGGTGTGGAATGTTGGACAGTTAAGAAGCACCATATAGATAAACTTAGTGTAGCTGAGATGAGGATGTTGAGATGGATGTGTGACAAAACTAAGAAGGATAAGGTAATGAATGATTATATTAGAACTGATTTGGGAGTAACGTTGATACATGATAAGCTACGAGAAAGTCGTTCAACCAACGGATGTTGTTAGATGTTCTAGTATGGAGGAGTGATTTGATTCAGGTTGAAGGATTTAAAAAAGCTAGGGGAAGACTTAAGATGACTCTAGGGGAGGTAGTGAGGAAAGACATGCATAACTTAGGCCTTGTTTCAAGTATGATATGGAACAAAGCTGATTGGAGGACAGAATCCATGTAAACGACCACATTTAGTTGGGATAAGGCTTTGTTGTTGTTGTTGTTGTGTCCTTCAAAGGATTTCTTAAGCAAACCATTTGACATGATCATTCTACAAAGTACTGAGTATAGTACACCCAACCAGGAAAAAAGTTTCCTTTCTATAATGGGAATCGGTTAATGTTCTGATTTAATTTTTAAACTGAAAATCACTCCTGGGATAAGGCAAGTCATGTGATTGAGAACTCAAATGGTAGCAGGGAGGGACAATGGGAACTCACTGTAAAGTGTAAACGAAGTAAAAGGTGCTCATAGTTGTACCTGATTGTAGGAGCTGGCTGGAGGCTTGAGATTCCAAAGTGCTAATGATGCTGTAAGTTGAAGTCATGCACTAAATTGCATCGATATATCTTTCAGTTTTCACTGATGTACTTATTCAGTTATTCTGTTCTGCAAATAAGATGCACTTGCTTGCATTCTGTCAGCAACAACACTGTTGCAGAACAACCAAAACCTTAGGTTTTACAAATTTTTTTTTACTCATTGAGGTTAGAAAACATTATTTGATTGTTCACTCTGTACATTGATATATGGCTGACATCGTTTCATATTAGGTTACTGATGTTGGTTGTGGGCTGACTTTAATCCTATTTCTCTCAAAGCGATCACATGGTAATTGGTTTTTACTGGAGTTTCCTGTGATGCATGTTTCGCACGTGATGTTGAGGTGATGGAAAGTAGATCCTTAATTTTCGTAGAGTCCAGGTCACATGTTATGAATGAGTTACTCCTTTTTGTCTTTCAATTATTTAGATGGTTGCCATGGCTGATTCAAAATTTTAAGTTACTTTAGGCCACTGTTGATCTAGAGGCTTCTGTGCATTGATATAATGGATCTGGCATCCGATGAATATTATATGTTCATTCTTGTGTGATTTACTCAACTACTCTTCAGTTCTATATGTTTTGAGGTTTTGTTGAAGATTCTTATCTAGCCATTGGGTTGTTTCAGTTGTAGGTTAGTTGGTTGTTGAAGATGTGGGGTCAATAGCCACGATGAAGTTTATCTCTATCTGTACATTGGCATCTCTATTATTTAGACTTATATTTATTTCTTTCCTAATCTTAAGAGTTAGATGGCATTTATGTTTCCTAGTGTAACTAGAAGCTCATTAGGATGTAATCTTTCCTTTTCTATTCAATAAGATCAGCAGTAGGAGGAGAGAATCTCACTCACAATTTCTTGCTCTCCCTCTTCCCGTTTTCTCTCCATCTTCTCCTCTTCTCTATTTTGTTACATGGTATTAGATCAACTATCTGGGTTGCCAGTTTGAGAATTGTTTCTAGGCTCTGGTTTGTTGTGAAACCCTAGATTGTAGAAGAAGAACTAGGGTTTCAACGAAGATGGCAAATGTTTTTGAGTGTTATTGCTGTGTACTAGTGGTGGTCGACTGCGGTGTTGTTTTCCCCTTTGTATCCTATTGTGTTTGCTGTTGTAACTTGTTTCTAGCGGTGCTTGCTGCCCACCAGAGTTGAATCGAATCCTATCGATTCTTCTATTTCCTTCCTGAGATTCTGGCTACAAGTTTCTCCACTTTGGGCGACTTTACCTGCAGGCCCCTAGACTGAGTCCTTACTGGAAACCATTTTAGTTACACACTGAAACTCAGAGCTGCTATTCCTTCTTCTGCCTGAACTGAGTTGTGGAGTTTCCTCTCTTCTTATCCTCATCCATCGGGTCTGCTGATGCGTGCCTACAGAGGTCTGCTAGTGGCGAATCCAAATCTGAGAGTTCAGCTTCATCCGGTTTGTTTTGAAGGAGCTTGATTGTCTGGAACCAGATCTGCCTTCCACCTCTCTGCTTCTGGTTGTATAACAATTCTAACGAAGGTGGAAGAAGTCCTTTATTTTGTTACATGCCCTTTATTCTGGTTTCCAGAATTGCTTTTGATCTTAAGAGTTAAATCTATTTTGTTTTATTTTGTCACCTCTTCCAAGTTTGTCCCTAGCTCTATAATTATAATACCTCCCACGTCCTCTCCATTATTACCTTACAATAAAGCCTTCTTGCTTCCTAAATTACAGCATTGTCATCCATCTTTACAAACCTTAAAATTGCGGATTTGCCATTGTTATCATCACTTGAGTGTTCTCTTGTTTGTGTGGGCCTATAGTGGATCTAATCATGGTCTTCCGACCCTGGGTTCCACATCAATTGGTACTTGAAATTTTTTGAAAATTGATACTTGCATGGAATGTGGTTGTTATTGCTATTATTTGGATATCTAGTATTTTATTTGCTACTAGAAGGGGATGATTGGAGTTTATTTTCTTGGGATCTTAGTTGCGGCTACTCTTGCTTATGGGATTTATTGTGCTCTCATCCGTCGAGATGCACAGTTTATTGTTACTGCTGTATGATGGTGGGATATTTTTTGTTGCATACCTCTGTATTATCTGTCCACGTGGAATGCCTCACGTGAGGGCGAGAATAAGCATATATTTTGCTTGTGTTCGTGTCTGCTTGTGGGGGAGGAACTTTTATCAGCTTGGTCAAGTCTGCTCAAGTAAGCGAGGCTTGTGTCTGCTTGTTAGAGAAGCACTTTTATCGGTTTGTCCAAGTCTGCTCATTGACGAGAAACTATTATCAATTGCATAAGATGCAACCTTTGTGTAGGTATACTCATTGAAGAGAGAATATTATCAGTCACATAAGATGCAATCTTTGTTTTAGTCTATTCATTGAAGAGAGACTATTATCAGTTGCACAAGATGCAACATTTGTTCCAATTTTCTCATTGAAGAGACTAGAGAGGGGTTTTTTTTTTTTATTATTTTTTTATTTTGTTGTGTTGATGGTACCACCATTTGAACCTAGACTTTGGAGTAATAAAGAGTTATTTGCTTTCCTTCCTTCTGCTAGAATGGTTCAAATGTTAGATAAACTATTCTTAGTTGCACAAGATGCAACCTTTGCTTATGTTGGAGCCTACTACCGTTGCACGTGATGCAATCGCTCGTGTTGAAGCCCATTACCTCTTTACTTGTGGAAGAGCCTACTACTACTACTACTACCAGTTGTACGAGATGCAACCCTGCACGTTATACAGTCTATCTGGTTCACAACAACTATAAGCTGTCTGGTTTACAGTGACCTGATGCTATCTGGTTCTCAGTTACCGTAGCTACTATGATGATTGATGCACCTACCTACAATGACTGGGGGTACCTGCGTTCTGTGAGAAGTGTTTGTGATGGTTGTTATTCTCCACCATATATCTTGTTCGTTGATGGTTCTAGTTTGTGATTTGATATTGCTATCAAGTATAGTTGTCAAGGCATTGCCTAGGCGTCCAGGCGGCTGTGGATGGCTGGGTGGTGAAGCACTTTATATGTACTTAGAAAGGCGAGCACCTTGGTCCTTTGGGAGACGCCTTGGATGCCCTAAAGGCCTCGGCTGTCGCCTTTTGTGTGAATATGAGTAGATAAATTAAAATTTTAATATATTTGTTTTGTATTTTTTTTTTACTATTTGATTCTATTACTAACATATCAATTGGCTTTTGTGTACAATAATATGTTGCACATGATACATAGAATTATCAAAGTTATAAGGAAATAGAAAAATTGCCTTGAGAGTCTACAGCCATTTGAAAAAATAAGGTAAAAGCTAGAGACGAAAAAACTGCTGCTCACCTTTGTCTTCTGAGTATTCCGTTGTCATGCCCTGGATCAGCTTAAGCTTGAAGCTTCCAATATCTGTTTCGGTAGTCAGGCCTCTAGGACCCGACGTTAGGTATGTATTTTTTTCTTTTTTCCTCCTCTCTGCTACGGTTACTGTGATCCTTTTTTTTTTGGTCGTTCTCCTCCTCCTCTTTCTTCTTCTTCTCCTTCTTCTTCTTTGCGACTGCAATGCTAAATTTTTTTTTCTTGTCGTTCTTTTACGGCTTTTTTTTTTTTTTTGTCGTTCTTCTCTGCTAAGGTCTGCACCCTTTTTTTTGGTCGTTCTTCTCCTTCTTCCTCCCCTTCTCCACTACTGTAAGTTTGTGTTTTTTTTTTCCTCTTACTCTTCTACATATACATATTGATTTCTATTTTTTCTTTCAAATTCTTCCTCTTACCCATTCTTCTTGTTTTCCTTTTCCTTCTTTTTCTTATGCTTCCTCCCCTAGTCCCCTTTTCTGCTACAGTAATAGCCAGACTGCATTATGCAAGTATGCTTCTTTCTTTCTTTTTTTTCCTTATTCATTCTAGTTTCTACCAAAAGACTTCTAGGAAGATGCATTTAAAAACACTCATCCTTTCAACATCATCATCTCTATCGTTTAGGCTTATATTTATTTCTTTCCTAGTGTTAAGAGTTATATTGAATTTCTGTTATCTAGTGTAACTAGAAGGTCATTAGGTTGTAATCTTTCCTTTTCTATTTAATAAGATCAGCAGTAGAGAATCTCACACACGATTTCTCTCTCTCCCTCTTCTCCTTTTCTCTATTTTGTTACATTGATATCTCTATGGTTTTGTCTTAACTGTTGTTTTGGGCAGTTGTGTGAAGTAATATTTGGAAGATAAAAGTAAAGCTTGTTTTCGAAGCTTTTACGTACTGTCTTTTCTCAATGTATTGAAAGGATGAGTGTCTTTAAATGTGCAGGGTCATGATTGTGAGGATGTCGTTTGTACTTTACGTAATGGTGCAGCAGCTGAAACTGCAGCTGCTATAATGCAAGAAAAGGGTTTCTCAAATCCACGTAGATCCAGGCATCGGTTGACCCCAGGAACGGTTAAATTTGCAGCATTTCATGTCCTTTCTCTCGAGGGAAGCAAGGGCCTCACAATATTAGAAGTTGCAGATAAGATTCAGGTAATTTTTCATTGTATTACATATGCATTTGCTTTATGTTATCCTTTTCGCTGATTTTATTCGTCTTTGTTGGAAGAAATCCGGACTACGTGACCTTACGACAAGCAAGACACCAGAGGCTTCTATTGCTGCTGCATTGTCAAGGGATACAAAGCTTTTTGAGAGAACAGCTCCTTCTACTTATTGTGTACGGGCTCCTTTTAGGAAGGACCCTGCTGATGCTGAGGCTGTATTATCTGCTGCCCGTGAAAGAATACATATATTTCAAAATGGGTATTCAGATTCTGAAGATGCTGAAAAGGATGGGGATGATGCTGATGATGTTGAAAGAGATGAAGATTCCGAATGTGACATTGCTGAGGATCCTGAAGTTGATGATGTGGGAACTTCATCAAATCTAAATAAAGAGGCTCAGCTCTCAAATGGAGCAAAAGCTGCTAAAGCAATTTCTTCCTCCAGAAATGGAAAGGAGACTCTCAGCAACGAGGTTGGAGAAACTCCAAAGAGTGGCTTTACAAAATTTGAGAAAGGTTTCTCTTCATTTCTGTCAGAAAAATCCAAGGAAATGAATGGTTCAAGTGCTACCATTGATCAGTCAATCAATGTTACTGGAAACTATAGTGAGGTGGTCGTTCTTGATCAAGAGGAGACAGAGATTGATGAAAGCAATTCTGGTGAACCATGGGTTGAAGGATTGACGGAAGGGGAATACTCTGATCTCAGTGTTGGTGAGCGTCTAAATGCACTTGTTGCCCTAATTGGTGTGGCTGTTGAAGGAAATTCAATTCGTCTTGTTCTGGAGGTATCCCTTTCGTAGTACTCAAATAAATTTATGTATTGCTTTTAGTTTTTATTTTCTGTAATAAGAGATGTAGTTTTTTGCAGGAACGCTTGGAAGCTGCAAATGCTCTTAAGAAGCAAATGTGGGCAGAGGCACAACTTGATAAAAGGCGTATGAAAGAAGAATACATGACAAAATTACAGTATTCATCTTTTACAGGGATCAAGGCTGAGCCAAATGCTTCTAGTTTTGCAGCAGAGGGGAGCCAAAGTCCATTGCCTGGTGTTGGGAACAAGAATAGTGAGGCTTCTCTGAACCCTGCAGTCAAGTCAGAACCACTTCTAGATCCACAAAATGTTCAAAATTATCTTAATAATGTACCTGGTGAAAGGACTATGGGAGGGCAAGAGTTCTCTGCAGGTCCTGATAATTTCCCGCATCAGCAACATGGTTATGCCACTGAAAAATCACGGTTTCAGTTAAAAGCTTCTATTGGTCATAAAGCAGAAGAGATGTATGTATACAGATCTTTACCTCTTGGTCAAGATCGCAGACGTAACCGATACTGGCTGTTTGTTACATCTGCTTCAAGAAATGATCCAGGTTCTGGCAGGATATTCTTTGAATCTCATGATGGCTGCTGGAGGCTTATTGATTCAGAAGAGGTAGGTATCTATTGTATGGTTTCTCACATAGTTGTCAACAAGGATTGAGGTGCCATTTTCGACCAGCCTCGAGACCGAGTTGTCTCAGGATTCGATTGGGAAACCTGAGATTTTTCCCTGGACATTCGAAACCTTGGTTTCGAGGCCCAGAATTTTTTTTTTGTAACCTATTTTAACCATTTTACACCTATTTCTTACATTAGTTTAATAAAAAACATCTAAAATGATAATATGTCGTGTGAAATCTAAGTTTGCTAGTGTACGCTAAGACCTGAGATTGTGTCTAGAGTTAAGTAGGTAGCACTTATTTATGACTAGTATTATTTGAGTAAATGTTTTTACTTAATATATTATTCATAATAAGCAAACACCCCCAATTCAAATCCAATAAAAATAGTATAAAATTCAAATTCCAAAAGGATAAAGTCAACCCTCCAGATCAAGAACAAAAACCGGATTTTTGGATGCGAGGACGATATTCAACTACCAAATGCTAGGTTTTTTCTCAAATTTAAAAATTGCTTAAATCTTATTATATGAAAACATCACTAAAAACCAAGAATGTGCCTTAATAATCTCTTACTTTTGATGCTCAAAAAAATTATTTTCATCCAGGACGGTTTAAACAGCATTCGCATATTCCAAACAATGTTTGACTGGATCGTAATTCCTTCAATATAAGTCGGATTCAAACAAATCTTGGATTTGTAGTAAAGCTAGCATAATCAACTTTCCAACAAATCCGAGATTGCTTGAATCCGAGTTATAGTGAAAGAGTTACAATCCTATCAAACTTTGTTCGGAGTATGCGAATGCTGTTTAAAGTCATCTGAATTGAAATAATTTTTTGCGCATCGAAGTAAGAGAGCACTCTTGGTTTTTAGTAATGTTTTACTATAATAAGATTTATGAAATTTTTAGATTTGGAAAAAAGCTAGCATTTGGAAGTTGAAAATTTTCCTACATCCAAAAATTCGATTTTTGTTCTTGAACTGGAGGTTAACTTTTTATCCTTTTGGAATTTGAATTTTATACTATTTTTATTGAATTCAAATTGGAGGGGGGAGAGGGTTTGGTGTTTGCTTATTTATGAATAATATCTTAAGTAAATGAAATATAAAATTAAATAAACATTTACTTTTATGATATTAGTCATAAATAAGTACAGCTTAATAAGTGTTGTTCCTGTATACTGTTTCTGGCTTTGGAGTCCAAACCTGGTCGATTTTAGGTTGAAACCTATTAAAATAGATAGGTTTCGATCAAAACCTTGCATTTTACATAAGTGGGTGGACCAAAACCAAGTTTCGGTTGAAACCTAATTGAGTTGGACCACTGGTAGTTTTTGGGTTTGATCCTTGGAGTCGTGTGACCCAGCTTGAAACCAAGTTGTGCTGGTCGAAACCAATGGTTTCGATCGGCAACTTGAACTATGGTTGTCAAGCCGTTGCCTAGGCTTTTAGGCGGTCAAGGCCACCAACGCCTTTTTATCACACTTTTTTTTTAATTGATGCATTTGTTGTAAGGGTAAATGGATAGCCGAAAATTTGGATCCGATTCAAATTCGCATCTGTTTAGGAGAATCCTAATGCATATAATAAAATTCGGATAGCTGGGGTTGGAGCCGGATGCGAATTCGGATTTGACTGAAACGGATCGGATATAATCCGCTCCGTTTAGTCTTTTGTTTTTTTTTTTTTGTAAAGTTTAGTCTCGTGTTTAGACACTTATACCTTAAACGTTATAAGTATATAACCTTCTCTTTTTTTGCTCGATGCGTCTTTCTGAGCGGCTGAGTTTCTCCTTTCTTGTGTTGAGGTCTTTAGGGGAAAAAAAGGTGAGAAAATAAAATTCTAGGGTTTCCATTGCCGACGCCGATCGTCGATTGTCGACAGCTGATTGTCGATTGCAGGTTTGCAGCTGCAGGCTGTAATCTCCAGCTCTTCATTCTCTTCTAAGTTTCTTTAACCCCTTTCCCTTATCTCTGTTTTATGTTTTCTCCTTGCTTTCGATTTTTGTTTGCTTTGTTTTGTTCCCATTGTTTTTACAGCACTCTTTATTTTTACAGAACTCTTTTTAACATCAGAATCTCTATGTGATCTTTGGCTCTTTGCATGATTGCACAGTTGCATTTAACCCTTGTCCTCTCTTTTACGGTTTGGTTGGGTTCAAAAGAATGAAAAAAAATATTTGATTGATTTGTTGGGATGGAGAGCAGTTCACTGTTCACAGTTCACCCTCTTCTAAACAGGAGTCTTCTCTTATTTCCTTTTGGTAAATGAAATCTTATTCCCTTTTTCATTTTATAATCTCCTATCTCTGTAATGCTGTAACTCTTTGTTTATGTAACAGGAACATATTTATGCTTGTAAATTGGAAGAGAATGTGCTCGGCAAGAGCTCTACGATCTGATTGAAGAGCTGCGTCATAGAAGATTTGGGTTGGTTCAATCCGGATTCGAATTGGATTTTAACCGAATTTTAGTGAATTTTAGTAAATCTGCCGGAGCCGGATCGAATTCGGATGTGATGAATAGATTTCGGATTCGAATTTGGATAGTAACCTATCCGTATCGAATCCGATCCGTTTACATCTCTAATTTGTTGGGTTTTCATTGGATTTATAAAGTACATATATACACCATAATGCTTGGAATCATGCACATGTATTAAAAACAATAGAAATTGATGCTCTAACCCTTTCCCCTTTGTATACATCTTCTATAAGAAGATGTAACCCTACAATGTCTTGAGTACGCCTTGTCAACTCGCTTTGTTTCCTTTGTGCTCAAGCAGGCCCTCCAGTGCCTTGGGTCGCCTTGGCACCATGACAAGTATGGTTGCTCATTATGGTGTCACTCTCTCTCTGTTCTCTAGTATAAAGCAGGATTCCTGAACGCCCAAATCATGGGGCTTATTTGTCTCCTAGTTAAAACTGAAAGGGAAGAATAAATGTATTTTACCCTGAAGCCAGAAAGGGTGTATGACTTACAGTTGAGCCCTTAGCTGCTAACAATTTATATTGAAACCTTTTTTAAAAATTTAAGGTTATTGTTAACTAATGATATACTGAAGACTGGACCCATTAGTAGGGATCCATTCTAACACCATCAGCAAGATAGGTTATTTCTGGTTTGACCCAGCAGGATGACTCCTCGAACAGGTGGCAACAGAGAGTTGTTCTCTTATCTCTTATCCTCTTTTACTCTCCTAATGTAATTGGAACTCCATCCTCTCTTGTGGAGTTCCCTTCTTCTTGTTAGAGTAGGACTGCTTGTTAATTATTATTATCACTCTAGATGTGGGATTACTTGTCAGGTTGACATGTGGAATCTCTATCCCCTTTTGTAACCTAGACTCCTCATCTTATGGAGTCCTAGGCCTCCTCCTCTACTTCTATACTCTATAAATAGTAGCTAATTGGAGGGTGAGAGTGAGACACATTAAAATCGATTCTGTCCTCCTTTAACAGAATCGATCTCGCTCTCTCCTTCTCATATTTCTTCTCGCTCTCTCCTTCTCATATTTCTTCAATCTCTCTCTCTCTCTCTCTCTCTCTCTCTCTCTCTCTCTCTCCCCACCCCACACACACAGAAACTTTTCAACTACTATTGGTTCTTTTTGTTTATTTTTGTAACATATTATCAGAGCAGTAGAAGATCAATTATTGTGATCTTCTTCTTGCTGTTTTGATGGTCTTCTACAACATTCTCTAAGTTACTGGTTGCAACAACCTTATGCTGCCTATCTTCTATGGTTAGCTCAGTCCCCTTATTTCTATAGACTGGGTTTCCCCTTATGCTACTGCTTATATGAGTTAAGTACTGCTACTGCTTCTAATTCTGATATTGTTCATTGCAATATACTGCTGCTGCTCAGATCTGATCTATTGTTGCTGACTGCTGCTGCCTTCGAGATCTAGTCTCAGATCTACCTTTTTCTATTGTACTAAACCAGATCTGAACCAGATCCGTCTTGATTATTGCTGCTACCTTGACCTACTGTGCTGAACCTGATCTGAACTAGATCTGCCTTGACTACTACTGCTGCTACCTTGATCTCTTGTGCTGAACTAGATCTGAACTATATCTGCCTTGACTACTACTGCTGCTACCTTGATTTGCTGTGCTGAACCAAATCTGCCTTGACTACTGCTGCTGCTTTACTGAACCAGATATGCTGTGCATTCGAGATCTCCTGCTGCTATCAACACTAAGTTGCTGATCTATTGTTACAAGGGTTCTAACTGGTGATATCTTTTCAACCTCTCATTAATTGTTAATAACTCTTTGGAATCTATGGCTGATTCCAAGCCCTCTTCGGACAATCACCATCATCATGTCCAAATCACCTCTATTAAATTAGGAGTTTTCAACTATCTTTTATAGGTTCAAGCTGTTTGAGCTTACATCTATTCTAAAGGTAAACTCCAATACTTGACTGATGACCCTCCAATTAGTGATTGCAAGGATGCCACTACTATTAAAGCCTATGATGAACGGATGCGTGAAAATTCCACTCTTCCAACCTGGTTATGGGATAATCTTTACTTTTCTATTGTTTCTAATGTCATGTTTCATAAAATTACTAAGGCTATAGGACTAGCATCAAGGCTAGTTATGCCCAAGAGAAGAATATCTCTAGAATTTATGATCTTTATGAGAAGATGTTCAATTTCGTTCTCTTTCTCATTAGGTGATAAATTCCTCACTGAATACTACAGTGGTTTTAAAGGTCTCATTGATGAACTACAGGTTTTGCAATCCCTTACTACTGACCTTGAACAAATGAAGGCCCAACAGGCCGAATTCTCTGTGGCAAAGTTTTTGGTTGGACTTCCTTCTGAATATCAATAAGTAAAAAGTCAGTTTCTGGCTGGAGAGAAGATCCTTACTCTAAATAAAACATTCTTTCATCTTCAACGATTGACTTCCAATGATAATGCTAATGCTAGGATAACTCTGCTCTATATGCTGGCCATGGCCGAGGCTCCTCCTTAGGTAGAGGTCACGACTCTAGCCGAGGACGTGGATGTGACCCATCTGGTTATGGGGCTGGACGTTTCAACTCTGATAAAGTCAACAAGTATTGTACTCATTGTGGCAAGACTAATTACAATATTGACACTTGTTGGGACAAGTATGGCCGCCCTGAATGAGTTGATGCTCTAGTAGTTAACGCCGCCTCTATTGATGACATCCTTGTACCTGCTCCTGTACCTCTGCTCTTTCTTTTGGCATCCTTAACTTGTTAAATCAAATAGAAGCATTACTATGGCGGGTTCATCAACTTGAGCAAATAGGTCCATCCACTTTTGCTATCTTGGCTCACATAGGTACCATTCCCATGCTTTCTACCACATCTCCTACTCTATGGATTATTGATTTTGGAGTTTCTTGTCATACGATTGGTAAATCCAAACTCTTTAACTCCTTTAAGGGCATTACTACATCTATCCCTGTTTCTCTTGCTGATGGCTCAACCACCCACTCAACAATACTTGGAACGGTCTCCTTAACACCTTCCATGATCCTGTTGGTTGTTTACCATGTTCTTAAATTACCTCTTAACCTTGTGTCTATTAGGCAAGTTCACTGGGAAAGTGCTTGTTATATTTTAAGGTATCTAAAGAAATCTCCAGGCAAAGGACTTATTTATCTTCGCCATAAGCACATTGATATCGTAGGGAACTTAGATGCTGGTGCTGATTGTGACAGACGATCTACAATTGGTTACTATAGCTTTGTTGGTGGTAATATCGTCATGTGAAACAAACTACTGTATCTAAATCCAGTGCTGAAGTTGAGTATTGTGCCATGGCACATACTACCATAGTTGTCAAGGCGTCGCCTGGGCGTCCGGACGGTTTGTATAGGCCTGGGCGCCAGGGCGCCTTGTGTATATGAGAAAGACGGTCGCCCAGGCCAGACAGGAACAACATTTATCAGGCAATACTTATTTATGACTAATATCATTTAAGTAAATGTTTCATTTACTTAAGATATTATTCATAAATAAGCAAATACCCCCCTATTTGAATCCAATAAAAATAGTCTAAAATTCAAATTCCAGAAGGAAAAAAAGTCAACCCCCCTATTCAAGAACAAAAACCATATTTTTGGGTGCGAGGGCGATTTTCAACTTTTAAATGCTAGGCTTTTTTTTAAATATAAAAATTCTATAAATCTTATTATAATAAATCATCACTAAAAACCAAGAGTGCGTCAAAATAATCTTTTGCTTTGATGCCCAAAAAATAATTTACATTCAGACGACTTTAAACAGCATTTCCGTATTCCGAACAAGGTTTGACCGGAGTGTAACTCCTTCATTATAATTTGGATTCAAGCAATCTCGGATTTGTTGGAAAGCTGATTATGCTAGCTTTGCAACGAATTCGAGATTGCTTGAATCCGAACTATATTAAAGGAGTTACGCTCCGATCAAATTCGTTAAAAGTACGCAAATGTTAGTCATAAATAATTGTTTACTTAACTCTAGACACAATCTCAGGTCTTAGTGTACATTAGTAAAATTGGTTCCACACCACATATTAATTAAGTTATGTCTTAAATGTTGATTATTTATGTAGAATGTTGCATATATATAGACATTAATATTTTAGAAATAAAAAAATGCAATGGGAACGCTTTGGTCGCCTAGGCAACGCCTAGGCTCCCAGGATGGCCCCAAACGCCTTGGATCGCCTTGTCGCCTTGACAACTATGCATACTACTACTGAACGTATGTAGTTGAGCTTCTTCTTCAAGAGTTGGGTTTTCCAATGACTCAACCTTTGTGTTTTGCGACAATCAAGTTGCTATCTACATTGCTAGTAATGCTGTTTTTCATGAGTGCACCATGCATATTGAAGTTGATTATCATTTTGTTCGTGATGTGGTTGTGAAGAAGCTACTAATTACCCCCTTTGTTTCTTCTTCAAATCAGTTAGCCGACATCCTTACGAAGTCTTTATTTGGTCCACGTTTCGACTGAACTGTTCTAAGCTTGGCATATGAGTGACTTATATGCTCCAGCTTTGGGGGAGGGGGGTGTTAACTAACGATATACAGAAGAATGGACCCATTCGTAGGGGTCCATTCTAAAGCCATCAGCAAGATGGGTTGTTGCTGGTTTAACTTGGTCAAACCAGCAGGTGTTGACTCATTGGAAGGGTGACAGCAGAGAATTGTTCTCTTATCTTTTATCCTCGTCTACTATCCTAATGTAATTGGAACTCCCCCCCTCTCTTATGGAGTTCCCTTCTTGTTAGAGTAGGACTGCTTATTATCACTCTAGATGTGGGATTCCTTGTCATGTCGACATGTGGAATCCCTATCCCCTTTTGTAACTAGGACTCCTCATCTTATGGAGTCCTAGGTCGCCTCCTTAAATACTAGCTAATTAGAGGAGAGAGACACATTAAAATCGATTCTGTCCTTTAACAGAATCTCTCTCTCTCTCTCTCTCTGTTTTCAATTACTGTTGGTTCTTTTTGTTTATTTCTGTAACAGTTATATTTCAAATTAAACCTATTAGGGGCTTATATTTTAGTAAACCACCTGTTCCCATACCCAGGGTATTTTACATACATCCCTGTATCCTAATCTTAAGGGATCTCTTGTGGATCCAACTCCTTGGCATATTGCTGCACTCAATCCTCATTTCATACCCATGTTACAGAGTTCTGCAGAGCAGGCATACTTTAGATTCATGACTTCTGAGTTATTTTGGTTGTGGCCTTCATCATTTTATAGGCATACATGTTTCTGTTGTATTCATTTCATTGTCTGATGTTCTTCTTTCTTTTTTCTTTACCATTGTTCGTTCTTCATTCAATTAATCCTATGTGCAGGCATTTGATGCTCTTTTGGGATCTTTGGATACACGTGGGATTAGGGAATCCCATTTGTATTCCATGTTGCAAAAGATTGAGACATCCTTTAGGGAAACTGTTAGAAATAACCTGTGTAAGACCAGCAAGAGGGACCCAAGGGGGTCTGCTCTCAGAACTGAATCTGCTGAAATGGCTTCCTTTCAAGATTGTGCGGCAGATGGCACTGATAGCTCTAGCAGTATTGTGTGTGGAGATATTGCTGATACACTGGAGCAGGCATCGTCGTTCAAAATTGAGCTTGGGAGGAATTATGCCGAAAGAGTTAATGCCTATAAGAGATATCTAGATTTTGAGAAGTGGACGTGGAAGGAATGCTTTAATCCCTATGTATTATGTGCTATGAAATATGGGAAGAAAAGATGCTCAGATATGCTTGACATTTGTGATGTCTGCCATCATACCTACTCTTTTGAAGACAATCACTGCTCTTGTTGTCATGCTACTTTCAGCACCCTTGACGACTACAGTTTTTCTGAACATGTGATTCAATGTGAAGAGAGACGAAAAGTGGACCCTAACTGGACTTTCCAGGGTTCGAATGCTTCTTTTCCCATAAGATTCAGGTTGCTCAAGGCAATGATTGCAATAATTGAGGTTAGAAGCATGATACTTTTAGAGAGATCTTTTTGAATTAGTAATGTTAAATAGCCAGTGTTGTGGTATATCATATGGTCTAATACCCTTGATGGATTCTTGCATTGCTGAATCTTTAGTCTAACAACCGTTTTGTCATCTGATTTGTAGGTTTCTATTCCATCTGAAGCCCTTCAACCTTTCTGGACTGACACATATCGAAAATCCTTTGGTTTGAAGTTGCAGACTTCATCATCAGCAGTGGAACTTCTTCAGGTTTCCCTTAGATGTTATTCATCCCCCCTTTTTTTACATGCACCTTGATTATATACTTCTTTTTTTTTTTTTTTTTACCTTGTGAATTTCTTGATTTTCATGTCCACTTATATTAATTGAGTAATTGACACGGAAACTGGAGTTGTTATTCCAACAATTCTGTGTTCTGTGTTATGTGTTAAATTGTTGCTTAGTGTGTATTGCTGATCAAAGGATTATGCACTTCTCCCCTCCCCACACATCTTAATGGTTTCTTGTTTGATACTTCTTGGCCAACTGATTTATACATTTCTTACTAACTTTGTGTTTGAAGTGGAAAGGGCTTAATGGATTGCAAACATGTGATGGAAATAAATTTTGGAGCCATACTGCATTGACTGAATAATACCTGAGAGTGTATCAAGGTCCACCAGTTTCTTTTCAAACAGTCCCTGTGGGATATTTCTTATGGTGTCCGTGAGCCCTAGGCAGCACTGCTAGCTTAATGGAAACCTAAAATCCATATACATACATACATACATACATACATATATACATACATACATATGTACACAATTTTACTCTTTGGGTCTCTCAACTTCTCAGTAAAATTCAATTTGCTTGTACTAATAAGCTTAGGACTTACATCTTGGTTTTATGGGTAAGGAATCTCAGTTTCACCTCTTATGTTGTTTATTTTATAGGATATTCTTATGCATGAGGTACCCCCCCCCCCCCTCTTTCCTTTTCTCTCTCTCTCCTAAATACGTAGTGTTGTTCTTGCTTAGACATTGGGCAATGGGTTTCAGAAAGAGGTTTTTTTTTGGGGGGGGGGGAGGTTGTAACTGAGTTTATTGTTCCTCATAATGGAGAGAATGAAAGTAGGTAATTTTCGTGCATGTGTTTTCTTGACAGCTATTGACTTTGTTGGAGGGTTGCATTAAACAAGATTGCTTGTCATCAAATTTTGAGACAACCAAGGAATTATTAGCTTCTTGCACATCTGCAGTGTGCTCTGTGGATTATTTCTCGTCGTTTCCTGGATCTATTGCGGTACTTCCATGGGTACCACAAACAACGGCTGCTGTGGCATTAAGACTTATGGAAATTGATTCATCCATCTCTTACATCATGCACCAGAAAGTGGATTTCCAAAAAGATAAGGAAGATGGAGAATTCATTGTGAGTTTCTGTTCTGGTAGATTTTATATTTAGGGATTGGTAAGAAAATATCTAACTCTATGGAAATGGAGGGACCTGTTTTCTGGGAAGGAGCTCCCTACATGAAATTGGAAGAGGTCCTTTGCAGAATTCATTTGCATGTGGTGATAAAATTTTGTCATTATTTAATTTTGTTGTTGTTCATTGAACCATGAATGCTTGGCTATTGCTTGAGCAATGACCAATGTGTGCTTACTGCTGGTCAGCACTGGGTGAATTTTCTATTGCAACTTGCAAATAACCTAGAAACTGCATAATCAGATGATCATGTTTGTTTTTAACTCTTACCAACTGGTATCTTTGTTTTTCCTGGCAATTATTCAAACAGAAACTCCCATCAAGATATACTGTTGTCAAAAATATCCAAGATGTTGAACCAGAAACTACAGAGCAAGTTGAATTTCTACAAGAAGATAGGTGGATTGGTCCTGCCAGTGCACGAATGAGCTCTGGACGACGCGGAGGCCGTGGACGAGGATGTGGTCGCAGCCGCGGTCGAAGGATGCAAAAAGGTGGTGGAAGCTCCAGATCTGAATCTGTCAAAGAAAATACAGGGAATAGTGAAAAGACAGTTCGAGGATTAAGAAGGAAGAGCCGAACAAGGGGACGGGGGCGTAAGCGTGGTCGTCGTACAGTTAGAAGTAAACCAAGAATGGAGAATAGGGTGATTGAGAAGCATACACCATTGAGTCAGTTTGATGAAACATGTAGCCCCAGAAACAACATTTGTGGGAAATCGCCCAGAAGTTCTGGAGGCAACAAATGGGATATTGAAGAAGCTAGGACAATTAATGTAGAGGAGGCAGAAAATAGTGACAATGTAGAGGCATCGGAATCTGATGACAGTGCTCAGGTATATGGGGATGAGTACGATGAGCAAGGGCAATACTATGGCAACTTATTCCATGGCAAATCTGAGGACCTAATGGAAGAGAGTGAAGAGGATTTGGATGGGGATAATGTTGATGGTGGTGATGGTGAAGGGGATGGAGATGCAGAAGCTGATGCTGATGGGGATGGAGACGTTGATGAAGGGGAAGAAGACAGAGATGAAGAGGAAGAGGTCGAAGGGGATGAAGAGAGTGAGATGGAAGGGGAAGGGGATGGGGATGGGGATGGAGACAGAGAAGAAAATGGCGATGGGGACCAGGAGCAGCATGGGGATGAAGATGAAGACACTAGGTCTACATCGTCAGAGTACAGCGAGTAGGGATGGTCTTGTTTGTTATTGTAGAGACAAATAGAAGTGTCTTCAGAGACAGGTGATCAGAATTAGCTTATATTCTTTTATTTAAAAAGTTATAATGTCCTGTAGTTGGAAGTTTAATAACTTTGTATACCATTTTCAATCAGAGAAAAATATGCAAAAGAAAGAAATGAAATCAGGCATCATGCCATCGTAGGTAACCGTTTTATGCATGAGTAATATTTTCATCTTTTAGCAGGAATTTATTTCTTCTTACGGCAGCCACAGCACATATTTCTCTTCTCACTGTAGTGAAGAGCAAGGGGCTCATTTTTTGTTCTAGGAAACAGTAGATAAAAGAAATGGTGGTTAGCAATGCCCTCCTAGATGTCGCATTGAGATCCCTACCTAATTCTTATGCCAAAAACTGACAGGCTATCCAACAAGTTCACAGCATTGAAGAGTTGGAATGATAGGACACCTTTGCTGGTGCTCTGTTTTTGTGATTTTTGCTGCTCTTCTCCTTTTTCTTCTGTTTTTTTGGCAAGACAGATGTGTTAAAGAGGCCAAGTTCCCCCACCATGTTGAGAGTCCACGAGAGGGGGATTCAATTTTCAATTCTATGTGGGATTTTGTATGGTATCCTGTTTCTGATTTGGTAATAGTCGGGTTCTTCTCCAAGGCATGATTTGCTAGATTCGTCCCGGTCCAGTAACTCTCTTATATACGGTATATCTCAGGAAAACCACAGCCACATCAAACTCCCATTAGCCATGGAGGTTTCGGTTTGGTTCGAAGAAATATTTGGTTTCTGTATTCGGACAAAATTTTCGGTGACCCAATTTCTTCTCCACATAAAAGTAAATCCTTGAATAACACCACTGCTTCGAATTTCGTTTTCTTGGCTTTCTTATTATTGAAACTTATTGCCTCTTCAATGACCATCTAATCTTATTTCCAATCACAAGGACAACAGACTGCTTCAATAAAATGCCTTTCGTATTCAGCTATCTATTTTATAAAAAGTTGACGTCTGAGCTTCGCAGCTAGTCATACCTTCTTCTCTTCTGCATTACATCCTCAGACTTCAAATTCTAGTAACTAGACTTGACCGGAACAATCCCAACATCAAAATTATTTTTATTGACTCAATTACAATTGTATTACATTTACTCCCACATCAAATTACCATATCGTATCAAAGACATCAAATAGGTCTGATGTCAATCAGGAAACTTATGAAGCCAACAGTCTCTTGAATCCAGCCTTCTGTTCTGCTGTCAACCTTGAGGGGAACTTGACGTTGAACTTGATTCTCAAATTCCCCCTCTTTGAGGGCTCTTTCGGTATGGGCATCCCCTCCCTTGGGACCACTTCTTCATAATTAGGATGGATCACATTATTGATAGGAATGGTAAGATTCCTACCATCGAGTGTAGTCAGATTTACCGTGTAACCTGTGAGAGCTTCTGCAAGCGTTATCTTCTGGGTGACTGTTAGATCATTTCCATCCCTAGTGAAGACATCATGTGGTTTTTCATCAATGATGAAGACAAGATCTGCGGGTACAACATTTGGGTGTTCATTCCCTTTCTCTGGGAAGGTGATCTTTGTTCCTTTCTTCCAGCCAGGCTTTATGTCAATAGTTAGAATCTCTTCCACTGGTATTGTTTTCCTGAACCAACAGCTTCATGTGTTAGTAAACAGAGAATGTAATCACTATAAGAAGAAACAACAAAGACAACATGAATTGTCTGCAACTGGATGTACAAGTAATCAACTTTACTAGCACTTTGTAATTGTAATATGCCTTTTTTAAATATTAAGGAAATTTTTACAGACCTCCCCTGTATTAGTTATGGCAAATAGACAAGACGCATCCCCCATTTAGAATCAATCCATCGGACATCCCCTTTAGTTTACAAGTTACACTTTAATTCCACTCCGTTGGTTATCCTCCGTTGGTTATCCTCCGTTAAGTATGACGTACATGATACCATATTTTTCAATGTCAAAACTGACCTTAATGAATGTGTGAAATTAATTTTTTACCCCTGGGAGTGGCTGCTTCTCCGGCAACCCACTAGTGCTATTCCTCCTCTTTAACGGAGCCAAAGAAGCTGCATTTGAACTAAAAGAGTAGCAAGATATAGTGGATTTAATGCTACTCGCACTCTAAAAAATGCTGGTTTCTTCCACTCTTTTTCTACCCAATGATGCCAGTCCTGAAGCCCTAGTTGCTGGCGTAACACCAGGCTAGGCAGTTTTCAAAAATCTCTTTAACACTTTCAGCCGAACAAACAGAAGAATGCTTTGAATTTTGATTCTTTCCACTTCATCTTCACCATTGCTCACAGGTTGACTCTCTATTTAGACCCAAACCACTAGCTCCGCTCCCATTGTACGTCAGTACTGCAGAAAACCGGGGAAAAAAAAAAACTCTACAAAATCAAGCACATTTTGCACTGAAGACGCTAACAGAAAATTCTAGACCCCAAAAACCAGTTAAAGTTGTCAAGGACAACTGACCGCCAATTTCACAGATCAAGTTGGAACAGATGACAAGGTTATGAACCAGAAAGCAAGCAAGCTAGGCCGATCTAAGTGAACAAAAAATGCAAAGCAGGAATACCAGAAATGCAACTCATATTGAGAACAGAACATCATTCTTACCTCTAGGCTCCCTAATATCTAGCTCCTCTAACGTTAGACTAGAAATTCTCCAGTCTTTTAAATTTCATGGCCATCAGAGCATGAAAAGTGAGACTTTTCAGATAATGCATGTGAAAGCACAGTAAGCGAGACAAGAAGAAGAAAAGGGCAAAATTTATAGTTGGATCAGATAGGACTGGCTGGGTAAATAAGCAAAACCCCTCAATCACTCTGCAACTGTGAAGAGTTCCTTTATTTAAAAAAAGTAAGTGAGAAAAAATGGAAAATATTCGGGGCAACAAAAAAGCAGGAGGAGATGAAATGGGGGTTTGCAAGTGCACACAGGGGCAGAGAGTTGGGGGTTGGCCTTTGCAGGCAGGGGCAGGGAGATGGAGATGGGGGTTTGCAGATACAGTGTGTCGCAAAAGTTTGCAAGGGGGAAGAGTGGAGGGAAATTAAAGGGAAATGTTGCAGGGGTGAATTAATCATTTAACTTTCACTTAACAACCACTTCTAACAACGTCTATTTCATGGGAGATCAGTGTATTTTTAAAATGGAGGGTGCTTTTTTGTCTATTCACCATAAAACAGGGGAGGTCCATGAAAATTTCCCTAAATATTAAGTAGCAATAGGATTGGTGTCTCAACAACATAATTAATTAAAAAAAATGAAATTTATCAAGCAGTTTACACAAGCAATTCTGTAATGTACCCTCTGCTTTTTACCATGGTCAAAAGAACCAATTCTACAATCTCTCGTAGCTAGTGATCAACAAGTCATGCACCAAAATGTATGACTCTTGAACATATAAGATGTACTTCCTTCGTTAAACATTACCATGGATTGAGGGGAATCAGATGAATTGCCTGATTCGAACTGGAATCGGCATCACCTAATCCCGGATCCAGTCAATTCTCCACAACCTCTTTTCGATAGGGCTATCCAATTCAGAGCATTCCGAATCAGCTGATCCAATCTATTTATCATAATTAGTTTCTTCTTTCTAAAAGGTAGAGGGAAAGAGAGACACTCAAACATCATCCCCAAAGCCCAAACAAAGCTGGTCTGATTTTCGGTTTCAACTCTACTTAAATATACCTATCCCACCGCACACAGCCCACACCCTCTCTCTCTCTCTCTCTCTCTCTCTCTCAAAATGCACCTTCCTCTTCTCACTCAGCCTGCTTCTCCCACCACTCAGCTACTGTGTTCCTGCTTCTCGTGAATCCATGTTTAATCTCCCTGGTTTTTGGTTCTATAGATTGGTGGTTTGGGTGGGATGGATTTTGGGGTGGTTGGGTAACTTGGGTTGGATGGTTTTGTTGGTTCTAAAAATGATTTTGCTACTCTGGTTTCAGAAACTGATTTCTGAATTTTCTGAAACCAGGCAGAAGGACTACGAATTGGGGGGAGTCCCTCAAACCCAATACTGACTCGAATCAATCAAGTATACAAGTATACAAGTATACAAGCACACCTGCTGAAAATTTATTAAGGTAAAAATAAACTCCTCACAATGATTAAACGAGCCATAACCCCTTAAGTTTGATAAAACAAACGAACCAAAGCAACATATTTCAGAAACACAATTTATTAAGTAGTTTGATCAGATAAAGCAATAGTTGCTACGAAATGCCATCAACCACATGATAACAATCAGGATCATAGACCAAAAAGAAGAGAAAAAAAGAAAAATGGATAGATTAGAGAGGTTAGAATAGAAACACTCACCCACTCATATCAGCGATCTCTCTAGATATCTTCATCTTCTTGGAAGTCCCCTTATAGAGATCCTCAAGGTTACAGGGCAAATTCTTCTGTATAGGAGCAGCTTTACGAGGAGCATGATTCATGGAACCTCCCTCCCCAAACGAACTGAACATATTGTCACCAAACATTCCACCAGGGAACATAGAGCCGCCCCTCATGCCGCCGGGGCCGCCGGGGCCGCCGGCACCTCCCATTCCTCCGAAGCCGAAGGGCCCCCCAAAGACCTCAGCGAATACATCATCTGCGTTTCTGGGATTAAACCTGAATACGGTCGGCCCATCTCCTGTCTGGAAGAACGAAGCTCCGCCCGGACCACTGGAGCCCGGCGGAGGCACTTGACCTTTTAGGCCCTCTTCACCGTACTGATCATAGATTGCTCTTTTCTGGGAATCACTGAGAACCTACAGATATCCAAACCCTCATTGTCAGACCATAATTCAGAATCATGGGATCTCGAGGAAACGAAGACCAAAGTTAAAAGATTAAATTTGTATTTTCAGAGAGAGAAACGAAGAATTGAGGGAAAATTAAGGAATAATAGACACAGAAATTCCACATATAAAAAGAAGAAGGGTATTAAGAATGTAAGAGAGAAGCTTACATCATAGGCTTCAGAGATCTGTTTAAATTTGGCTTCAGCTTCCTTCTTGTTATTGGGGTTCTTGTCTGGGTGCCATTTCATGGCAAGCTTTCTGTAAGCTTTCTTAAGATCCTCATCTTTGGCGTTCTTATCTACCTGTAGGATCTTGTAGTAATCGATGCCCATCAACTCTGATCCTTTCTCTTGTTTATTCCTTTTGTGTGGAAGCTAGTTTTATGGCTGTTTTCTGAAAAAGCTTTGGTCTGGTTTTTGCTTTCCTTGGCCTGAGCTGGATAGCGCTTTGATTCCTGCTTCTGCACGCACTTGGAGTTGTTCCACTGGTGAAGACGAGAGATGATGTTATTGAGCTATTGGCCCAAGAGAAATAAGAGAGAGAGAGAGAGGGAGAGGGAGAGGATTCGTCTGGAACGATAGGAATTGGGACTATAGGAGGCCCGGAAGGGTGTGGAAGATTCCAGAAGCAACGGCCTCCAGAGTCAACTAATCCGGCTATCTCTGTTCATATGTGCCTGGTCCAGCTGGGCATCGGCCCAAAATTGTAATCAGCTGGGTTCTTATGTCCCTCAGCCCAATCTTAGTCTGGCTCAAAAATAAATATGTATTTCATTAGAACACAATTACATGATTTTTTTTATAGTAAAAACACAATTATATATATATATATATATATATATATATATATATATATATATATATATATATATATATAAAAGAACACAATTGTATAGTACCATAGTGCATATGACCTGCCACATCAGCAAATATGGGTGGATCCATGCCTATCTCATTGGTCAAGCTTCAATTCAAAGTACTTTGGGAATTGCATTCAAAGGGAATTTAAACTTTTATTTTGGAATATAAAAATGAGTTTAAATTTATTATTAAACAAAAATTTAAAAAATGCCATTAGATTCCAATGTAATGAAAGTATGAAACAACAAATTCTTTTTTTTTTTTTTTTTTTGTAATTTTATTATTTATTTTGAGTTGACATTTGACTTATTCTCCACCACGAATTTATATGCATTCATTTAAGCTTATCACGTGACAAGATGACATAACATGTGCCAAATATTCCATATCACTAATAACATCTCACAAAATATCACAGTATAAAATGAATAGAGATTTTGCTAACCTTACAAATAACTATTGAGGGTGGGTCATAACCCTCTTCCAGCGTGGCATGTGGGATTCTTGGCATTGGAAAGAGGAATGGAAAATAAGAAATTTTTGTCTCTGCCATCTTCCATTTCCACCATCTCCGTGGATGCAGTTGTTTGACTGTGGAGGTGAGGACTTCCCTCTCTTGGGTGATGTAATGTCTAGAACCCCTTCTCCAAGTCATGAATTGCCTAAGAACTGGACTGATAGACCTTTTGGTGAGGAGGTTAAATAAAACTATGCATTCATTGATCAGGTAAAGCCATAGTATCCAAAGTACAAGCATGGAATAGAATAACCATGAAGTAGATATCGGCCACCTAACTAACCACCCCGCAGTAGTTAGAGCCCTCTTTGCCAGGCAATGGGCTACTGAATTTGCCCTCCTTCATACAAAATGAAAAGAAACAGAAGCCTCTTGAGGAATCATATATCGAATATCAGCAGTATTTGCCAAAAGATCCAAATCCCCATTGTGAGATAGTCCCTGCAAGACATTGATAACTTCACTTGTAAACCATCAGATTCAACTATAACTTCATTTATACCAGCTACAAAAAACAATGGAGAGGCCCTCTCTAATCGCTAGTGCTTCGCCAATTGCCATCGTGGCACGTACCATCATCTGTTTTGAGCAAGCCATCGAGACCACACCATCCGGCTGACGAATGATGAAACCAATGCCCGACTGTGATTTCTCCTGATATGCAGCATCTGTATTTAACTTATAGAACCCTGGTGGAGGTGGAGACCAATACACAGCTGGAGAAGAAGACAGTGAGAAGTTCTGAGATACAACCTGTCCAGGATTTTTAAGAGTCCAAAATTCCTTCCAATCCTTCTCAGCTCGGCATATGACATCTTGTGGGCTGTATTTTAAATTCTCAAAATAAAGGGAGTTACGAGCTAACCACAAGTGCCAACAAAGGAAAGAAACATGTGAGAATACTTGTTTACCATGAATTTTACTTGAAATTGGGATCATTGTCATCTGCTTCAACCATTGATGGATCTTCATATCACCTGCAGGAGGAACAATAAAAGTCATACTACACCCCAATTATACTGCACGAGCGTATGGACAATAGATCGAGCAGAATATGTTCAATAGTTTCATCTGCAGAATCACATCGTTTACACACCAATTCAGTTCTAATATTCCTCCGGTGAAGTGCATCACAAGCAGCCACGCCACCAGCACAACAGCGCCATAAAAACTCTCTAATCTTTGGAAGAGTTTTTGCCTTCCAAATATGGCGCCAAAGGGCCTCAGGAACATCTTGCCATGAATGGCTAACTGAAATAGAAGGAAGTGTGGTCTGATTTGTCATTCGCAAGTTATTGAGCATATGATAATAGGATTTGACAGAGAACCGACCATTTTTACATTCATTCCAAATCATTTTATCAGCAATTGGAAACCATCTTAAAGTTATCTTCAAAATAACCTCCACTTCAGCCGGCTGAAAAATAGAAGCAATCAAATCAGATTTCCAAGAATGGGTGGAGTGTCAATTAAATCCAGAACATACTGAATTTCTAAATTTGCTGGTTGTGGAATTATTACTTTATTTCCCCTCAAAGTTGGAATACAACGGTCATGCCAAATATTGACCTGATCACCTGTTCCAATTTTCCAAACAAGACCTTTAAGTAGGATATCTCTACCTGTAAGCACCCCATTTTTGCCACTCTCGGCATAAGTGAACTAATATGGCAGGTTTCTGACCTTTAACTCAAAGATTTGTGATTCTCCACTGATCCCCACAGCAGGGTTATGGGCTATTATCTGGATAGATGCATAGGTCATAGAATTATCTTCGAAACGAGATCAGAATTGCTCAATTCTGATATCAAATGAGGAAGATACGACCATTTTAATCGGATGATACATATAAGAGAGGTTTCTGAAATTATTATAAATAATAATCCCAGGGGCCTTCATGCAAATTATCCTAAGTCAGATTATTTGAATTTCAAATCATCATATCTTGATCATCCGACATCGGATTCAGATGATTCCAAGACCATTATTTTTCATTCATGATGTTCTACAAAGTGGACGTCAAAAAGCCCGGGTAGAAGTCACCAGTGGGTCCCGTGCAAGCTTGCATGCAAAATTATCGTTAGAACTTCAAAGCTTCATATCTTTTCCGTTCTACATCGGATTCAGATGATTCCGAGACCATTATTCTTCATTCATGATGTTCTACAAAGTGGACGTCAAAAATCCCATGTAGAAGTCACCAGTGGGTCTCATGCAAGCTTGCATGCAAAATTATCGTTAGAACTTCAAAGCTTCATATCTTTTCCGTCCTACATCGGATTCAGACGATTCAAAGGCCATTGTTCTTCATTTGTGATGTCCTACAAAGTGGACGTGAAAAATTTCGGGTAAAAATCTCCGGAGGGTCTCATGCAAAATTACATATGGAAATAGTCATTTAATATTCAAAAATTCATATTTTGATCATTCCATATCCGAATCAGGTGATTCCAGTCTCTTTATGTTCCATTTTTAGTGCTCTACAAAGTGGACGTAAAATATTTCCGGTAGAAGCCTCCGAAGGATCTCATGCAGAATGGTCAGCCAAATTATCGATAATTGGTCCGCTTAAACTTCAAAAAATTCATAAGTTGACCATTTTACTTCCAAATGAGGTGATTCAAGTTCCTATATTCCTCATTTTTAGTGTTCTACAAAATGAATGCAAAAAAAAAAAATTTGGAATAGAGGCCATCGAAAAATTCCATGCAGGATGACAGCGGAAATGACCCATGAAATGACTAGGAGAGAAAACTCAGTTAATTCCAATCAATCCAGTCAACTCAGCTCAACCCAAACTAGTTTGGACACAACCCGGGCCAACCCAACTCGGTTCAAGTCGGTCCAGCCCAATCAACTCAAGTCGAGCCCCCCGACCAAGTCCTTTTAACCCATGTGCAAGAATTTTATGATATTTTTTTTTTTTTTTTTTTTATATATATATATATATATATATATATATATATATATATATATATATATATGCATTCGGTTCAATGGAAAAAAGGAAAGATTGAGAAGATTTGAAAGAGGGAAGAGAGAGACCGAAAGGGGAAAGAGAGGAGGGCGGTTGGAAAGAAAAGGAATAAAAAATAAAATAAAATAAAAGGAAGAGAATAAAGAAGATAAAAGATTGGGAAGAGAGAGAAGAGATCCGAAAAATCAGATTGGGAAAGAGAGATCGAGAAGATTTGAGAGAAAGAGGCCGAAAGATTAGAAAAAAGGAAAAAAAATGATGAGAAAAGGAAAGAAGGAATCCGAGAATAAAAGAGAGAGGGCGGTGAGAGAAAGGGAGAAAGAAAAAGAAGAAAGAAAGAAACAGAAAAATGAGGGGGGAAGAATCGAGAAGAGAAGATGGGGGAGAGAGAAGGCGGTGAGAGGAGAAAAATAAAAAGAAAAGAGGAGAATCGATAAGAGGGGAAGAAGAGGGAGAGAAAGACAAGTGGGGAGAGGAAAAAAGCATAAGCAGGAGCTGGAGGGGGGAAGACCGAGAAGAAGGGGAGAAAGAAAGAGACGGAGGGCGCATGGAGCAGAAAAAAAAATATAAAAAAAAAGAAGAAGAAAGAGGAGGCCGAAAGGAATGAGGGAAAAAGGAGAAAGGAAAGAGAGATTAAGGGAGAAGAGATCAAGAAGAAGAGGAGCTTTCAGCCATTGGATCCAGGTAAGGTTTTATCTTTGTTTTCTTTCTCTGGTTTGTTCTTGTTAGAGATGATCGAGAGAGAGAGAGGTAGAGAGAGAGATAGAGAGAGAGAGACAAGAAGAAGAAAGTGCACCCACCATATCATTAATCCACCTAACCACCTCCACTTTTTTGTCTCCATTACACCTGTCCCCTCACTTCCTTGCAACCCCACCGTAACACCAACACCGATCTGCACCTGTTACAAACCCAACCCACTGGATACCCTCATCTATCCACATACTACCTCTCCTAATACCCTCCACCTGGTCATCCCGATAATCACCTTATCCTACAACTTCAACTCACCATCGATCGGGGCCATCAAATCTGCTCCATCAATCGGCCACCTCACCTGCATTCCACACACCTGATTCATCCATTGTGCAACCATCCACCTGATCTGCTGTACCATCATATCAAACCCAACCACTTGAATATTCCGTACACCCATTGAAACAACCCTTTACCCATGCATGCAACACCGAATCAGTTTCCTCAATTCCTAAATCAATCCCCAAACCCAAAACCAAGCTCTCAAATCCTAAACCAACTCTGATCCATCAATCCTCATGTCTCGGCCTTTGATTGATTGCATCACCCCCAACCATGATCTGCCCCAATAATCCAAACCTTTGCATTAATGCTAAGTTGGTGAAATTTGAATTATTGCTTTGACATTAATTTGATAAATTTAGGCCATTCGTTTGATGATATTAATGGAATAAATATGAACCATTGGATGATTTTTATTAGATCATGTGAGATTTAAACCGTTGATCATAAATAATTTTTGATGAGATTTATGCCATCGATCATGACTAATTTTGATATGAGATCTAAAATGTTCATCATAAATGATTTAGATGAATCTGAACAATCGGATTGTCTTGAAATTGACCTGAACGGTTGAATTATCATCATGAGTGATTTCTATCATTGGATCTTCATTGTGATTTATTCAAATGAATATGAACCATTAGATCATGCATATAAGTTGTTGATATATATATATATATATATATGCCATATTTGATGCTATATTCTCACATGCTTTGATTGACTCACATGCTCATTGCCATATTAGATGCTCATTGCCATATTTGGATGCTCATTGCCATATTCAGATGCTCATTGTCATATTTGGATGCTCATTGCCATATTAGATGCTCATTGCCATATTTGAATGCTCATTGCCATATTAGATGCTCATTGCCATATTTGGATGCTCATTGCCATGTCTAAATGTTCATTGCCATATTAGGTCTTGCCATGCTTAGAGTTAGCATATTAGATCTTACCATATAGGCTCTTGCCTTATTTGCAGTGCATGCCATATTAGGGATATTTTCACAATCTTTCTATATGTGTATTTCTTGCCATAAATGTTTTATGTGCCATATTTAGATAGAATATTCTATTTTTTGGCAATAACTTATTTTATGCAACACCCTAGTCAAACTGCCATATCTGCACACTTCTAAAAGACAATCTAGGCGTGGGGACGTGTATTTAGGCACCCACATTCTTGGGAAGGGCATAATGGGGATAATAAAAACCTTAATAAAGAAAGAAAATGCTTTGCCAAACCTTCCAAAATTAGAATTCAGGATGAAAAGGGTAATTTAGGATGATTTTGCCCCTCGGCAAACCCTAAACCTAGAATAGGTTCTAAACCCTAAACCTAGAATAGGTTCTCAATCCCAAACCTAGAACAGGTTCTCACTTTATAACCTAGAATAGGTTATGGCCCGAACTATGCGGATTCTGATTCCTAGGTCAAACCCTAGGATACGTAGGCTATTTGGGAGAAACCCAAATTTGGATCCACAATTTAGTCCACTCGGACTACCCATAGATCCACTAGGATACCCATCCATTTCAATCCAGAGTTCGAACTACGTGGATTCTGATTCCTAGGTCAAACCCTAGGATACGTAGGCTATTTGGGAGAATCCTAAATTCGGATCCATACCTTAGTCCACTCGGACTATCCATAGATCCACTAAGATACTCAACCATTTCAACCTAGAGTCCCGAACTACGCGGATTCTGATTCCTAGGTCAAACCCTAGGATACGTAGGCCATTTGGGAGAAACCCAAATTCAGATCCATAATTTAGTCCACTCGGACTATCCATAGATCCACTAGGATATCCCCCATATTTTAACCCAAATAGGGTTATCCACAATTTAGTCCACTCGGACTATCCATAGATCCACTAGGATATCCCCCATATTTTAACCCAAATAGGGTTATCCACACCTTAGTCCACTCGGACTATCCATAGATCCACTAGGATATTTATCCACACCTTAGTCCACTCGGACTATCCATAGATCCACTAGGATACTTACCCACATTTTGACCCAAATAGGGTTATCCAGTTCAAACTACGTGGATTTTGATTCCTAGGGCAAACCCTAGGATACGTAGGCTATTTGGGAGAAACCCAAATTCGGATCCAAACCTTAGTCCACTTGGACTATCCATAGATCCACTAGGACTATCTATCAGTCCACATGGACTATCCAGATCCTAACCCATAGGATTTCTCAGCCTTTCAAGCATAAATTTCAACTTGAACAAAGAACTTAATCATGCACAAGCATAAATCACATCCATAAACTTTAATCACACCTGAACTACGATGGTGAACCTGATTTTTGGAATAATTCCGTAATACGTAGGCAATCTGATGGATACAAATTCGGTTCAATGATATCAAACCACTTGGTTTGGTTTGGCTTAACAAATAGAGTCTAGCATAGGAAAGGTATAGGAAACCGATTTCGATCGGGCGGTTTGGGCGCGTAACCCCTTCCCATAACCGTAACCTGACACTTACCCAATCTCTGATGGACCAGAAATCCAATCTAAGGGTCATGAGTCAATCGAAGTTTTACCTTGGGGTGAGATTTCTCATTTCTAAGGTCCTAGACCTAAATCTAGGTGGCGACTTCTAAAGATTTCCATCATTGTCCTCACACTACCCTCAATGATACTACTCCAAATCCTACAACTTAGATTCATAGAGCAAGTTCGGGTGTGAGAGTAAGGTTGGAATATGCTCTTCCTCAAGATTTGAAGACCTTATTTTTGATCTACAAAATACATTGATTGGTTTTTTTCTTGGCGAAAGGTCAGCTTTCAACTATGTTAAGAAAGCTCTCTTTCAACAATGGAATCTGAGTGGAGTAGAAAACTGCTACCTTCAATTGAGTGGTGGCTTAGTATTCAAGTTCTCCGATGAAGGAGACAAGCAAAAGATCCTTGAACGGAGTGTATACCATGTTGGTGGTCTTTCGATATTCTTTCAGTGCTGGGAACGAACCCTTTCAGTTGGTCAAGTGGGCCTGAAATCGGTTCACTTATGGGTTACTCTTCTAGGATTTGTTGGATTTGTGGGTTCCATTAATTACCTAAACTAGTTGTTCAATGGGAGTCTGATTGACACGGTAAAAACCGATTCGGTTGGTTTGCTACTGGTTTGAGATTAATAACCCTAATTTTATTTATGGGAAGAGAATTAGGGGTTATAGTAGTATCTTTATAAATATTAGATCAAAGTCCCTCATAGCCACAATACGTGAAATAATTCTCTCTGCACCCATTAGCAAGAGAACAGGGATATCCTCTAGAAGCTGTGGAAGACTGTGGTCGAGGGATTGCGATCAAAGCTTGAAGACTAAAGGGAGATCAAACTACTCAATAGGTATGTAATTACTTTTAATATTCCATTACCATTGTGTTCTATGAGATCTTTAGGCCATTCAAATCTAACAGTTGGTATCAGAGCTAGACCTATAGACCTAGAATCAATGGTAGAATATAGTATGCATTTCTACCTATGAGTTTGATTGAAAGGATTGAAATTTTTTTTTTCAACCATTCGAACGAATGTGGCCAAATCACGTTCGTACCAAAAGAAATTTTTTCGATCGATAAAAGGTTAAGAATAATATATCAAATTGAAGATCTCATCGAGACGGTCACGATGATATAAATTTCGTGGCCATCCGACGCCGGAAGCCCTCTCACGCACTGTAGACAAAAGTGAGTGAGATGCACTCGCCGACTGGTTAAAAAAAAAAAATTGATCGACTCTGAAACCCTAGCGAGTCAACCCAACGAGTTGGCCCATTTCGATGAACCCATTAGACCGGGTCAACTCTGCTGACGGCATATGGGTGCACGTGCCAGTCAACACGTGTACCCCAATTGGGTGGTTCAAACCCGAACCGATGTCAGGCCCGACCCAGTTTCGATGGACATAACTTGACCCGATGGATCGAACTGAGGATCCAAAAATCTGACCCAGTGGATAGACCCGAGAACCCAAAAATTTAACCCGTGTGGTTGGACCGGTTCGATGTGGTTCAACTTAAACCAGCCCGGGCCGCTTTGGTTTAAAACCAGCCCCGAAGAGTGGGGTTCATGCGCCCCTTTGTTCGGCACATGCCTTCGCGTGGAAGGTCCCATGGACCTGCGGTTTGTTCCGTCGGCTTCGTCTTTATGTCCTAAATTCTGGTATAAAGTATGAGTGTTTTCTGATCACTGGAGAATGAGTTTCTTGTTAAAATAGTACACTTTAATGTAATTTTGGAACTTGATTGTGGTTTTTATGCAGTATTCGTTCTATTTGTTATTTACCAGATGCATGATGAGATGTATGGTGCATGATGTGTGACTATTTGAGTATGAATGCTTAAATACATTTATCTTAAAGATTCTCATTTTGATGTTTAATTCGAGTTTTGTAAATATTATAATGGGATTGGGTGGTGACCACCAAAGTGGCACATTCAGTTTTATTGTGATGTTTTCAAACTCATAGTTTTTCACAATTAATAACAGCCCAGTTAGGCAATGTCCACTCAATGGTGGCGTTGTCAAGATTAAATAATAATCATGCACATAGTTTGAGGGGTATTGGTTTAGGGATTTTACATTCACCCAAAGGTGATGAAATTCTGACAACCATTATTCCTTTGCAGTTTAGCACAGATATTGAATGGACCAGTGCATATATTATCCCAAATGATGTATATGTAGTCCAGTTGAACTTTCAAAGGCATTAATTAGCTTGCATATGTGGCATACAATTTTCTTGCTAATTAGTTATTGGTTGATATTAATCATGAAATCATATTCATTTACTATATTGTATAGTTGTCCCTTATTATGATGATTAAATACCTCATGATGTCTATTTAAGCAAGTTACCTAGCCGTTGTACCTATGTTATTTGCAACCAGCTATAGGAAATGGCTTAGGGAACTAAAGATTGCAATAGGCCTTTTGGACCTGGGCATGCATCACAGAAAAGAAACCTGAACCCATAACATAAAATAGTACATAGGCAGAGGTGCAATTTATGGAGAAATAAGAAAATGAAAATAAAAAGTATTCATTAGTTATTCAGAGGACTGTCCACGAGTCTACCTTAGATAGCATTCTTGATTTGGACAATGCAAAGAAACTGTTGGAAGTTGTTCAAGTAAGTATGAAACTTTTGAAACTGGAAAAGTGGGTGAACTGTTGACTATTTTGACTGGTACTAGATTTGATGGGACTGGGAGTGTGAGAGATCATATAACTTATGTGGAAGGAGTGGATGAGAGACTCAATGGACTCAAAAATCTAATTACTCAGGATATCTTGATACATTTTATATTGAATTCTCTACCACAGTAATACAAACACATTTAATACAGCCTATAAGACTGCCAAAGATAAATGGATCTTGGATGAGCACACTTTAGTGTGCAATGAAGATGAAAAATTGTTTAAATAACAGAATGTTGAGAGTGCTAACTTTACATCCTACAAAGGTCAATATGACAAGAATAAGGGAAAGCATGGATTTGGCCCTCACATGAATGGAAAGAATAACTAGAATAAGGAAAGAAAACCCTATGACAAGGGTGCCAAAGAACATGAAGAGAAGAAAGATTTGAGTACTGTTAAATGTTTCTGGTGCAAGAAATCTGGTCATATGAAGAAGGATTGCAAAGCCAAAGCAGCCTGGTTGGAAAAGAAGAAACCTAATATTGGTAATTTTTATACCTTTGTCTATTTTGAATCCTATCTAACTGATGCTCCTGTGGATTCTTGGTGGTTTGACTCTGGCTCCACTGTCCTTGTTACTCATTCCTTGCAGGGGTTTCTAAGCAGCAGGGTGCCCAGCAAGGATGAAGTCAGCATGTACGTGGGCAATGGAGTATGAGTACGAGTTGAAGCCATAGGAGTAGTCAGGATTTATTTACAGTTAAATGTTTTTATAGATCTAGTAGACACAGTTTATGTACCCTCTATGAGGAGAAATTTAATTTCAATTTCAAGACTCACTCAGGCTGGTTATAATATTATTTTTAATAAAGATGGTTTTGTTATATCTCTTGATTCTTGTATTATTGGTGATGGTTGTAATATTGATGGCCCCTACAAATTGAATTCTTGTACACCATTGGTTATGAATGTTAGTTCTGAACGGTTTAATTTTGATAGCAAGTCTTCCATGCTATGGCACAGACATTTAGGACATATATCAGTAGAAATGATGAAAAGGCTTATACAACATAAAATATTAAAGCCATTAAACTTTGATGATATGCATGTATGTGTGGATTGTATGAAAGGAAAGATGACTAGATCAAGAAAGAAATCTACAGTTCAAAGTCAGGAAATTTTAGATCTCATTCACACTGGCATATGTAGACCTTTTTCCACTTCTACTCTTGGTGGGCATAGATATTTTATTACATTTACAGATGACTTTTCTAGATATGGTTACATTTTTCTTATTTCAGAAAAGTCGAATTCACTTTATAGTTTCAAAATAATTTAAGGCTGAAGTGGAAAACCTTTTCGATAAAAGAATCAAGACTGTCAAGTCTAATAGAGGAGGGGAATATTATGGTAGACCAAGTGACTCAGGACAACTCTCTGGTCCATTTGCCAAGTTTCAAGAACAAGGAATCATAGCCCAATATTCTATGCTTGGGACCCCACAATAGAATGGAGTGGCTGAAAGGAGAAATATAACCCTCAAAGATATGATGAAAAGTATGATAAGCAATACTAATCTTCCTGAATCCCTATGGGGTGAAGCTATCAAGACTGCTGCATACATAATCAATAGAGTGCCTAGCAAGTCAGTCCCTAAGACACCTTTCGAGATTTGGACTGGTAGAAAGCCTGGTTTACATTATTTGCATGTGTGGAGATGTAGGGCAGAGGCGAGGATTGTATATTATACAATCCCCATGAAAGGGTATTTGATCAAAGTACAGTTAGCAGTTATTTTGTAGGTTATCCAGCTAGATCTAAGGGATTCAGATTTTATTGTCCTAATTCAGTTAACAGGATAGTGGAGACTAGTCTTGCAAGATTTATTGAAAATGAAGGTGAGGAGTCTCAACCAAGGAACCTGGATTTTGATGAGGTAAAAATTAAACTTGCTTTTGAGTCACCTCATCGAGATGAGACTTTACCAGATGCTGTTGACATAGTACCTGAGGTTGTCCCTGCTTAACTTGATATTCAATTGAAGATATTCCAGTCGAAGAGTCTACGCAGGCTATGAGAAGGTTTACAAGACCACGTAAATCTACTATACCTTCTGACTATATGCTCTATTTGACAGAGGTTAATTATGATATAGGACTTGAGGAAGATTCCATAAGTTGTCAAGAGGCTGTAAATAGTAGTAATGCACCTAAATGGGTTGAAACCATGAAAGATGAGTTGGTATCTAAGGATAACAACAAAGTGTGGGAAGTTGTGGATTTGCCAGAAAATTGTGTAGCCATAGGTTCAAAATGGGTGTACAAGACTAAATGTGATGCCAAGGGTAAGGTTGAACGCTACAAAGCAAGGTTGGTAGCAAAAGGGCAAAGAGAAGGAATTGACTACAATGAGACATTCTCTCCAGTTTCTGCTAAGGATTCCTTCAGGATTATAATGGTATTGGTAGCACATTTTGATATTGAACTACATCAGATGGATGTGAAGACAACCTTTCTAAATGGAGAGCTATTGGAAGATGTTTATATGGTTCAACCTGAAGATTTTGAAGAAAAAGGTAAGGAGAATATGGTCTGCAGACTCAAGAGGTTCGTTTATGGGCTAAAGCAAGCATCCAAGCAATGGAATCAGAAATTTCATCAGGTTATATCTTCTTTTGGCTTCATTGAGAATATAAATGATCAATGTATCTATATGAAGATCAATGGGAGTAGTTTTATATGTTGATGATATCCTACTGGCTAGTAGTAGCATGGGTTTACTTATTGAGACAACAATTTTGAATGAAGGACATGGGAGAGAGTACATTTGTACTTGGTATTCAGATTTGTTGTGATAGAAAGAAAAGTCTATCGGGATTGTCTCAGAGCATACATTGATCGTGTGCTAAAACGATTCAATATGTCCACATGCTCAGATGAGGGTGCACCTATAAGTAAGGGTGACAATTTGAACAAGAAACAATGTCCAAAGAATAACTTTGAGAAGAGGTCAATGGCAAACAAACCCTATGCGTCTGCAGTTGAAAGTTTGATGTATGCACAGGTATGCACTCATCCTGATATAGCCTTCGCAGTGAGTGTGTTGGGACAATTTCAATCAAATGCTGGAAGTACTCATTGTGTCATACCTTAATTCCGCACTATCCAGAATGGTGTGATGAACCGTCAATAAACTAACGGTTCAACCAGGATCTCGACTAGGCTATGTCCGTTTGCTTAAACCATACACATCCACAACCATAATCAGAGTAAATAAACAATAGCGGAAGTCTTCATACTAATGAACTAAGAGTCTAACAATGATAACATAAATAAATTATCCAATTAACTTCCATTGACTAAGACATAAAATAAAATAAAATAAAATAATCAATTATATTTCCTTAAAATCCAAATACATAAATCTAATCGAAGAAGCATGAGTTGCACTCGCATGACGAATCATGCGACTCCATCATAACTTCTGCATCCATTGCCGCAGCATGTCCATACATCAGAACATTCATATAGTCTTCTACAGTTGTACCTACATCATCAGCTAAAAATATTCGACGTCGAAAGGGTAAGCACACATCATGGCTCAGTGAGCAAACAAAACAATGCAACAAACATATTCATGCATTCAATTCATATCTTTGGTCTGGTTCATAAGTTTGCAATGTGCAATAGAAAGGTTTGGTGGCCGCTGCACCTCTATACACGGATGTGTAAGCCCACCCAATGGATCAAACACCATTGTAGTCCACATCCACCCTACCATGGAATAGGGATAGAGCTAAAGTGCTTAGGACCGCACCGCATCACACTTCCACTGATGCCCTACCATACCAACACGTAAGCCCCTATTGGCGAGGGGTTGCAAACTGGACTCGCAACTAACCAATCCTAATGTTAAATAGTGTATCCAAGGCCTCACCCCAGCATCCCTCAATACGTCCATAGAGATAGAGCTAAGGCCCCCCGGCAGAGTCAGAGACTACACGGTTTGAGACCACCTCCGCTGATGTCCTACGACGTAATAGTTCTGCTAAGGTAATGGCGATACAACGATGTCAGTGGACAAGACTTGAGTAGAGATAGAGCTAGAGTCTGGTGACCAGGATGAACCACAGTGTCACGTCCTCCCCTTGATGCTCCACTCGCATCAAGTACACTCATCACACACATACATTAACATGCCTATTCCTAGCATCATCATCATCATCATGATATAAGTAAACTGAATTAAATATGCATGAACAGTAATAACAGGAATATTGGATGACATGTGAAATGCATAATACACGCATACAAGCGTAGAAACATTCATGGCATCAGACTCAATGAATAAAAAATAGTTTATTATTAGCCAATTAGTTTAGGTCTTGTTCCCTCACCTTCGATTGCTAGTAGATCCTCATTCAAGCTTTATAATTCACTTTTAAATCACTGGAAATACCTAACAAGTCGATAGATTTTAATTAGAATTAATTCCCATATGTTTAGACTAACATAAATTGAGGGGTCGCAGGTGGGGTAGCACCTGGGGTCTCAGTTTCTGCGACCACAGGGTGTAGGGTCACAGGTGGCGTCGAACATACTTCGACCCAACGTGCGACCACACCCTCCCTGGGACTTCCCGAGGGCATGTGGTCGAACATGTGGGTCTCGTGGCGTCGAATATCATGCGACCCTACGTGCGACCACACATGTTATGGTCGACCTTTCACTCTTAAGTCCATTCCTTCATGTTGGAATTCTCTGGCTTATCTTCATGGTCCTTCCTATGATTGTTCTATGACTCAAAACTACAATTTTATATCCATTGTCCACAATGATTTTCTCTATGGATTCCCTTGGAATTTTTCCATAGATGGATGATTTAGGAGAAACCTAATCCTATCTTCTCATAAATTATTCTAGGCTCTCAATTCATGTAAGGATTTAGGTTCATACCTTGGGTTTACTGATATTCAGAGGTTTCTCTGAACTTCCTCCTCCTTGGTCTTCTTATTCAATTTTCCTTCTCTTCCTTCTCTTTTCTTTCTCTCACTTTCAATTAGGGTTTTAAAGGAGTGAAAGAGGCTAAGGGACATCCTATTTATAGAGGAAAACCCTCCATAACAAGCCCCAATGAGTTTAGGAAAGACCCCCTTCGAATTAGGAAGGTTTCCTAATTTCAATTTTTGACTGTTTCCGTAGGGTCGGATGTAGGGTCGCAGAATCCGTCGACCCTTTATTTTTAAAACATCCGACCCCACGACCAAAAGTCATGGGTTGGACTTTTTTGAGGTGGGATCGGTCATACCTGTTTAGGCATGTGACCACACACTCATATTTGACTGTTTTTGAGTTAAATTTCATACCTGGATTTGTGGTTTCTTCACTCAATTGGTCCACTTGGCTCAACCATGATAGGTAGACCTGGTACAAGGTGGTAAGACCGGTTAGTTCGATACAGGTCTTACAACTCCCCCCTTTTATTAAAAATTTCATCCTTGAAATTTGCACATACCTTTCAAGTCGAAAAGGTGGGGATATTGCTTTCGCATAGCATTCTCTTCTTCCCACGTGATCTCTTCTATATCTCGACTCTTCCAGGTAACCTTAACATAATAAATGTCACGGTTGCATAGACGTTGAACCTTTCGACTGGTGATTTCAATTGGTGCTACTTCGAATGTCAAATCATCAGTTAGATCTGGTGGATCCGCTGTTAAAACGTGTGTTGGATCTCTGATGTACTTCTTCAATAATGAGATATGAAATTCATCATGCACACTTGTCATAGATGGTGGTAATTCTAACTGATAAGTCACCTTTCCACGTTTACCTAGAATCTCATATGGCCCGACATATCTCGGACTTAGCTTCCCTTTCTATCTGAATCGTTTTAAACCTCGCATAGGTGATACTTTCAAGAATACCTTATCACCTACAACAAATTCAAGGTCTCGACATCGAGTATCTGCATACTGTTTCTGACGATTCTGAGCCGTTCTAACTCTTTCCTTAATAATGTTGACTACACGACAAGTCTCTTCAACAAATTCTGGTCCAACAATACTCCGTTCACCAACTTCATTCTAAAACAAAGGAGTTCGACACTTCCTACCATACAGTGCTTCATAGGGAGATATCTGTATAGTAGCCTGATAGCTGTTGTTATAAGCGAACTCGATCAATGGTAGTTTCTCATCCCATGATCCCTTGAAATCAATAGCATAGGCTCGAAGCATGTCTTCTAAAATCTGAATGGTACGCTCTGACTGTCCGTCTGTCTGAGGATGGAATGCAGTACTGAATTTCAACGTTGTACCCATAGCCTTCTATAATTCTTCCCAAAACTTTGAGGTAAAGCGTGGGTCTCTATCGGACACAATGCTTTCAGGTACACCATGTAATCTGACAATGTTATCCAAATATAGCTTGGCTAACCTCTCCAGGGTATACTGTGGTCGTATAGCTATAAAGCGAGCTGTTTTAGTCGGACGATCTATAATCACCCAGACCGCATCAACTACTCGGGGAGTCAATGGTAACTTGGTGACGAAGTCCATAGTGATGCAGTCCCATTTCCGTGCTGGTTCTGGCAGTGGCTGTAATAATCCTGCAGGTCTTTGCCGTTCAGCCTTCACCCTCTGACAATTTAGGCATTGAGACACGAATTTAGCTACATCTACTTTCATTCCTCTCCACCAATATAATTTCTTCAAATCATGATACATCTTGGTACTTCCAAGATGTACCGAATAAGCGGTGGTGTGAGCTTCCTTCATTAGTCTGTGTCTAATGTCTGAGTTTTCTGTTTCAGGAACACATACTCTTCCTTTGTACTTCAGTACCTTTTCATCATCCAAGGTGAACTCAAGAATAGTTCTACCTATTTCGATGCCTTCTTGTACCGTTCTCAGATAAGGTCTGATTTAAGAGCGGCTTTCACTTCATCTATTATATCAGGTATAGTCTTCAATGTGGCAAACATATTTGAAAATCGATGAATAAACCCTTGGTTGGTTGATCTACCTGGTGCATCTATCACGAACTGCTCATTACCATGATGGAATACTTTTCCTATAACACATATTGCCGCAGTCGTGTTAATCTCTCCTTGGGATTTTATCATTGCTTTTCTGCTCAGCACATCAGCAACTATATTAGCCTTTCCTGGATGATACTGGATATTGCAATCATAATCCTTCAATAATTTCAGCCATCTTCTTTATCTCATGTTCAACTCCTTCTGATTAAAAAGGTAAGTGAGACTCTTATGATCTAATTTAATCTGAAATTTCTCTCCATACAAATAATGTCTCAATATCTTGACAGCATGTACTGCTGCTGCTAATTCTAAGTCATGAGTGGGATAGTTCTTCTCATGTGTCTTCAGTTGTCTTGAGGCATACGCAACTACTTGTTCTCCTTGCATAAGTACACATCCTAAACCCAATCCAGACGCATCAGTGTACAAGGAAAATGGTTGTCCTGGAATAGGAATGGTCAAGATGGGAGCAGATATCAATCTAGCCTTCAATGTTTGAAAACTTTTCTCACATTTGTTGGTCCAAACAAAATTTTCTCCTTTCTTACTCAAACTGGTGAGAGGTACGGAAATTCTGGAATAGTCTTCCACGAATCGTCGATAATACTTAGCTAGACCTAGAAAACTTCTGATTTATGCAACACTCTTAGGTGCTTCCCACTTCACAATGGCTTCAATCTTGCTAGGATCCACTTTAATTCCTTCAGCGGATACAACATGGCCTAAGAAAGCAACCTCATTTAGCCAAAACTTACACATTGTAAATTTGGCGTAAAGCTTCTCTTTTCTTAGTCATTGCAGAGCGACTCTTAGATTCATGACATGAGTTTCCTTGTCCTTGGAGTAGACCAATATATCATCAATAATACAATGACTGATGTATCCAACATATCATGGAATACCTGATTCATGAGTTCCACAAAAGTTGCGGGTGCGTTAGTTAATCCAAAAGACATGACTAAAAATTCATAATGTCCATATCTTGTTCTGAATACTGTCTTTGAAATATCACCTTCTTTAATCTTCAACTGATGGTATCCTGACCGAAGATCAATCTTAGAGAACACCTTGGCACCTTGCAGCTGATCGAACAAGTCATCGATCCGAGGTAAAGGATACCGATTCTTGATTGTAAGCTTATTCAATTCCCGGTAGTCTATACACAGTCGAACGCTACCGTCCTTCTTCTTTACACACAGTACTGACGCTCCCCATGGTGATATGCTAGGTCTGATATAACCCTTGTCTAGTAATTCCTGTAACTGTACCTTTAATTCCTACAGTTCAGTAGGAGCCATTCGATAGGGTGCTTTAGATATTGGCACGGCTCCGGATATCAGATCTATAACAAACTCTGTCGCTCGATCGGGTGGTAGTCCTGGTAGTTCCTCAGGAAATACATCTAGAAAGTCACGCATAACATTAATATCCTCTATTCGTGGTACTTCCTTGGTAAGGTCGACCACGGATACTAGATACCCAACTCCTCCTTTTTCGATGCATTTTCTAGCCTTTAATGCAGAGAGGATGAGTTTTCTTTTACGGAAAAGTTTGGTTCCTGCAAAACTAAACTCTGCTCCTTCATTGTCTTTAAACGTTAGCTTCTTTTCTGCACATAATAGGTTCGTAGAATGTCGAGCTAACCAATCCATTCCCAAGATAACATCAAAATCTACCATCTCGAGTCGAATCAAGGTTGCATCCAAAATCTTCTCACAGATAAGAACTGGACATGGTCCATAACCTTTTTCTAATTCCACTTCTATCCCCATAGGTGATCTTACAAGCAATTTGTAGTCTAAAGATCTAAGGGGTAGATTTAGCTTCTTTCCAAATGACACAGATATAAAAGAATGAGTAGCTCCATAATCAAAGAGTACTCTAGAGGGTATGCCATTAATTGGTACGATACCTGTGATTTATTTTAATTTAGTCTACATGCTCATACAAGGTAATACAAAATGAAAGGTTCAGGTCATACCTGTGACCACATCAAGCGATGCGGCAGCATCCTCAAATGTAACTGCATAAACCTTTCCTTGTTATAGATGCTTCCTGGGCTTAGGACATTTTCTGGAATAATGTCCCACTTGATTGCAGTTATAGCATTTTCCTCCTTCATTATTTTGCTTTTGTTGAGGTTGGACTGCTGGAGTAGTTTTGGTTGCAGCATTAAAGCCTTGAGTACGGAAGGGTTTGAATGTCTTTGTGTTCCCTCTGTTATAAGAATTTCCATTTGGCCTCTTGATACCTCTATTCTGAGCAAAATAGCTCTCCTTCTGGCTCGACTCTATCACTCGAGCAATCTGTACTGCTTCATTATAAACTTTCTTTTCTAGTCCCACAACATGCTCACGAATGCTTCCCCTGAGTCCCATGATGAACCTTCGGGTCTTAGAATTTTCCTCTTGCATGCTAGAGGGTGCAAAGAAAAACAGCTCTTCATAACGCTGTTGGTATGCATCCACATTCACCTGTCCCTGATATAAACTCAGGAACTCTCTCTCCATAGCATCTCTGAAACTTCTGGGAAAGTATTTCTCAAAGAATGCCACTTTATAGATAGCCCAGGTCAATTGGGCGTGCTTGGTTAACAGATAAGTCCGAGTAGACTTCCACCAGTGGTGTGCATCGCCCTTCAACATAAATGTGGCGCACAACACTTTTTTTTCCTCATTAACTATCATCATCATGAAATTCCTTTCCATCTCGTCGATCCAATGATCTGGCCACAAAGGATCTGCTGGCTTGCCATTATATTCTTTAGGTTTCATTTCCAGGAAGCGCTCGATCAATCGAGAGTGGTCCAACTGATACTGAGCATAGGCCCCGTACATAGGTGGTTGATACTAGTAACTGCCTTGAGCTACCTCAAGGTTCTATACTGGAGCTTGCATAATTGGCGTTTGAGGTGCGTGGGGTACCGTGTTATTACTCCCTGATACTGTGCTAGCTTGTCCGACTGGCATAGGTGTAGTTTGCGCAGCTGGAAAAACCATTCCTATAGCAGCTTGCATATTGGCTTACACCTGTTGTATTTGCTGCAGCTGTTGTGAGAGGTTCATTACTACTGTGGCCAAATCTGTAGGTGGGACTGGTAAAATTATAGGATTTGCCTGGCCATTAGCTCCTAGCGGTGCCACATTCAGATTCTCTTGTACTTCAGGAATTTCATGGCTAGTTTCCTCCACAAGTGGTTATGGTGGAATTGGGTTACGCCCTCGTCTGGTCACTCTTCGCCCAGCCATTTCCTATTCTGGTGGTGGTAGTGTCTGAAAAACAATCATAGAATATGTGAGGCAATTAATATAAGTCATTCCCAAGTCAAAATCCAACTAATCCATGTAAAATTCCAATTTTTCAGGTCATTCAGTGAAAATAATGAATTTTCCATTGTAGGGTCGATGGTAGGGTCGCTCTATATTCGACCCCAAGGTATGCGACCTCACAAACCTGTCAGCTTACCGAGAGCCTAGGGTCGGTCGTAGGGTTGCACATTTTGTCGAATTCTGCTACCGCACAACCCAAAATTAGGTTTTTAAACCCAATTTTGGAGTCATTTCCTACCCTTTCTTCTTTCTTCCAACTCAACTCGCTTCCCCTGAGTTGCTATAGTATCGACCCCTAGTGTTTGGTGATTATTTCTTCCATTCTCGACTTCCGTTCCTTTCCTTCAGGAATGCTCTCTACTGTTTCTCATTCTTAGGCTTCCAAAACTAGGTTTTTCTCCATTTATATCGTTTTCTTCAAATTAAACTTTTTCTAATCGTAAAAATTTGATTTTTATTGGGGGCTTTTGCTATTGGCCACCCAATGGGCGAAATCCCTCAAGAAAATTTGAGTTTCATCGGTTGGTTTTTGAGAAACATGAAATTTTCCTCTTTTGACCTAATTTTTGGAATTTTTCCAATTTGTTGAAATTTCTTTAAATTCGATCTTCCTAGTTTAAATTTCCAACTGTATGAGCTTTGCAGGATGGTTTGGAACATATGTAAGTCCTCCTGCCCAGCTGTTTGGCTGAAAAGTGAGGCTTTTGGTCAAATCATGCTGTTTTAATGCCGAAATTTTGAGTTTTTCACCATATATAATATCTTGTTTATTTTTCTGTATCTTTGTAGATAGCATGGCTCATACTAAGGTTCCCAGAGCTCATGATCCCATTCGTTTTCGCTCTAATGAGGCAGAGGCTCAGTATGCTCGTTATGAGCGTAAGAAGGTGGAAGGGGGTCACTGTGTAAACTTGGCTAGTCTAGCCTTGTTTAACGTAGAGGGTGTCTTCGGTGACATGGGTTGGCTTCCCATGATCACATATGAGGCTTGTACCTATCCTGCTTTGGTGAAGCAGTTCTATTGCAACCTCCAGGTAGTGGGTGATCGCAATGATACAGAGAGGGGTAGGGAGCTCAGGATCATCAGCTATGTAAAAGGGGTGAAAGTTTCCTTTAACTATTAGCAGTTGGCTGATCTCTTGGGCATATCAAATGATGGCCCCTTGGTGTACTTTGTCCTAAGGAACCCCAGTTTCTATCCTTGATGATGCGTGCTGAGATTGATAGTCAGCTTCTTAGAGGTGATCGCTGGGAGAGGAAGGCGATCAACCTACAACCAGAGCCTCGGGTGTACTGCAAGATCATTCAGCACAACCTGATTCCCCAGAGTGACCATTATGATAGGATTTCTCAGCTGACCCAATATGTCTTATATTGCATTTACACTAGGCAGCCAGTCTGCCTTCTATACATTATTATCAGGACGATGATCCGTGCAACGACGCCTGGTCATATAGGCAACCTGTCCTACTGACGTCTGATCACTACTCTGCTCACACGCCTACACGTCGACTTATTAGATGAGAGGATTCATGAGGATACTTTCTCTTCTGACTTAGACTGGGAGGCCATCTCCAGGATGGGGATGTGAGATGCGCAGGTTAGTGATGATGAGAGGAACACTCTGGTGCGTCCCGATACCCGGGTAGAGATAGCAGACGTTGAGGCGGCAGCAGTAGCAGTAGCAGCAGCAGTAGCAGCAACAGGAGTCCATGGGAGTGATGCTGAGGATGATGATCGTATGTATATAGATATAGGCGCCATACCTCCTCCATCGCCACTGCATTCTACTGGAGCTGGCCCATCTCGGGTTCATTCACATGCTGCTGGTCCTTCACACCCACCATCTGATGATGTGATGGGGCTACTGCGTGAGATTAGAGAGGCCCAGCGCATGTCTGATCAGTGGATGGTGGCTGAGCGGGCTAGTCTCGGGTGACCCAGACTCAGGTAGCCTGGCTGACTAGAGTGTTTGCTGAGGACTATGATCGAGATCATGAGGCACCTCCTCCTCCAGCACCTCCAGCTCCATGATGCATATTTTCTTTTTGTTTTTCTTGTACTACAGAGTAACTGTCCAGATGTGGACCGTACTCTGATTTGGATATGTATATATACGTTGTTTTTTATTTGATGTGTATATGAAACTTGTTTCTTATCTTAATATATGCATTATTCTCTTTCTTAATTTTTGTTTCATACAACACATGTGCTTATAGTGTGTTCTTATTAAAGCTTTTAAATTTTATCCTAACTCAGTTCACAAACTTTTGTGGAAGTATACCGGTTTAATAGACAGGGCCCGAGAGCTCTGATATCAAACTGTCACACCCTAATTTGCACTATCCAGAATGGTGTGATGAACCGTCAATAAACCAATGGTTCAATCAGGATCTCGAATAGACTGTGTCCGTTTGCTTAAGCCATACACTTCCACAACCATAATCAGAGTAAATAAACAATAGCAAAGTCTTTATACTAATGAATTGAGATTCTAACAATGATAACATAAATAAATTATCCAACTATCTTCTATTGACTAAGACATAAAATAAAATAAAATAATCAATTACATTTCCTTAAAATCCAAATACATAAATCTAATCGAAAACGCATGAGTTGCACTCGCATGACGAATCATGCGACTCCATCATAACTTCTGCATCCATCACCGTAGCATGTCCGTACATCGGAGCATTCATATAGTCTTCTATAGTTGTACCTGCATCATCAACTAAAAATATTCGACGTCGAAATGGTGAGCACACATCATGGCTCAGTGAGCAAACAAAACAATGCAACAAACATATGCATGCATTCAATTCATATCTTTGGTCTGGTTAATATGTTTGCAATGTGCAATAGAAAGGTTTGGTGGCCGCCGCACCTTTATGCACGAGTGTGTAAGCCCACCCAATGGATCAAACACCATTTTCGTCCACATCCACCCCACCATGGAATAGGGATAGAGCTAAAGTGCTTAGGACCGCACCGCATCACACTTCCCCTAATGCCCTATCTATACCAACACGTAAGCCCCTATTGGTGAGGGCTTGCAAACTGGGCTCGCAACTAACCAATCCTAATGTCAAATAGTGTATCCAAGGCCTCACCCTAGCATCCCTCAATACGTCCATAGAGATAGAGCTAAGGCCCCCCGGCAGAGTCAGAGACTACACAGTCTGAGACCACCTCCCCTGATGTCGTATGACGTAATAGTTCTGCTAAGGTAATGGCGATACAATGATGTCAGTGGACAAGACTTGAATAGAGATAAAGCTAGAGTTTGGTGACCAGGATGAACCACAGTGTCACGTCCTCCCCCTGATGCTCCACTCGCATCAAGTACACTAACCACACCCATACATTCACATGCTTATTCCTAGAATCATCATCATCATCATCATCATCATGATATAAGTAAACTGAATTAAATATGCATGAACAGTAATAACAAGAATATTGGATGACATGTGAAATGCAAAATACACGCATACAAGCATAGAAACATTCATGGCATCGGACTCAATGAATAAAAAATAGTTTATTATTAGCCAATTAGTTTAGGTCTTGTTCCCTCACCTTCGATTGCTAGTAGATCCTCATTCAAGCTTTATAATTCACTTTTAAATCACTGGAAATACCTAACAAGTCGATAGATTTTAATTAGAATCAATTCCCATATGTTTAGACTAACAGAAACTGAGGGGTTGCAGGTGGGGTAGCACCTGGGGTCTCAGTTTCTGTGACCACAGGGTGTAGGGTCGCAGGTGGGGTTGAACATACTTCGACCCTACGTGTGACCACACCCTCCCTGGGATTTCCCGAGGGCATGTGGTCGAACATGTGGGTCTCGTGGGGTCGAATATCATGAGACCCCACGTGCGACCACACGTGTTATGGTCGACCTTTCACTCTTAAGTTCAATCCTTCATGTTGGAATCCTCTGGCTTATCTTCATGGTCCTTCCTATGATTGTTCTATGGCTCAAAACTATAATTTTATACACTATCCATTGTCCACAATGATTTCCTCCATGGATTCCCTTGGAATTTGTCCATGGATGGATGATTTGGGAGAAACCTAATCCTATCTTCTTCATAAACTATTCTAGGCTCTCAATTCATGTAGGGATTTAGGTTCATACCTTGGATTTACTGATATTCAAAGGTTTCTCTGAACTTCCTCCTCCTTGGTCTTCTTATTCAGTTTTCCTTCTCTTCCTTCTCTTCTCTTTCTCTCACTTTCAATTAGGGTTCTAAAGGAGTGAAAGAGGCTAAGGGAAGTCCTATTTATAGAGAAAACCCTCCATAATAAGCGCCAATGAGTTTAGGAAAGACCCCCCTTCGAATTAGGTAGGTTTCCTAATTTCGGTTTCTGACTGTTTCCGTAGGGTCGGATGTAGGGTCGCAGAATCCGTCGACCCTACGTTTTTAAAACATCCGACCCCACGACCAAAAGTATGGACTTTTTTGAGGTGGGATCGATCATACCTGTTTAGGCATGCAACCACACACTCATATTTGACTATTTTTGAGTTAAATTTTATACCTGGTCTTGTGGTTTCTTCACGCATTTGGTCCACTTGGCTCGACCATGATAGGTAGACTTGGTACAAGGTGGTAAGACTGGTTAGTTCGATACGGGTCTTACAGACTGGGCAGTGGCAAAGAAAGTCATCAGATATTTACAAAGCACCAAAGATTATATGCTTGTTTATGGCAATTGTGATATCTTTGAGTTAGTAGGATACACAGATTCAGACTATGGGGGTTGCACAAATGATTTGAAATATACTTTAGGGTATATTTTTCTATTGGTAAGAGGTGTTGTTTCTTGGAGGAGTACAAAGCAGTCAATTGTAGCAACATCAACTATGCATGCAGAATTTATAGCTTTGTATGAAGCTACAAAGCAAGCCATTTGGTTGAAAGGTTTTGTTTCAAGCTTAAAGCTCAAGGCCCCTATTGATATATTGTGATAATGATCCAGCAGTATCATTTGCGAAGAATAACAGGAAGTCAAGTGCTTCTAAGCACATAGAAATCAAATATTTGATGGTAAAAGAGAAGATGACTGAAGGTCTGATCATAGTGGAGCACATCTAGATAGGTCAGATGATTGCTGATCTTCTAACGAAGGCTTTGCCAGTGGGAGTCTTCAAAGGACATGTTCCTAGCATGGTGTTGTTAATTCTTTTGATGTGTTCAATTAGTGGGAGACTTTTTAGTTATTCATGGTTCCTATTTACTTTTATCCATGTTGTTTAGATACAGTAATTTATGGTTTGAATGTTAATCATGATCATGTTTACATTAGCATTTATTTTTATTACTATTGTTATTGTTTATTTGACATGTTACAGATACAAGATAGTATTTAGCCAAAGTGTTAAAAGGCAGTATTTAGCCAAAATTTTAAGGCGGTGTCTAGCCAAAATATGGTATTGTATTTCTGGATTATTTAAATACCATGTAATGTTACCCATAAAGGTTTGGGGCAATTTTGATTAAATGTTATTTAATCAAGTTTGGACTCAAATGAAAGTTTTACTTTCATGTATTATCTCAGGAGATCCATGTATTGAGTAGACCTCTGTTGTAGCTGACAGAAGTTTATACACCGTATATTGAGGTGTATTATTTGTTACTGCTCACATTGGTAAGCTTGATGGATGGGTCAGAGTTTTGTGGTAGTTTTAGTGTGTTGGATTTCATGGCCACACTCACTGATGATAGTTTTGTAATTAATTTAGCCTAAGTGGGAGATTGTTGGATTTATGGGCTCCATTAATTACCTAAACTAGTTGTTCAGTGGGAGTCTGATTGACACGATAAAAATCGGTTTGGTTGGTTTGCCATTGGTTTGAGATTGATAACCTTAATTCTATTTATGGGAAGAGAATTAGGGGTTATGGTAGTTTCTTTATAAATACTAGATCAGAGTCCCCATAGCCACAGTACGTGAAATAATTCTCTCTACAACCATTAGCAAGAGAACAGGGGTATCCTCTGGAGGCTATAAAAGATTGCGGTCGAGGGATTGCGATCAAAGCTTGAAGACTAAAGGGAGATCAAGCTACTCAATAGGTATGTGATTACTTTTAATATTCCATTACCATTATGTTCTATGAGATCTGTAGGCCATTTAAATCTAACAGGATTCCCCTTGCATCTGTAGGAAAAAGAGGCCCTTAGCGTCTTTGGGTCAGTGTTGGGAAATCACTATTTTCTGATCGGAGAATGATGTTGTATGATCGTTTAGCTTTCACGGCTGTGCATTGATATACCAAGCGACTCTGCTCCTCCGATTGTGGTGACGATAGAGGACGACAAATGCAACACTTCTACCAACCTATGAAATATGATTGGAGGCTAAAGCAAGCACCCCATTTTTGCTACCCTCAGCATAAGTGAATCCATATGACAGGTTTCTGACTTTTAACCCAAAGGTTTGTAATTCTTTAATGAACCCCACAGTAGGGTCATATGCTATTACCTATTTGGATGAATAGGTCGTGAAATTATCTTCAAAATGAGATCGGAATCATTAAATTCTGACATCAAACAAGGAAGATATCACAGTTTGAAAGTGCAAGGGCATTTACGTAATTATCGTATGATGCATACATTATCATTCAAACTTCAAATCATCTTATCTTGGTCATCTGATATCGGAATCAGATGATTCAAAGGCCAATATTCCTTATTTTCAGTCCTCTTCAAAGTAGACGTGAAAAATCCTGGGTAGAAGTCACCGGTGGGCCCCATGCAAGCTTTCATGTAAAATTATCGATAGAACTTCAAAGCTTCATATCTTTGCCGTTCTACGTCAGATTCAGATAATTCAAAGGCCATTATTCTTCATTTGTAGTGTTCTATAAAGTGGACATGAAAATTTGGCATAGAAGTCTTCGAAGGGTCCCATGCAAAATTGCACATGGAAATTATCATTTAATCTTTGAAAATTCATATTTTGGTCACCCCACATTCAAATCAGGTGATTTCAGTTTCAATATGTTCCATTTTTATTACTCTACAAAATGAATGTAAAGGATATCCGTAGAAGTCTCCGAAGGATCCCATGCAGAATGGTTAGCCAAATTATCGATAATTGGCTTGCTTAAACTTCAAAATTCATAAGTTGACCATTTTATTTCCAAATGAGGTGATTCAAGTTTCAATATTCTTCATTTTTAGTGTTCTACAAAGTGAACGTAGAAAATTTAGAATAGAGGCTATTGGAAAATTTCATGTGGAATGGTGGCAGAAATAGACTATGAAATGATAGAAAAAAGTCAACTTTGGTCCAAACCAGTTCAACCCAACTTAGTCCAACTCAGCCCGGCCCAGCTCAGACCAATCCGGACCAAGTCACGTCGGCCCATATGCATGTATTTCTTTTATATGTATATATATTTATATAATGTGTAATATATAATCATTATAGAGGCCGTGAGGAGAGAAGGTTTCTAGAAGAAGCCGTGGGAAAGAGAGGGGAAGAAGAAAAAAAAGGAAAGAAGAGAGGAAGGAAAGAAGAAGAAAAAGGAAAGAAGAAGAAAAAGGAAGGAAAAGAGAAGAAGGGAAGCCGTGAGAAGGAGGAGAGAAAATTTTCTAGAAGAAGGCGTGGGAAAGAGAGAGGGAAAAGGAAAAAGGAAAGAAGAGAAGAAGGAAAAAAGAAGAAAAAAGGAAGGAAGAGAGAAGAAGGGAGGCCGTGAGGAGAGAAGGTTTCCAGAAGAAGCCGTGGGAAAGAGAGAGGGAGAAGGAAAAAAAGGAAAGAAAAGTGGAAGGAAAGAAGAAGAAAAAGGAAAGAAGAGAAAAAGGAAGGAAGAGGGAGAGAGAAAAATGTGAGAAGAGAAGGATTTTTCTAAGAAGGAGCCTTGAGGAGAGAGAAGAGAAGAGAGGTCGTGAGCAAGAGAGAGAAGAGAGGGTTTTCTAACCAAGAGAAGAGAAAAAAAAAGGGAGAAGAAAAAAAAATGTGAAGGAGAGAGGAGAAAGAGAGAGAGGGATTTTTTTTCTCTAGAAGAGAGAAAAACGTGAAAGGGAGAGAAGCCAAGAGAAAGAGAGAAGAAGAAGAAGAGAAAAGAAAGAAAAGAGAAAACGTAAAAGAGAGAAAGAGAATAGAGAAAGGAGCAGAGAAGAAGATAATGAGGATTCACCTTCAAAAAGCTTGATACGATCTCCAAAAATCCTACATCGAAGGTTTCGCTTCATTCGAGCACAAGGTTGGTACCCTAAAACAAATTTACGGTTCTTTGGAATGTTTGAATGTTGATTTTGTTTGAAAAGGCTTATTTTCATTAAATCTCGATCAGGAATGCCCTATTGCATGCACGTTGATGTTAGGATGCTCATGTCTAACATTTTTTATGTATGATAATTTGTTTAAACTATTCAATGATGAAGCTTTGAGTGCTATATGATGATGTTTGATGTTTTTGATAAATTCTACAAAGTGGATTTCTAATCTAAAATTTTTAGATTTAGGAACCAAATTTGGGACGTGCATCTCATGTGGTTTTTTCTAGGGTTTTAAGCCCAAATATTTATGGGATTCTCTCTGATATGTTAGAAAACTTTTCTAGAAATTTTGTACCATTTGGAATTGGAAAAGTCTATCAAAAAAATTCTTCTTTGGCATTGCTATCCTACTCGGGTATAATGTAATCCCCTATCAGAAAGTCTCTAGAAAAGGATTTTATGGCCATAATCAGAAAAGAAACATCACATGAATTTTTTAGATATGGAAGTCTTCTAAAAAATGGCACTAGTTTTGGATTTTTTTTGATTTTTTATTGAATTGATATTGATTTTTAAGTGCATAGTGCTCTGATTTTGAATCTATTAGGATATACTGATTTGTATGATTGAAAATAGATCTTTTTCACAAAGAGAATGTTCTGTTTTCACTTTTTTTCTTGATGAAATTTTAGATCTATTAATTATCTATATGGACATATGTCTGGATTTAATTTTCATTAAATATGAGATTTTATACGAAATTTATGGTGCAACTGGTCAAAAATCTGGAACAGATTTAACCAGTGCACATATCCGATCTTGTGGCATTCATTTGATCTGGTTTCGTCCTCTGTTGGGATTCTACCCCTTCAGATGAAAGGTAGCATGTCAAGTCATATTTGAGTAAAAAAAATAGGGCTTAATTTGAGTTACAGAAGACCTACTTATGGTCATTTTGGTGTAATGTGACAGAATCTGAAATCAGTTTCTAGTTTGTGCAATACTTGAAACTTTGTGTCACTATTTTGATATTTTTGAGTCATTATTCATTCCAATGTCCTCATAAAAGTTATAATATTTTCAAAGAAATTCTTGAACATATATTTTTTTGATTATTTTAGATTTTTAGAAAGGTTTCATTGATGTCTCATTCACTGTAACATGCAATTGACTGTTTGAGTGATTTGGTGAATTCTACCATATTTGATTGCATACTTGCTACATTTAGAGTGTCTACATGTCATATTTGGATAAATGACCATATTTAGAGCATTCACATGCTTTGTTTGGATTGTGCACATACCATAATTTTCATATCCATGTGTTGCTATATTTGTAGAATAAATAGATTTTTTTACCATATTTAGTAATATCTTGATAATTACCATATTTAGACATGCCATGTTTAGACTTGCCATACTTAGAATATAGCATAGTAAATTTAACATGTTTAAATAAATTTTTATGGTATCATATGCCATGTTAGGGAGATTTTCATAATCTTACTATATGTTGTGATAGTTACCATAAATATCATATATGCCATGCTTAGATAGAATATTCCATTTGTGGCAATAACTTCATTTTTTTTGCAACACCCTAGTTGAACTGCCATGTATGCACACTTCTAGAATACAATCTAGGCGTGGGGACGTGCATTTAGGCACCCACATTCTTGGGAAGGGTATAATGAAAAATAATAAAAATCTTAACAAAGAAAGAGAATGATTTACCAAACCTTCCAAAATTAAAGCTTAGGGTGAAAAGGGTAGCTCAGGACGATTTTCACCCCTCAGTAAACCCTAAACCTAGAATAGGTTCTAAACCCTAAACCTAGAACAGGTTCCAAATCCTAAACCTAGAATAGGTTCTCAATCCTTAACCTAGAACAGGTTATTTCCCATCATTTTGAACTACGTGGATTCTGATTCCTAGGGTAAACCCTAGGATACGTAGGCCATTTAGGATAATCTCAAATTCGGATCCACACCTTAGTCCACTCGAACTATCCATAGATCCACTTGGATATCCATTCATCATTCCGAACTATTTGGATTCTGATTCCTAGGGCAAACCCTTGGATACGTAGGCTATTTGGAAGAATCCCAAATTTGGATCCACACCTTAGTCCACTCAGACTATCCATAGATCCACTAGGATATCCATCCACATTCCAACCCAGAAAGGGTTATCCATATTTTAACCCAAATAGGGTTATCCACATTCAGACCCAGAAAGGGTTATCCATTCTTAGATCCACTAGGACTATCTATCAGTTCGTATGGACTATCCAGATCCTAACCCATAGGGTTTTTCAATCTTTCAAGCATAAACTTCAACTTGAACAATGAACTTAATCAAGCACAAGCATAAATCACAGCCATAAGCTTTAATCACACCTGAACTACGATGGTGAACCTGATTTTCAGAATAATTCTGTGATACGTAGGCAATTTGATGGATATAGATTCGGTTCAATGATATCACATCACTTGGTTTGATTCGGTTTAATAGATAGAGTCTAGCATAGGAAAGGTATAGGAGACCGATTTTGATCGGATGGTTTGGGTGCCTAACCTCTTCCCATAACCGTAACTTGACGCTTACCCAATCTCTGGTGGACCAGAAATCCAATCTAAGGGTCATGAGTCAATTGAAGTTTTACCTTAGGGTGAGATTTCACATTTCTAAGGTCCTAGACCTTAATCTAGGTGGCGACTTCCAACAAGATTTCAATGTTTGTCCTCACAGTGGCGACTTCGTTGGGGATATAAATGTCAGACTCCTAAATGAAAACTTTCCTTGTGTGAATTGAATGCTAGCTCTTAGGATACTATATTTATGCTTGTATGATATTGTTTTAGGGGGAATGGTTCAGTCACACTTTTGTGCGAGTAGTCGAACCGGGTCCCATGCAGATGGGGCAGCCCGCTAGGCGAAACACACAACCTTGGCCTGTACTTTGTGAGACCACGATCGGCGAGCAGCCTCTAACGAGCATTTCTTGGGTCCGCCTGGGAATGCGTTATACTACTCCACGTCGCTTGATTCTTGCAACATAGTATATAAAGAGATTGGGGGCCCATTATTCATCGTGCATTCGGTGATAGGTTACCCTGTCCTTGTCAAGTTGGCCTTTTCTATCCTGACCCAAATTATAACCCAATGATTGTTATTTTTGGTTCATCCCTGAACCAACCCAGTAAAATCTTGCTTAACCATGACATCCATTCTCAAGACGTCAAATTTCAGCCCGTTTTTGTCCTCGATTGGTCAATATGTTAGAATCTATACGATGAACATCTTGAACTCTCACCCATTGGGAGTATGAGGTATGTATACACCTGTTCTACATCATAGTAGATGGTCACTATACATCCTCCATTAAGTAAGCTCGATGTGTCGAATCTCTCATTGTTAACACGTCGAATTCAAAAAATGAACAGAAAATCCCTGTCAAGACATAGATACCATGGTCAAGAAGAAATTTACTAGTTTGTTCCTCCATGAACTACTTTTGCTAACCATCCCTAATAAGGACAATGGATTAATATATCCATTTCAATTTCACTGAAATTCGATAACCCAAGTGGCCAGACATTGGTGCCACTGATTATCCATTTTTAGAATCACGAGGTCCCAAGATTAAACACACATGGCTTAATCAAATTCAATTAAATTGACTTGGATAATGCTTACCTGATTACCCTTATGAAGGAACTAACTCTTGTTTAGTTGAGTCATTGTTAATTGTGCATGTGACTTCTTTCTACTCTCGTCATTCTAGAGTCCTAATATTTGTCACTTTTGGGCTCTTTTCCTGTACAAGTCAAGGAGTCAGCCTAAACCACAACAATTTCTACCTCTTGGATAAGGGATCCCATTACTGGGAGGTTGTCTAGGGTGTACACCCCAGAGCTAGTTAGTCCCACCTCAACCACATCAACTGAATCAATGCTTGATGGATCAAACCAAGTCCCGAACACTATGGATGCCAGGATGGAAAAGATGGAGGATACCATGGGGATGATAGCTGCAGTAGTAAGGGATATACAATTGCAATTGCAGGCTCAAGGGTCAACCTCTGAAAGGGTAAATATGGCACCGCCACAAGGATCGGGTACCGTTAACCCAGCTATGTCAAAATTCTTCATAAACCCGGCATTCGAAGATATGGAAGGTGTCATACCCCAGAAACAGTCAATCGTTCAGGCTACCCCTATGACCAAGAAATTGAAGGAAGAAGATGGCCCATACGGCGATAGACTGAGTCAAGTGGAAAAAATACTGAGGGACATGAAAGGAGTAGAAAGTCAAATCATTGATTCTGAAGGATTATGCTTCTTTCCAGAAACTAAGTTGTCTCCCAAATTTAAATGGACCACTGAGAAATTTGATGGGACAGGAGACCCCAGGACCCACTTAAGATCATTCACGGGCTTATTGAAGCAAGGCGAAGGGTTTACTGATGAGCAGTTAGGACAAGCATTCCAATTCTCACTCACGGGTGGGGCTCAATGATGGTTGATGAATCTGAATCGATCACAGATACATTCGTGGTCAGACATCACCAAAGCATTTATTAGTTTCTATTCCTACAATACAAAGATAGAGACCCACCGTAGGCAATTGGAAACCATGGTCCAAGCACAGGGATAGACATTCATGTCCTAATTAACTCGGTTCAGAAGTGTAGCAGCAAAGCTTTGGGATCGACCTTTCGAGAGGGATCAGGTGCAGATAATGATGAGAAGCTTAAGTGGGCCATATAAGACATACATTTTTGGCCAGGCCATCCTATCATTTGAAGGGCTCGTGGTTGCAGGACAACAAGTAGAGGACGCCATAACTCGGGGAGATATATTACCAGGAAAGACAGAAAGGTCGGAAGGGGCTTCGAATAGAAGAGCATACCCACCAAGAAATTCAAGGAATCAATCAACAAAGCAAGTAGCTAATACCAATTCTGAGCCATTGATCTTAGGAAGTTCAAGTTGCACCCCACCACCGCAAGCAAGACCAAGGAGACAGTTCACGGATTTAGGGATGACCTGATCCAAGGCTCTGGATAAATTGATACAAGCTAAGAAGTTGACAGTGCTTGACCCTTGTCCACCTCCAAGTCCTCTTCCACCGAATTTTTGCATGGACCTGTTCTGTAAGTACCATAATCAACATGGGCATGACACAGACAATTGCTACACATTAAGGCATGCCATACAGGATCTATTGGATTTCGGTAAATTTAAGGTCCAGCCTAGGCAAGTGTCGGTGGCAAATAATCCCCTCCCTCACCACAGTGTCAATTTCATAGAATGGGGAGATGAGCCCTTGGACTTTATGCCTATCATAGAAGGAGTAAGCAGTATGGTTGTCACATCTGGTGACGAAGTAAACATGTTGAGTAGCCATCAAGAAGAAGAAGAAGAATATGATTTTTATTTCCCAAAAGATTCATCACACCCAATAGCACAAGTACAGCAGGAAGAAGAAGAAGAATCATTCATCATCTACCTCTCAGATGAGGAGACAGAGATAAATCAAGTTGGCAACCGTTTCCTTGAGATGGAGTTCATATTCCCGGAGGATGAACAAGAAGTAGCAGAAACCAGAACAGGGAAGAACTACAAACCATCTCACCTGATGGTAAATGATCCAGCCCAAGCTGTGAAGGAGAAAGGTAAAGGACCTGCCAACCAACCAGAGCCTCCAAATCCAGTATTGAAACAATTACAAAAGACCCAGGCCAACGTGTCCATTTGGGAGCTTCTGATGGATTCCAAGGTCCACAGGGATGCAGTACTGAAATCTCTAGCAAGCATTTAGGTCCCGATTTCAATGGACGGAGAAGAACTAGCCATGCTAGTAGGAGGCAAATATGCAGTTAATGCAATCGTCTTTGGAGATGTCGATCTCCCTCAAGGAGGTAAGGATCGTATACAGGCTTTACATATTACCATCGGATGTCGGGGCAAGAGCATTTTCCAAGTCCTGGTTGATAATGGGTCAGCTTTGAATGTATTCCCTTTTCGTACCTTCAAGCATCTAGGCTTCAGCGAGTTAGAGTTGAAACCTTCAGATATGACCATCAAGGTGTATGACAATACCAGAAGGGCTATATTGGGTGTCTTCATAGTACCAATTCAAGTAGGACCGGCTGAATTTGAAACAGAGTTCCAAATCATTAATATTTCTGCCTCATTCAGCATGCTTCTGGGTAGGCCTTGGATCCATCAGGCCAATGCAGTGACATCTACTTTGTACCAAAAGATTAAATTCATCCACAAGGGAACCACTGTGACAATACACGCGGACTCTGCAGCCGTGAACACATTGGCCACTGGACAGAATAGTGAAGAATCACAAGGAGATACTAGGTAGGATTTCTCTCTCGGAGGGTTCCAGGTTGACAACATCCTAGCCACAACTGAGCCAGATCCTACAGGTACGCATCTGCCCTTTTTCATTTTGTCAATTACTTAACATGCTCTACTTTCCAAGTATGGGCCTTGGTTCCCACCAACATGGTGATGTCACTTTCTTATCTCTATTGGTTAATGAGTATAGATTTAGACTGGGGTATTGTAAGCACCCCATTTTTGCCACCCTCAGCATAAGTGAACCAATATGGCAGATTTTTGATTTTTAACCCAAGGGTTTGTGATTCTCTAATGAACCCCACAGCAGGGTCATGGGTTATTACCTACTTGGATGTACAAGTCATGAAATTATCTTCGAAATGAGACCAGAATCATCAAATTCTGACGTCAAACAAGGAAGATATATTAGTTTGAAAGTGCAAGGGCATTTACATAATTATCGTATGATACATGCATTATCATTCAAACTTCAAGACATCATATCTTGGTCATCTGATATCGAAATCAGATGATTCAAAGGCCAATATTCCTTATTTTTAGTCCTCTTCAAAGTGGACATGAAAAATCTCGGGTAGAAGTCACCAGTGGGCCCCATGCAAGCTTTCATGCAAAATTATCGTTAGAAATTCAAAGCTTCATATCTTTATCGTTCTAGGTCGAATTCAGATGATTACAAGGTCATTATTCTTCATTTGTGATGTTCTACGAAGTGGACGTAAAAAAATCTCGAGTAGAAGTCTCTGAAGGGTCCCATGCAAAATTACACATGAAAATGGTCATTTAGGGGCTGTTTGTTAAAACTTCAACTCTGAGATTCTTACTTCTAGTTCAAATTTCTACTCCAACTTCAAAAGGATTCAGGAGTATATGGGAGTAGAAACATGTTTGTTAACCTAATTTAGTCATGAACTCTAAAATGGTGTTGGTGGTGGTGGATGGTGGCACTAGTGGTGAATGGTGATGGTTGGTGGCGGTGGCGGTGGTGGGTGGGAGGTGGTGGTGAAGGGTGGCGGTGGGTGGGTGGTGGTGGTGGAGGGTGGTGGCGGTGGTGGTGGGTGATAGTTGGTAGAGGTGGTGGATGGTGGTGGCGGTGGTTGGTGGCTGGTGGTGGTGGCAATGGTAAGTGGCGGTGGTTGGTGGTGGATGGTGGTGGCGGTGGTGGGTGGTTGGTGGTGGTGGTAAAAGAGTGGTAGTGGTGGCGGTGGTGGTGGCTGATGGTGGTGGTGGTGGGTGGTTGGTGGCTGGTGGTGGTGGCGATAGTAGGTGGCAGTGGGTGGTAGTGGATGGTGGTGGCGGTGGAGGGTGGTTGGTGGTGGGTGATAGTTGGTGGTGGTGGTAGGTGGTGGTGGTGGTGGTTGGTGGCTGGTGGTGGTGGTGGTTGGTGGCTGGTGGTGGTGGCGATGGTAGGTGGCGGTGGTTGGTGATCGGTGGTTGGTGGTGGTGGCGATGGTAGGTGGTAGTGGGTGGTGATTGAGGATGGTGGTGGTGGTGGTGGTGGGTAGTGGTGGCAGTGAGTGGTGGTGGTGGCGACGGCAGTGGGTGGTGGCGGTGGTGGGTAGTGGTTGGTGGCTGGTGGGTTGTGGTGGTGGTAGTGGTAGTTGGTGGTACTAATGGTGTGGGGTGATTTTTACTCTAAAATTATGTTCTGAAGTTGAAAAGCATCTATTTGATGCTCCAAAAAATTAGATTCTAGAGCTCATTTGGAGCCGGTTCACTCATGGATTCTCTAGAAGTCTGAACCGGGTTACCAAACAGGCTTCTACTTCATTTATGCTCCAGAAGTCAGAATCCAACTTCTGGAGTGTTACCAAACACCCCCTTAATCTTTGGAAATTTATATTTTGGTCACCCCATATCCAAATCAGGTGATTTCAATTTCATTATGTTCTATTTTTTGAACTCTACAAAGTGGACGTAAAGGATTTTCGATAGAAGTCTCCGAAGGATCCCATGGAGAATGGTCAGCCAAATTATCGATAATTGGCCTGCTTAAACTTCAAAAATTTATAAGTTGGTCATTTTATTTCCAAATGAGGTGATTCAAGTTCCAATATTCCTCATTCTTAGTGTTCTACAAAATGAATGTAGGAAATTTAGAATCAAGGCTATCGAAAAATTCCATGCGGAATGGTGGCAAAAATGGACTATGAAATGTTAACTTTGATCCAAACCAAATGAACCTAGCTCAATCAATTCAGCCCAAACCAGTCTCAATCCAGTTCAAATTGGTTTAGCATATGTGCATCATGTGTTACGTATTAACTATATATTATATTATATGTATATATATTATATAGTACATATTATATGTTCATATAATATATATATATATTTACATATTGATATATTATAATATAGGTGGTGAGAATGGGATAAGTGGGATATATTTTAAGGAAAAGAATTGAGAAGAGAATCCGAGAGAGAGCAAAGAAAGAAAGAAGAGAGAGATTAAAATGAGGGAAGAAAGGATAGATTGTACAAGAAAGGTTTCGACAATTGGGAAAGGAAAGAAGGGAAGTAGGTGGAGGGAAATAAAGAGCCCGGTGAGATTGAGGGAGTGAGGATCCAATTGAAAAAAAAAAGGAAAGAATGAAAGATGGGATTCAGAAAAGGGAAAGAATGGAAAGATGGAGATTCAAAGAGAAAGTAAAAAGGGAAAGAGGGAAAGACAGAAGGGAGATCCGGGGAGATTGAGAGAGGGGGTAGAAAGCTGAATAGATGGAAAGAAAAGGAAGAGAAAAAGGAATAGAGGAGAATCGGCCAAAAAAAAAGAAGAAAAAGGGGCCGAGAGGGGGAAGCAAAAGGGAGGAGAGAGAGAGAAAAAAAAATCAGAAGGAGAAAAGATAGAGAGAGCGTTGAGAAAATGGAGCAGAAAGAGGAGGACTAGAGAGGGAGGCGAGATCTGAAAGAGGAGCTGAAACGAGAGAGAAGGGAGATCGGAGAGAAATCAGAGGAGAAAAAGAAAAAAAAGAAAAAGAAAATCAGAAAGGAGGCGAGATCTGAATGAGGAGCCAAAATCAGAATAGAAGAAGAGAAGAGGAAATAGGAGAGATTGAGAAGAGAGTTAGAAGAGAGGGAGAACCTGCAAACCAGAAAAAAAAAAAAGGGAAAGGAGCTGGAGAGAAAACTTTCTGCACAACTCAGCCACTGACCATCTTCTCCCACTAACTCTCTCACTCTTCAAAATCTGGCCATCTGTTACAAAAAAAAAAAAAAAAAAAAAAAAACCAAATCCAACTGCTACAGTCCCTCCATCAGCAACCTGCAACCCCTTCCAACAACACGATCACCTTTTTGTTCTATATCCCACCGACAAAGAAGTTGGTGTCCAGGGCTTGCACCATACTTTATGGAAGAGATGGCAATGGGGAGCATTATCACTCTATCAACGGACCATTCATTAATTATCCGACTAAAATATTTCTGGTAGAAGCTTCAGTGGTGGGGAATCTGTATGATAAGAAGTTGGAGGAGAAAAACGCAAAGAACGAAGAAGAGAGAAGGAGGGCAATTGAAAAAAAGAAGAAGCTGGAAACAGGAAGGAAAGAGGGAGCAGGAAAGAGATCGGCCAGAGAGATCGAGAAAGAGTAGAAGAGAGCGAGGGAGAAGAAGATTCAGGTAAGCTCTTCTCCCCCTGATTTATTTTATTCTCGTTTATCACCATTGAGCCATCTATCCACACACCTTAAAAAAATAAAATAAAATAAAATAAAAACCAACCATCCTTAGCCCAAACCCAGCTGATAATCGGAACCAATCCTCCACGGGTTCATCTTCATACCTCCACCGATAGCGGAATCCCATCACTCCACCATCACCTGTACAACCACCGACTACCTTCGAAACCCACTTGCCATTCACCGCCATAATCACCTTCATCTTCTCAACTTTTCTGCCACCTTACCCATGTCACCCTATGTAATACTTCCCCACTTCAATGAGCCCTTACCACTTGTAAACCCAAAACCTAAACCCCCATCACAGAGTCATTCCACCGACCCTCCATCTGTCTACCTGTTCATCGAAAAACAAACCCAGCCTATCTGTCCTTTGATCAGCCACCGAGCACCATATCACATGCCCTCATCAACCCTCAAGCCTGCTGCTATTCCCTAGATCCCTCTACTGGTCCATCATGACCATTGCATCCCACTTCAAAACCACAAACTCAAACCTGATCATCCGTTAATTCTACACAATCCCTTGCATGCACAAACCCAACATCCCTCCTGCAATCAACTGATTCTGTCCTCATTATGTCAAAGCCATTGGATGTAGATTCTTTATCTCATTTATGTTGATATCATATATTATGATCCATCGGATATAATTTTTATATTGATTATGATGATATCATATTTTATGAAAACCTGACCATTGATGTGAAAATCTGATTATTGATCAGTGACCTGACCATTGATGCGGTTAAAATCAGACCATGGTATGGAATTTTGATTGATCTGATTATATGGAAATTGGATTGAAATTGATCCAATTATATTGATATTGCTATGAAATTGATCCGATCATATGGAATTTTGATTGATCCAATTATGTCATTAAGATGAAGATTGATTCGATTATGGCATTAGGATAAAAATTGATCCGATTATGGCATTATGATCCGATCATATAGAATTTTGATGGAATTAAAATTGATCCAATCATATGCTTAGAATGATATGATTAAAATTGAACCATTGATCTTGGAATTTTATAAATTGGATCATTGATCTTGGAGTTTTGATTTGATTCGTTGATCATATTTTACCTTGATTTGAGTAATCTGAATGGTTAGATTATTTAATTTGAGTAATCTAAACTGTTAGATTGTCATTAAAAGCGATGTAAATGGATATGAACAGTTAGATTATCATGATAAGCGATCTGAATCGTTAAATTATCTTTGAGAGTGAGTGGAATAAATTTGAATGGTTGGATTATCATCAGGAATGATGTAAACCGTTAGATTTTCTTTATATTGTGTTTTATAAGAATTTAAGCCATTGGATTTTGATCATAATTGATTTAAAAGAATTTGAATCATTGGATCTTAGTCTGATTATGAATATATTTTGACATGAGATCTGAGCCATTGATTTTGGCTATTTTGATGAAATTTAGGAATTTGATCTGGATATATTATTGAGGAGATAAAAAGATATCTAACCATTGATCAAGGATCTGATCTTGAGAGATTCACATTAGATCCCAACCATAGATCTAGAGAATCTCATCTGAGACACATTGAGACATAATTTGATTGGAAATAATACATGAGATGTCATTTTATTTGTCTGCTATATCTTGATGAATGCTCTCACACGCTTATTGCTATAATGATTCACATGCTTTCTTGCCATACATGAGATGATATATGTTGTTTGTTGCCATATTTGAATGATATTTTTTATTTTGATAATAATTTAATTTATGCAACACCCTAGTTGAACTGCCATATATGCACACTTCTAGAAGACAATCTAGGTGTGGGGATGTGCATTTAGGCACCCACATTCTTGGGAAAGGTATAATAGGAAATAATAAAAATCTTAACAAAGAATGAGAATACTTTGTCAAACCTTCCAAAATTAGAACTTAGGATGAAAAGGGTAATTCAAGACGATTTCTGTCCCTCAGTAAACCCTAAACCTAGAACAGGTTCTCAATCCTTAACCAAGAATAAGTTCTCAATCTTAAACCTAGAATAGGTTATAAATCCTAAACCTAGAATAGGTTCTCAATCCTTAAACCTAGAGCCATCATTTCGAACTACACAGATTCTGATTCCTAGGGCAAACCCTAGGATACATAGGTCATTTGGGAGAAATCCAAATTTGGATCCACACCTTAGTCCACTCGGACTATCCATAGATCCACTAGGATATTTACCCACATTTCGTCCCAAAAAGGCTTATCCAGCCCGAACTACGTGGATTTCAATTCCTAGGGCAAACCCTAGGATACGTAGGCTATTTGAGAGAAACCCAAATTCGGATCCACACCTTAGTCCACTCGGACTATCCATAGATCCACTAGGATATCCATCCATATTTTTGACCCAAATAGGGTTATCCACATTCCAACCCAAATAGGGTTATCTACATTCCAACCCAGAATAGGGTTATCCATATTTCGACCTAGAATGGGTTGTCCACATTTTGACCCAAATAGGGTTATCCATATTCAGACCCAGAAAGGGTTATCCATTCTTAGATCCACTAGGACTATCTATCAATTCGCATGGACTATCCAGATCCTAACCCATAGGGTTTCTCAACCTTTCAAGCATAAACTTCAACTTGAACAATGAATTTAATCTTGCACAAGCATAAATCACAGCCATAAACTTTAATCACACCTGAACTACGATAGTGAACCTGATTTCAGAATAATTACGTAATACATAGGTAATCTGATGGATACATATTCAGTTCAATGATATCAAACCACTTGGTTTGGTTCGGTTTAACAAATAGAGTCTAGCATAGGAAAGGTATAGAAGACCGATTTCGATTGGTCGGTTTGGGTTCCTAACCCCTTCCCATAACCATAACCTGATGCTTACCCAATCTCTGATGGACCAGAAATCCAATCTAAGGGTCATGAGTCAATCGAAGTCTTACCTTAGGGTGAGATTTCACATTTCTAAGGTCCTAGACCTTAATCTAGGTCGCGACTTCCAAAAAAGATTATGATCTTTGTCCTCACAGGTATACCCCTACATAAGGGGATCTGAAAGTAATCAAGCAAAAGCAAAGGGGAGCTGACGAAAGATTTCAAAAGTTCGAGAGGATGAAATACAAGTATAGTAGTCAGTATGGTAGCAGCACAATAAGAGCATCAGATAGAGCTAGTGGGGACTGGCGACCCCAAAGGAAGCAATATCTGAGGGGTTGTACAATGTGCAGAACATCCAGTTTTCGAAGACCCTCAATGGGTATTTTGTCAAAGAAGGAGAAGATAACATCTATTGTGGATTTTCAGAACCTTGGTTCAATACCCACCTCCAAAGGCAAGTACCCGAGTTTAAAATATTCCATGATTGTACTTTTGACTGGGAAGAGCTCGAGCAAGCCAAATTCCAAGAGCAGAGTAAGGAGCAGAAATCCAAGACAGAAGTGATCAACATCAGCAACTTGTTCAAGGACGATCAAGTGATGATGCTCACCGGTGAAGATCAAGATAGGAGTCTCGATATACAACAATTCACCCTTCCCATCAACAGAATAATCCCAATTGGAGTTGTTATGATAATTTTGTTTACCCAAAGGGGTTGCCATGTAATCCACATATTATGACTATGTCTAAGCCTAGGGTCCTTAGGTCTTTAGATAAGATTGAGTCATTTTCAAGTTTTGAGTTTGTTCCACTAGGAACCATTTCCTCTGTACCTCTGCTTTTGAATATGTATAAAGATGATATTTTGAATTACACTATGTCTACTTCTTCCTTTCCTTCTCCTTCTAACTCTTACTTTGAAAATGATGAGAATGATGAACCATCTCCTGAAATATTATAATCCATCCAAGCCTCGGAGGAGAAGAAGGCTCAACCTGTCGACGAAGACTTCAAAATAATTAACCTCGGTTCAGCAGAGCAACCTCGAGAATAAAGATCGATGCTACAAACAAATGACAGAATTACTGATGGAGTTCCAAGAAATGTTTTCCTGGTCCTATGAAGATATGCCTGGCATAGACCCTGAAGTTGTACAGCATAAGATACCTTTGATCTCAGATGCAAGGCCATATAAGTAGAAGCTGAGGCGGTTAAGGCCTGAATGGACCCTCAAGGTTAAAGAAGATATCATGAAGCAGTTTGACGCAGGATTCCTACAGGTCACAAAGTACCCAGAGTGACTAGCAAACGTGATCATCGTACCTAAAAAGGATAGAAGACTGAGGGTGTGCATACATTACAGAAATCTGAATAAGGCTAGTCCCAAAGATGACTTTCCATTACCAAAGATAGACATCTTAGTGGATAACACTACAAATCATGTTCTTTTGTCCTTCATGGATGGATACTCAGGGTATAATCCGATAAAGATGGCACCTGAAGATAAGGAGAAGATCGCTTTCATAACAGACTAGGGCACCTATTGTTACACTGTGATGCCATTTGTATTGAAGAATGCTGGGGCAACTTATCAAAGAATAGCTACTACAATCTTGCACGACCAGATCCATAAGGAGGTAGAGGTGTATGTAGATGATATGATCGTAAAATCATTCACCGAAGAAGGTCACATCCTGGCACTAAGGAAGTTCTTCGAAAGGATCAAGTAATATAAACTAAGGCTTAACCCCCAAAAAAATGTGCATTTGGGATAATAGCAGGCAAAATGCTAGGCTTTATGGTCAGCCAAAGAGGAATCAAAATTGATCCGGCCAAGATAAAAGCCATTTCTGAAATGCCATCTCCTCAAACAGAAAAGGAAGTAAGAGGTTTCTTGGGAAGACTTCAGTACATCAACCAGTTTATTGCACATCTCATTGCAACATGTGAACCAATTTTCAAGCTACTCCGGAAAGACCATCCAAAAGAGTGGAACCCTCAATGTCAGATGGCCTTCGATAAAATCAAGACCTATCTGTTGAACCCACCAGTCTTAGCCCCACTAGTACCGGGGAGACCACTACTACTCCTTTACTTGTCAGTACTAGAGGGTTCTATGGGATCAATGATAGCCCAGTATGATACAGATGGAAAGACAGAAAAGGCAGTATACTATTTGAGTAAGAAATTCACAGACTACGAAACCAATTACACACAGCTGGAGAAGACATGCACAGCCCTGGTTTGGATAACAAAGAAATTGAGGCATTATATGTTATCCTATAAGGTCATACTCATTTCCAGAATGGACCCCCTGAAGTATCTATTCGAGAAACCAGCTTTGACAAGAAGGTTGGCTAGGTGGCTATTGTTGTTGTCCAAATTTGACATCACATACACTATGCAAAAGTCGATCAAGGGGAGCGTAATCACAAAACATCTATCAGCTCTACCAGTTGAAGATAACCTCAAACATCTGGAAGATGTATTCCTAGATGAAGAAGTCCACACAATTCAAGAGGAGGGGAAGAATGACACATGGATAATGTTCTTCGACGAGGCCTGCTTCTTATTTATAGATCCAGAAGGGGCATTTGTGTCATTTTCATTCAGACTAGACTTTGACTGCACAAACAACATTGCAGAGTACGAAGCATGTATCATGGGACTGAAAACAGCCTTGGCCATAGGGGTCTGCAGATTAAAAGTCTATGGTGACTCATCGATTATTATCTATCAAGTCAGAGGAAACTGGAAAACCAAAGATAAGAGGCTGATACCTTACCAACATTGTGCAATAACCTTTGCTCGAATGTTCATGCAAATAAAATTTGACTACTCCCCAAGAGATACCAATAAGTATGGCAATGCATTGGCCACCTTGTCTTCAATGATTGGAAATGATCCTTTGGGACATATCAAACCCCTAATCATAGAGAAAAGAGTACAACCAGTCCACTTGGAAGAAGTGAATGCACTGACAGTCAATGGCCGATCATGGCTTGCTCTCATTATAGATTTTATTAAGGAAGGAAAGTATCCAGTGGAAGCCACAATAGGTGAGAAGAAGTCTCTTAGGCGATATGCCTCTCAGTTCATACTATGTGAATATATCCTGTACAAAAGATCCAATGAAGGAGTGCAGTTAGTATGTGTTGACAAGGAACATGCGCAAAACGTCATCGAACAAGTCCATCAAGGAACATGCGGACCTCACATGAATGCTAGAATGCTTGCAAAGAAGATTCTCAGAATGGGATATTACTAGAACACAATGGAAGCAGATTGTGCAGAGTTTGTAAGAAAATGTCACAAGTGTCAAATCTACGCTAATTTGATACACGTGCCTCTAGCAGAGTTGCATACTCTTAGTTCTCCATGGCCCTTCTCAACCTGGGGCATAGATGTAATCGGAAAGGTTCATCCTAAAGCCTCAAATGGGCATGAATTCATCTTGGTTGCCATTGATTATTTCACAAAGTGGGTAGAGGCACAGTCATACGCCAAGCTCACAGCAAACAAAGTGGCTAAATTTCTACAAGAATACATCATATGCCAGCATGGAATGCCTCATTCTATAATCTCAGATCAAGGACAACACTTCAGAGGGAGAGTCCAAGAATTATATGACAAGTTCTATTTCAAAAGGCACCGGTCCTCTCCTTATTGTCCACAGACAAATGGAGCAGTAGAGGTGGCCAATAAAAATGTCAAGGTTATCCTCCAGAAGATGGTAGAGTCTAATGTTGACTGGGTATTTCAACTACCTTATGCACTCTGGGCATATAGAACATCCATAAGAACATCCACTGGGGCAACGCTGTATTCACTAGTATATGGTATGGAAGCAGTCCTCCCGGTAGAAATAGAGGTGCATCACTGAGATTCTTGATGGAATGCAAGATTCCAGAAACTGAATGGCTGCAATCCAGATATGATGAACTGAACTTCATTGATGAAAGAAGAATGAAAGTAGTCGATAATGTAAAAAAATACCAACAAAGAATAGCAGCAACCTTTAACAAAAAGGTGCATGTTCGTCACTTGACAGTCGAGGACCTGGTATTGAAGGAGCAAAGAGCACCTGTCCATGACCCTAGGGGCAAGTTTCACCCTAATTATAGCGGACCGTTCATGGTAAAGGAAATCTTACCTGGAAAAGTTGTTCGACTGGTCGACATGGAGGGCATTGAGTTACAATACTTGACCAACTTAGATCAAGTGAAGAGATATTATGTGTAGCCTCTACACTCTTCAAAAAAAAATGGAGGGTGTAGAAGGCCTCTCTCTCACCTGCTGACACCAACAACGGGCATCAATCATTTGAAGAACTTACCGACATGGTTGACTGGATTCTCCGATGGGGTACAACACCTTTCACCCAGGGATGGCTCATCTTATCATCATAATCAAAGAACGAATTTCCTGTTTTTTTTTTGCTAAACTCTTTCATCCGTCCATCTATCCAATGAATTTCCCAAGAGTTACACATTAAAGCCCATCTTTCATATCATTTGATATAAACTCTCATGAGTATATCAATCTTAGAAATTATAAAATAAAAATCTGACTGGAACTCTTATCTGTCGTTCATTACATCCGACGGGATCCCAAGATTCCAATAAGCCCTTCCTTTCTCAAACTGATAAATGGGGTCTTCTCGATAAGATAAGCCCATTCTACATAAATAACCACAAACTCCTCTAGGCGGTAGACCCACCTGGATAGTTTATTGTCAGTCCCATTTGGACCTCCACTTTCACTCATCATGTCTATAGATTTAAGTACTTAAAGCTCAGACAAAGTCAGTCATATGTATACATTTCATGTGTAATCTACTAAGGGCATTTCAATATATCTAAACAACAACAATTTAAGATAATTCCAATGAATCATTATTTTAACCTCTATTTATATGTCGAGATTCCTACAGGTCATACCCGGAAGGCTGACAATCCATCGATCCATCGAACAGAATTACAGAGATAGATAAGGCTCTGAAAAACTGGAGTTGGCGTGTTGAGTTCACAGAAGATAGCTCTTTCCTGCGAAAGCATCAACTGGAGGCACTCCCTCAATTGACAACCATAAAATTATGCTCAGATCTTTTGAAAGCAGCCGCTCAATGCTGGGATCCAATAGTTCATGTCTTCAGGATGGGAGAAGTCGAGTTATGCCCAACTGTGGAAGAATTCAGAGCTTGCCTCCTGCACACACCTAAGCGAAAGATTTTCAAACCATCTCCAGGAAAAGATTACAAGCAAGAGATACAAGATTTTTTCAGTTGGGATAGGAAAGAAATGTGTCGTTTTGTACAAGATCAACGACTATAGATAAAACACATGATCAAATCATATGCTCGTACAAGTCCAAAAGGGAAAGAAGCACAGGAGCAGAGAAGACATGTTTACCTCTATTGTAGCATAGCCCGACTATTGCTACGAAGTTGCACAGATACAGAATCTCCAACCATAATAGATCTCATCAAGCATGCGAGACAAAGTTTTGACATCATCCTTACAGTGTTGGTCGAGACATTAAAGGGCCTTGACTTCATGGCAACTCATCAAAATCAGTTCGAGCTGGACAATTTTAGTGGGTCACCATATCTACTTCAAATTTGGTTAACAGAGAGGTTAGGATTAGTTGAGGAATCTGAAGCAACGACTCTTAACCCTTACCAATTGGCAAAAAGAGCAAATCCTATGGCTTATCAGATGGACACATATTGGTTCAGCCGTCTCAAGGAAATAACCACAGCAGATATCAGATAGACATGCACTTGGTGGAAACAGGAGCGGGTTGTTACAAATACAGAGAATAGTTTACATGTCTGATTTATGGGGTTGACTCATACTTCATTCTATTCCCCAACAAGGCTACCTCAGCAATTCAATATCCAAGCAAGCACCAGTAGAGAAGTGACTGATTGTGAACCTCCTAGAGAGTTGACATTAGATCTGGTTAATACCATTGCTCGTGAATGGAATAATCGAAAAGTTTGAACACTCCCGAGAGTTGCACCAATCAAGAAACCAATAGCATTTTAGGTTTTTTTGAATTTCAATGTGTTTCATGAACTATGTCTCTTTAGATTCAATAAAGAAACATTTGTTTTCCCACCCCATTAGAAATGATCATTATAATATGCTCTATGAAATTTTCAATGTTCTGACAAATGCAGGTACTCAAACCAGAATCTCAATCAAAAGAGCCTCAGTTCAATCAAAAGAAAAGACAATAATCCTTCCATCCAGATAAATCAAAGCCGAGCCCATGCTCGTGCAATCAGCCTTGTATTCACAGCCTAGCTCCATACAAGAAGAGGTTTATCAGCCTACAAATGGATCAAGCTGGGTTCAAGCCCGCGCGTACCTTGCATCATGAGTCTCACCTCAGCACGAAGAGGTTCCCACCCTATAAATGAGCCTTGTATTCACAGCCTAGCTTGGTACAAGAAGAGGTTTATCAGCCAACAAAAGGATCAAGTCGGGTTCAAGCCCACGCGTACCTTGCATCATGAGTCTCACCTTAGCAAGAAGAGGTTCCTAGCCTACAAATGAGCATTGTATTTACAGCCTAGCTTCATACAAGAAGAACAATCATCAATTTTTCAAAAAGAGCAAACCTTCTTGCCAATCGATCTACATTCTGAGCTTGATTTCTAGGACACCATTAGAATACGTAGGCAGTTTAGGACAAATTACCCTAAGTGCAGCCCAATAAGCAATCTCACTCATATAAAAAATATGGTTCTTTTATCTTTAGCCTTCAATTTGTAACAATCTCGGCTAAAGAGGGGCATCTGTAAGCACCCCATTTTTGCTACCCTTAACATAAGTAAATCCATAGGGTAGGTTTTTGACTTTTAACCTAAAGGTTTATAATTCTTTAATGAACCCCACAGCAGGGTCATAGGCTATTACCTACTTGGATGAATAGGTCATGAAATTATCTTCAAAATGAGACCAAAATCATCAAATTCTGACATCAAACAAGGAAGATATCACAGTTTGAAAGTGCAAGGGCATTTACGTAATTATCATATGATGCATGCATTATCATTTAAACTTCAAATCATCATATATTGGTCATCTGATATCGAAATTAGATGATTCAAAGGCCAATATTCCTTATTTTCAGTCCTCTTCAAAGTGGAAGTGAAAAATCCCGGGTAGAAGTCACCGGTAGGCCCCATGCAAGCTTTCATGTAAAATTATCGATAGAATTTCAAAGCTTTATATCTTTGCCGTTCTACGTCAGATTCAGATGATTCAAAGGCCATTATTCTTCATTTGTAGTGTTCTACAAAGTGGACGTAAAAATTTGGTACAAAAGTCTCCGAAGGGTCCCATGCAAAATTACACATGAAAATGGTCATTTAATCTTTGAAAATTCATATTTTGGTCACCCCACATCCAAATCAGGTGATTTCAGTTTCAATATGTTTTATTTTTAGTACTCTACAAAATAGATGTAAAGGATTTCTAGTAGAAGTCTCCGAAGGATCCCATGCAGAATGGTTAGCCAAATTATCGATAATTGACCTGCTTAAACTTCAGAAATTCATAAGTTGGCCATTTTATTTCCAAATGAGGTGATTCAAGTTCCAATATTCCTCATTTTTAGTGTTCTACAAAATGAAAGTAGAAAATTTAGAATAGAGGTTATCGAAAAATTCTATTTGGAATGGTGGCAGAAATAGACTATGAAATGATAGAAAAAACTCAACTTTGGTCCAAACCAGTTCAACCCAACTTAATCCAACTCAGTCCGATCCAGCTCAGATCAATCCAGACCAAGTCACATCGGCCCATATGCATGTATTTCTTTTATATATATATATATATAATGTGTAATATATTATCATATATAATATATAGGGTAATTGGCACATACCACCCCTGTACTTTAACCCGATTCCAGATAATTTAATAAGTTGCTAAATCGGACGAGTTACCCCCTGGTTCAACCATTCTTAAACAAAGAGAGTAAATATACAATTTTACCCCTTGGTCCAACCATTCTTGATTTTTTTTCCTCTTTTCTTTCCTTTGTTCTTCTTCCTCTCCTACTATTTTTGTTATTATTTTCCCTATTTTCTGTACGATTTCCTTCTTTAATTTCTTGAAACTGGAAACTGTGGCTTTGCGATGGAATCGAATCACGTTGAATGCTTCAAAGGTATATTTGTTTGCTTCTCTGTTTTTTAAACTGTTCTCTAAACTGGAAAAGAGAAAAGGAAAAATTACTTCGCTGTCATCAGTCCAGCCGCTGATTTGGGTTACCGATTCTTCTTCCAAACTTACATTCGCCAACCATCTTCTTGATTCGAATCAAAGCTTTCACATTACAATAAATTTCAAAGACAATCAAAACCAGGCATTCCAAAGTTTAGAATCAAAATATCTACATCCATTAAAGACAGAGATCGCAGCGAATTCGATAGTGCCAACATGGCCAACGACGGTACTAATGTCTTACCGGTTCAGTTGTAGAAAACCCACTGCGTCACCTTGGTTGCTCTCTTCATTCGGGAGCACTCGATATCCACTTTCGTGTGGGTATTTGTATTTTTTTGACAGTCGTCGCAGTTGCCGGAGAAGAAGAAGAATTTGCTTCAAAGCAACCTGCAACCTGCAAAGGGTATTTTGGTCATATTCAAGAGATTAAATAGGTTAAACTGTAAGGCTCGATTGGTTCGTCAATATGGTGTAAATTAAAGGGAGGTATTCATCCGGTTTAACAACTAATTAAATTATCTGGAATTGGATTAAAGTACAGGGGTGGTAAGTGTCAATTACCCTAATATATTATATATATATATATATATATATATATATATATATATATATGTATATATATATATATATATATATTATAAGAAAAAAAGGAAAGCCGAAAGAGAGAGACGCCGTGAGGAGAGAAGGTTTTTAGAAGAAGCCATGGGAAAGAGAGAGGAAGAAGAAAAAAAAAGGAAAGAAGAGAGGAAGGAAAGAAGAAGAAAAAGGAAGGAAAAGAGAATAAGGGAAGCCGTGAGAAGGAGGAGAGAAGATTTTCTAAAAGAAGCCGTGGGAAAGAAAGTGGGAAAAGGAAAAAGGAAAGAAGAGAAGAAGGAAAGAAGAAGAAAAAGGAAGGAAGAGAGAAGAAGGGAGGCCATGAGGAGAGAAGGTTTCTAGAAGAAGCCGTGGGTAAGAGAGAGGGAGAAGGAAAAAAAGGAAAGAGAAGAGGAAGGAAAAAAGAAGAAAAAGGAAAGAAGAGAAAAAGAAAGGGAGAGGGGGAAAGAAAAAAGTGAGAAGAGAAGGATTTTTCTAAGAAGGAGCCGTGAGGAGAGAGAGGAGACGAGAGGCCGTGAGCAAGAGAGAGAAGAGATGATTTTCTAACCAAGAGAAGAGAAAAAAAAAGGGAGAAGAAAAAAAAATGTGAAGAAGAGAGGAGAAAGAGAGAGAGGGGATTTTTTTTTCTCTAGAAGAGAGAAAAACGTGAAAGGGTGAGAAGCTAAGAGAAAGATAGAAGAAGAAGAAGAGAAAAGAAAGAAAAGAGAAAATGTGAAAGAGAGAAAGAGAAGAGAGAAAAGGAGCAGCGAAGAGGAGAATGAGGATTCACCTTCAAAAAGCTTGATACGATCTCCAAAAATCCTACATCGAAGGTTTTGCTCCATTCGAGCACAAGGTTGGTACCCTAAAATGAATTTAGGGGTCTGTAGAATGTTTGAATGTTGATTTTGCTTGAAAATACTTATTTTCATTAAATCTCGATCAGGAATGCCCTATTGCATGCACGTTGATGTTAGGATGCTCATCTCTAACATTTTTTATGTATGATAATTTGTTTAAACTATTCAATGATGAAGCTTTGAGTGCTATATGATGATGTTTGATGTTTTTGATAAATTCTACAAAGTGGATTTCTAATCTGAAATTTTCCAGATTTAGGATCCAAATTTGGGACGTACATCTCATGTGGTTTTTTTCAGATTTTTAAGCCCAAATGTTTATGGGATTCTCTCTGATATGTTATGTAAGAACCGTGTTCTAAAACCAAATCTAAATCGTGGTTTTATATGAAGACAGATGTCCCAATCATAGCCGGATCGAAAGGCGAAGCCGGGTGACGAACCACGCAAAATTTCAGGTATGAGAACCACTCAAAATTGGTAAAAACTCATACCGGTCTGACTATACCGATCTGAGTCAGTCAGACCGGTATGGTGCAACCGATATGGTATACCGGTTGCGGTATACCGGTCTGAGTGACTCAGACCGGTATGTGCGACTGGTATACTTCTTTTCTGCGGGAGACGGACTCCAGCGGGTCCCTCACTCCGAATGGAAACTTGGGAAGTTTCTATTCGTGAAAAATATTCCCCAGAACGGCCCTCCTCTATTTATAGAGATGATCACACTCCATTGAGCCTTCTCAAACCCTAGCCGTCTGGAGAAGAGTTGAGAAGGAGCAAGGAGGAAGAGGCTGCCCAGGAAGGAGGTTTCCATTGGAGGAGCTTGCCGCCAACCGAAGAACACCGCCGGTAAGTGCTCTATACTATTAGTAACATTAGGATATTGGAGTGGAGCCGCGAAGCGGCGTGACAATCCTAAACCCTAGATCTTTCTTCTTTCAAATCTGATCTGGGTGATACGGTGTCCTAGCCAAAATCAGAAGGCCATTAGGATGCTTGGACCTTAGTGTGAGTTAGGAGAAACCCTAAAAAACCTAGCCGATAACCAATGGGAAAGGGAGATCTAAGAACGAGTTCTCGGATCTAATCCGCGGAACAAACCAGTTGGACACAAGGTTCGACGGTATGGGCCTGCGGTAAACACCGCAGGCCCATACCGGTCTCACATACCGCAACCGGTATACATACCGGTGGCACATACCGGTCTTACCTACGACCGGTATGGTTTTCGGGCCTTGTTTGCTTGGTCAGGCAAGGTTCTGACCAACTGTGACCTTAATAAATTAATTCTAACCTAAGAATATGATTGTGTAGGACCTGTAGACAACGTGAGAATACCCTGTGATGCAGAGCGGGATCGTTATCACGCGTCAGGTAAGGGACAAGACCCCAAACTCTAATTAATTAAAGAGCAGTAAACCTTTGTGAATAAGTTTATGTTTAAAATGATTGCTTAATGTCTGTGCATTTCACATGCCATGTAGTTGTTTCTCTTATTATTATCTATTCATGCATTTCATATGCTAGGATTGTTGGATGTTAGGCATGTGTATGTTTTAGTTGGTATGTGGAATGTGAAGGGGAGTGGAGCCCTAGATATATCCACAACCAATACTTTTCTCGTATCGCCTTCTACCTTAGCAAACTCGGTGCAAATAGGGTATTAGGGGGAGGACGTGGGATTGTGGTTCTTCCTGCCCACCAGACTCGAGCCCTATCCCTATGTCGTAGGGAGTTATGCTGGGGTAGGGTAATATCGCCATCTACCTTAGCAGACTTGGTACGGTGTGGGGTATCAGGGGGAGGACGTGGGATTGTGGTACTTCTTGCCCGCCAGACTCAAGCCCTATCTTAATGTCGTAGGGAGCCGTGCTAGGGTAAGGCCATTGATACTGTATTGACATTTAGGACTGGTTAGAAACCGAACCCACTTGCAAGCCCTTTCCTGCAAGGGTTTAGGTATTGGTACGGTGTGGGGTATCAGGGAGAGGGCGTGGGATTGTGGTTCTTCCTGCCCGCCAAACTCGAGTCCTATCTCCATACCGGAGTGAGTGATGTGGGGCAACAGTAGTAGTGTGGTAGGTGCCTAACTGTTGAGTGTGCTCACACTCTCGTGCATGGAGGTGCGGTGGCCGCCAAACCTTACCATAGCATATTTGCAAGTTATACCTGACCCAAATTGTAATATTATCTCATGCATTTTGTATATTGTATTGGTCTTGTACTTTACTGAGCTAAGTTGTGAGCTCACCCAAAAATATATATATTTCTTTTCAGATCTTGATGAAGGGTATACGGTAGAGGACTTTATGACTGCTCCAGCTTACAGCACGGTGGCTGCCCTGGACTCCCAGATAGTGGAGGAGGAGCATGATGCGTCATGCGAGTGCTCGTTCTGTGTCTTCTCTCAGTGATTGGTTTATTTTCTGTTAAAGCATTGTAATAATTATTATTTAAATTTTGTGGATGATGGAATAAATTGAATAATTGTTTTAAATTACCACATAGATCTTAGTTCATTTATTTTTATTCTGCTGCTATGTATTATTCTCTGATTATGTTAGACTGCTTGGGAATGATTGGTTGACATGGTCTATTGAGATCCTGGTGTGAATTGTGGTTTAGAGCCGGTTCACTCACACTTCTGGTTCAGCCAGAATTGAAGCCAGAATTGGGGTGTGACATGTTAGAAGACTTTCCTAGAAATTTCGTTCCATTTGGAATTGGAAAAGTCTATCAAAAAAATTCTTCTTTGGCATTGCTGCCCTACTCGGGTATAATGCAATCCCCTATCAGAAAGTCTCTTGAGAAGGGTTTTATAGCCATAATCAAAAAAGAAACTTCATATGAATTTTTTTAGATATGGAAGTCTTCTAAAAAATGGCACTAGTTTTAGATTTTTTTAATTTTTTATTGAATTGATATTGCTTTTTAAGTGCATAGTGCTCTGATTTTAAATCTATTAGGATATACTGATTTGCATGATTGAAAAAGAATCCTTTTCACAAAGAGAATGTTCTATTTTCACTTGTTTTTCTTAATGAAATTTTAGATTTGTCAATTATCTACATGAACATATGTGTCTGGATTTAATTTTGATTAAGTAAGGGATTTTATACGGAATTTATGGTGTAACTAGTCAAAAATCTGGAACAAATTTGACCAGTGCACATATCCGGTCTTGTGGCATTCATTTGACCTGGTTTTGTCCTCTGTTGGGATTCGACCCCTTCAGATGAAAGGTAGCATGTCAAGTCATATTTTTGTAAAAAAAAATAGGGCTTAATTTGAGTTACAGAAGATCTACTTATGGTCATTTTGGTGTAATATGACAGAATCTGAAATCAGTTTCTAGTTTGTGCAATACTTGAAACTTTGTGTCACAATTTTGACATTTTTGAGTCATTATTCATTCCAAATGTGTTCATAAAAGTTACAATATTTTCAAAGAACTTCTTGAACATATATTTTTTTGATTATTTTGGATTTTTCAGGAAGGTTTCTTTGATGTCTCACTCACTGTAACATGCACCTGACTGTTTGAGTGATTTGGTGAATTCTACCATATTTGATTGCATACTTGCTACATTTAGAGTGTCTACATGTCATATTTGGATAAATGGTCATATTTAGAGTATTCACATGCTTTGTTTGGATTGTGTACATACTATTTTTGCCATATCCATGTGTTGCTATATTTGGTAGAATAAATAGATTTTTTTTACCATATTTAACAATATCTTGATAATTATCATATTTAGACATGTCATATTTAGACTTGCCATACATAAAATATAGCATAGTAAGTTTTGCCATGTTTAAATAGATTTTTATGGTATCATATGCCATGTTAGGGAGATTTTCATAATCTTACTATATGTTGTGATAATTACCATAAATATCATATATGCCATGCTTAGATAGAATATTCTATTTGTGGCAATAACTTTATTTTTTTTTGCAACACCCTAGTTGAACTACCATGTATGCACACTTCCAGAAGACAATCTAGGCATGGGGACGTACATTTAGGCACCCACATTCTTGGGAAAGGCATAATGAGAAATAATAAAAATCTTAACAAAGAAAGAAAATGCTTTGCCAAACCTTCCAAAATAGAGTTTAGGGTGAAAAGGGTAGCTCAGGATGATTTTCACCCCTCAGTAAACCCTAAACCTAGAATAGGTTCTAAACCCTAAACCTAGAACAGGTTCTAAATCCTAAACCTAGAATAGGTTCTCAATCCTTAACCTAGAACAGGTTATTTCCCATCATTTTGAACTACGTGGATTCTGATTCCTAGGGCAAACCCTAGGATACATAGGCCATTTGGGAGAATTCTAAATTCAGATCCATACCTTAGTCCACTCGGACTATCCATAGTTCCACTTGGATATCCACCCATCATTCTGAACTATGCGGATTCTAAATCCTAGGGAAAACCCTAGGATACGTCGGCTATTTGGGAAAATCCCAAATTCAGATCCACACCTTAGTCTACTCGGACTATCCATTGATCCACTAGGATATCCATCTACAATCCAACCCAGAAAGGGTTATCCATATTTTAACCCAAATAGGGTTATCAACATTCAGACCTAAAAAGAGTTATCCATTCTTAGATCCACTAGGACTATCTATCAGTTCGTATGGACTATCCAGATCCTAACCCATAGGGTTTCTCAACCTTTCAAGCATAAACTTCAACTTGAACAATGAACTTAATCTAGCACAAGCATAAATCATAGCCATAAACTTTAATCACACCTGAACTATGATGGTGAACCTGATTTTTAGAATAATTTCATGATATGTAAGCAATCTGATGGATATAGATTCGGTTCAATGATATCAAATCACTTGGTTCGGTTCGGTTTAATAGATAGAGTCTAGCATAAAAAAAGTATAGGAGACCGATTTTGATCGGGCGGTTTGGGTGCCTAAGCCCTTCCCATAACCGTAACCTAACGCTTACCCAATCTCTGATGGACCAGAAATCCAATCTAAGGGTCATGAGTTAATCGAAGTTTTACTTTAGAGTGAGATTTTACATTTCTAAGGTCCTGACCTTAATCTAGGTGGAGACTTCCAACAAGATTACGATCTTTGTCCTCACAATATACTGTAAGGTTTTGGACACTCTTCCTCATTGTATATTCCTATGAACTCCTCTGCCCGTGAGAAAGAGGATCTCCATTAACCTTCCCTTCATCCCGATCTTGCCCCCTCCTTGGTGGACCCTCTATCTGTATGACCCACACCTTGAAATCTCAGACTAATTTGGATTTTGAGACCACCATGGATGAGAGTGGTGAAATGCCAGAGTAGGCATCAACCTCGGAAAGGACAAATGGTAAATCAATCACCCATAACCTTGGATAGGTCAGTAGGCAAGCTGATCCTGTCCAGTTACAAGGGTTTGGTAGCAAAATGCGACAGTAGGTGTTACCGGGTCCTACTATTGGATAGTATGCTAATTGGGAGAAATCTCAGAATTCGTGAGACACATAATATTGGGCTAGTACGGGGCCCACCCTACACTAACCTCTCTTATTAATTAGGGAGAGGGGATTCCTTGTGCGTGTCCAACATGACACTTATCATGTGGGACCCTCCTTCCCCCAAGGAGTTAAAGTTACAACTGGAGTGGGAGACTCCAGTCTCTCTCTCTCTCTCTCTCTCTCTCTCTCTGTGTGTGTGTGTGTGTGTGTGTGTGTGTGTGTGTGTGTACAAGAAATCAGAACTCTCCCAAAAGTTTCGACGCATTCATAGCACAAGGGAAGTGTTTCCAAAGAGAGGGAAGAGTCGGCGAGGAAGACGACGAATTTTTGCAAGTATTTCTCCCAAGATTACTCATACCCATCGAACTGAAAACCAACAAGTATGAGTTTTAACCCTTCGTTACTAGATTAGACTAGGGTAAACCCTTCCAAAATTGGAACCATCCTTGAGGGCTGTGTAGAGGGTACCTCCGGTGGCCATTAAGGGTTAGATACTGTTGGAAAAAGTAAGTAGAAGTCAAAACAACAAACTCTTTTTCAAAATAATGTTTCAAAAGAAATTTAAACTCAAAATTTGTCCTTTTTTATTTGGCTCCAAAATTTTGGTTTTGGTTTTGGTTTTGGGTGGGAGTTTTGATTTTAACTTTTTGAGTTGGTGTGAGTAGTGTAGGACCTTGTTAGTCCCACATTGCTTAAAGGTTAATGAGGAGGGGTGTAAGACCCGTACTCCATGAACCCGATCTAAACCTTCAATGCATGTCGGATCAGGTCTTCTAATCATCATCGGGCCAGACGGGATGAGCGGATGACAACCAGGTACAAAAATGGACCTAAAATATGATATTTTTTCATACCGGTCTATGGTACCGGTCGATGTTACCGGTCGACAGGTATGTCTGCACGGGTAGACGGGTTAGATCCAGAAACGGATATCTACGGGTTCCACTTTCCTAATCTCAAGCCTAGGGACTTTCCTAACGTAAGGAAACTTCTTAAACTCTATACTAGTCTATTTAAGGACCCTTAAACCTCCTTAGAACTTTTTCATTGATCCTCACAAACCCTACAGAGGAGAAAGAGATCGAAGAAGGAGAAAAAGCTAAGGAAGGAGGGAGAGGAGCCACCGTTTGCCGTTGGACGAAGAACACCATAATTGTGAACAAACGGTAAGTGCTTGAACCTTCCTCTAAGTTAAGCATTCTAGATGATTAGTCATGAATTGATCAATACCATACAAGGCGAGGTATTGATCTAAAACCCTTAAATTTACCGTCAAACCCTAATACAGTCGACGAACCCTAGATTCGCATTCTAGGCTAAGGATCATCGAAACTAAGACTTGAATGGAACATGAAACAACTTTAACTCGTTGCTCCGGCCTAGAATGCATAGGAGAAACCCTAGAACCAATAGGGGATGAATGACGGAAGGCAAACACCTAGTTGATGGTCTTCCGGAGGCATACCAGTAGACCACACCGATCGCAGCATATACGACGGGTACTGCGACTGGTACCTCTCAGAGACTAGTCTGTGGGGGACCGATCGACCATACCGGTTGCACCTTTCCCCACAGTGCTACGATCGGTACTTACAACCAGTATGCACTGTAAGGGTGTTTTCAATACCAATTGGTTTTTCGACCAACGTAAACCCTAAGAAAGTAATTCTAATTCAACCCTAACATCGTATAGTACCCTGTGTTAACAAGTTTGGATTGTGATGCGGAGCAAGCTAGCAGTCAAGCGTCAGGTAAGGGAATCGGACCTAAACCCTAATAACTTAATAACTGAAAAACGTTGTTAACAATTATGATTATGTGGAATGGTGTTTGAGCATACTTGCATGTCATTTTTACTTTCAGTTATTATATTGTTCATGCATACTCGCTATGCTAGGATGTGACTGTTAGGCATGTAATTGTTTTCGTTGGTGTGTAGAGTGGAAAGGCCTGGGGTCTAGGATCATTCCTCACACTAGCACCTTTTCGTATCACTTCTGTCTTAGCATGTTTGGTGCGGGTAGGGTATCAGGGGGAGGTAGTGGCACTGTGGTCTCCAGCTTGGCCACTAGACTCTAGCCCTATCTCTATGTTGTAGGGAGCTGTGCTGGGATAGGGCCTACTGTGATGACATATAGGATTGGTTAGTTGCAATGTAAGACCCGCATCATACTAATCGGTCTTACCACCTTGTATCATGTCTTCTTATCATGGTCAGGCCAAGCAGACCAAGTGTGTAAAGAAACCACAAGGCTAGGTATGAAATTGAATCCAAAATCATCTATTTAAGAATGTGTGGTCGCATACCTAAACAGGTGTGGTCGACCACACCTCAGAATAATGCGACCACTGGAGTTTGGGACGTGTGGTCGCAGTTTTTGGATGTGTGGTCAACGGGTTCTGCGACCCCACGTGCAACCACACGAAGTCAAACTAACTCCGTGATTAGGAAACCTTCCTAATCCGAAGGGGGTTCTTTCCTAATCTAAGTGGGACTTTATATGGAGGATTTTCCTCTATATATAGGACGTCCCTTAGCCTCTTTCATCCTTTTAGAACTCAAACTGAAAGAGAGAGAAAAAGAAGATGAGGAAGAGAAGGAGAATTGAAGAGGAAGACTAAGAGGAGGAATTTCATAAAGAACTCTGAATCTTCAACAAGTTTCAGGTATGAAAACATCCCCCATATCAGTTGAATACCTAAAATAGATCATGGAGGAGATAGTGATTCAAAGTGAAACCCCAATCAAAAAACCATGGATAAATTCTAAAAGATTCATAGAAGGAATCTATTAAGATGATGGATTGTGTAAAATATGAATTTTATGCCATAGAACAATCATAGGAAGGATCATGATGATAAGCCAAGGAATCAAAACATGAAGGAATTGAGTTGAGAGTGGAAAAGTTGATCATTTCATGTGTGGTCACATGTGTGGTTGCATAATATGCGACTACACGAGGCACATATGATCGACCACACGCCCTCGGGAAAATTCCAGGAAGGGTGTGGTCGCAAGTGTGGTCGCATGATATGAGACCACACGAGACACACATATCGACCACACGCCCTCGGGAAAGTTCCAGGGAGGGTGTGGTCGCATGTATGGTTTCATGGTATGCGACCACACATAGCGACCACACGCCCTCGGGAAAGTTTTAGGGACGGTGTGGTCACATGGTATGCCACCACACATAGCGGCCACACGTCCTCGCAAAAGTTTTAGGGAGGGTGTGGTCGCATGTATGGTCGCATGGTATGCGACCACACATAGCGACCACACACCCTGTAGTCGCAGAAACTGAGACCACAGGTGCAGCCGCACCTGCGACCACTCAGCTTCTGGGAGTTTAAATTAATGGAAATAAATTCTAATTTAAAATTTATAAATTTGTTAGGTTTCCAAGTGGTCCAAAAGTGATTTACAAAGCTTGAACGAGGAACAACCATCGACCAAAGGTGAGGGAACAAGACCTAAACTAATTGGCTAATAACAAACTGTTTTACTTATTGAGTCCAATGCTATGAATGATTCTATACTTGTATGCTTATAATATGCATTTCACATGTCATCCAATATTTCTGCTATTACTGCTCATGCATATTTAATTATGTTTATTTATAACATGACGATGATGATGATGTTAGGAATAAGCATGTGAATGTATGTGTGTGGTTAGTGTGCTTGATGCGAGTGGAGCATCAGGGGGAGGACGTGACACTGTGGTTTATCCTGGTCACCAAACTCTAGCTTTATCTCTGCTCAGGTCTTGCCCAATAACATCGTTGTATTGCCATTACCTTAGCAGAACTATTACATCATAAGGCATCAGGGGAGGTGGTCTCGGACCGTGTAGTCTCTGACTCTGCCGAGGGGCCTTAGCTCTATCTCTATGGACGTATTGAGGGATGCTAGGGTGAGGCCTTGGATACACTATTTGGCATTAGGATTGGTTAGTTGCGAGCCCTGTTTGCAAGCCTTCGCCAATAAGGGCTTATGTGTTGGTATGGATAGGGCATCAGGGGAAGTGTTATGTGGTGTTTGATCCGGATACTTTAGCTCTATCTCTATTCCATGATGGGTGCATGTGGGACGACAATGGTGTTTGATCCATTAGGCGACTTCACACACTCGTGTATAGAGGTACAACGACCACCAATTCTTTCTATAGTACATTGCAAACTTATAAACCAAACCAAAGATATGAATTGAATGCATGCATATGTTTGTTGCGTTATTTTGTTTGCTCACTGAGCCATGATGTGTGCTCACCCTTTCGATATTGAATATTTTTAGTTGATGATGCAGGTCCTACCGTGGAAGATTATATGAATGCACCAATGTATAAACATGTTGTTGTGATGGATGTGAAAGCTATGGTGGAGTCGCATGATTCGTCGTGCGAGTGCAACTCATGTATTTTCGATTAGATTTAGTTGTTAGATTATGAGAACATGTAATTGATTACTTTATTTTATTTTATATCTTGAATCATTTGGAGATAATTGGATAATTAATTATGTTATCACTGTTAGATACTCAGTTCATTAATATTAAAGACTTTCGCTATTGTTTATTTACTCTGATTATGGTTGTGGTTGTATCTGGTTTGGTCAAATGGGCATGGCCTATACGAGATCCTGGTTGAACCGATGGTTCATAGACGATTCATCACACTATTCTAGTTGGTTCAGAATTGGGGTGTGATAACTTGGTATAAGAGCACTCAGGCTCTGTCTATCAAACCTGTATACTTCCACAAGAGTTCGTGAACTGAGTTAAGATAAAATTTAAAAGCTTTAATAAGAACACACCATAAGCACCTGTGTTGTATGAGACAATAAACTAAGGAAGAGAATAATGTACGTAAGAAAATAAGAAACAAGTTTTATGTATTTATCAAATGAAAATAAAACTAACATATATCTGAATCAGAGTATGGTCCACAATCCGAACAGTTACTCTGTAGTATAAAGTAAAAAAAATAAGGCATCATGGAGCTGGGGGTGCTGGAGGAGGAGGCGTCTCACGATCTCGATCATAATCCTCAGCATATACCCTCGTAAGTCAGGCTATCTGAGTCTGGTCACCTAGAGACTAGCTGCCAAATCCACCACCCGCTGATCAGTAGCACGCTGGGCCTCCCGAATCTCACGCTGCAGCCCCATCACGTCATCTGGTGGTGGGTGCGAAGGACCAGCTGAGTGGAAAGGAACCCGAGAAGGGCCAGCTCCAATGGAATGTTGTGGTGATGGAGGAGGTATGGCATCCACGTCCATGAATATCCTATCATCATCCTCCTCATCATCACTCTGGTGGACCTCTGCTGCTGCTGCGCCTCCGCGTCTGCTACCTCTACTCGAGTACGGGACTCACCATAGCATTTCTCTCCTCGTCACTGACCTGCACATCTCGCATCCCCATCCTACAGATGGCCTCCCAGTCAAGGTCAATCAAAAAAGTGTCCTTGTGAATCCTCCCATCGACCAAGTCTACCTACAGGCGAGTGAGAAGAGTGGTGATCAAATGCCCATAGGGTAGGTTACCCACCAGACCAGGCGTCGTGGCACGGAGCATGGTCCTGATAATGATATACGGAAGACAGACAGGTTGCCTAGTGCAGATGCAGTATAGAAGGTATTGGGTCAACTGTGAAACCTTCTCATAGTGTCCACTCTGGGGAATCAGGTTGTGCTGAATGATCTTGCAATACACTCGGGGCTCCGACAGTAAGTTGATTGCTTTCATCTGCTAGCGATCATCCCTAATAATCTGGCTGTCAATCTCTGCGTGCATTCTCACTGTCAGGAACTGAGGCTCCTTGGGTGCGCAGTATACCAAGGGACCATTATTTGAGATACCCAGGAGATCAGCCAACTCCTAGCAGTTAAAGGAGATCTCCACCCCATTAAATAAACTGGTGATCCTGAGCTCTTTACCCCTATCTATATCCTCTAGATCACCCTCCACCTGTAAATTGTAGTAAAACTGTTTAACCAACTCAGGACAGGTGCAGCCTTCATACGGAATCACAGGGAGCCAGTCCATATCACCGAAAGCTCCCTCCACAACAAATAGGGCTAGGTTGGCCAAGTTGACACAATGACCCCCTTCAACCTTCTTACGCTCGTACCGAGCATACTATGCTTCTGTTTCAATAGACCGAAAGCAATGGGGATCATGAACTCTGGGGACTTTAGTGCGAGCCATGTTATCTACAAGAGTATAGACAAGAAGCAACATATTAGAAATAGTGAAAATTTAAAATTTTGGCATTATGACGGCGTAATTTGGCCAAAAGCCTCATTTTTCACCCAAACATTTGGGCAGGAGGACTTACATAGGTCCCAAACCATCCTGCAAGGTTTATACAATCGGAAATTTAAACTAGCTGGGTCGAATTTGAAAAAATTAACAATTGGGAAAAACCACAAAATTTAGGTCAAAAATAGGAATTTTTAAGTTTCTATTAAACTAACCGATAAAACTCGAATTTTCTTGACGGCTTTCATCCATTGGGTGGCCCATAGCAATAGCCCCCAATAAAAAACAAATTTTTACGGTCAGAAAAATATTAATTTGAAGAAAACCCTACAAATGGGACAAAACCTAGGTATGAAAGCTTAAAAAGGAGAAAGAGTAGGGAACATACCTGGAAGAACGGAACGTAGGTTGTAGATCGATGAAAAAATCATCAAATTTGTAAGGTCGATACTGTAGCAACTTAGTGGTGGCGAGTTTAGTTGAAGACAAAAGAGAAATATGGAGAATGGCTCAACAATCAGGTTTAAAAACTTGATTTGGGATCGTGTGGTCACAGAATTCGACCAAAAATATGACCCCACGATCGACCACAAGCTATCGGTGAGTTGACAGGGTTTGTGTGGTCACAACCCTGTGGTCGCAACCCTGTGGTCGCATATTGTGCGACCACACGATCGACCACAGGCTCTCAGTGAGTTGACAGGGTTTGTATGGTCGCAACCCTGTGGTCGCATATAGTGTGACCACACGATTGACCACAGGCTCTCGGTGAGATGATAGAGTTTGTGTGGTCACATATACTGTGACCCCACGATCGACCCCACGATGAACAATGCCCTGTTTTGACTGAATGATTTTAAAGATTGAAATTTTGCCTTGTTTATTTGGATTTTGACATGAGAATGACGTATATTATGATTGCCTCATATGTTCCTTGACTTTCAGATACTACCACCATCAGAAACAGGAAATGGTTGGGCGAAGAATAACCAGGAGAGGACGTAACCCAATTCCACCACCACCACCTGCAGAGGAAAATAGCCATGAAAACCCTAAGGAATAGGAGAACCAGAATATGGTACGTCAGGAGTCAACGACCAAGTCAACCCCATAAACTTGCCAACCCCACCTACAGATTTGGCTACTGCGGTGATGAATCTAGCACAACAGCTGCAGCAAATACAACAAGTGCAAGCCAACATGCAAGCTGCTATGGGAATGGCTTTCCCAGCTGCAAACACTATACCTTTATCGGCGGGACAAGCTAGTAACATACCAGGAGGTAGTAACACCGTGCCCTAAGCATCGACTACGAATAATACGGTACCTCAAGCACCTCAAATGCCATTTGTACAAGCTCAAGTACAAAACCCTGAAGTAGCTCAAGGCATATACAACCAAGGCAATTACCAGTATCAATCGCTTATATATGGAGCATATGCTCAGTATCAGTTGGACCATTCTCGACTGATTGAGCGTTTCCTGAAGATGAAGCCTAAGGAGTTTAATGGCAAGCCATCGGATCCTTTGTGGCCAGCTTACTAGATTGACGAGATGGAAAGGAACTTCATGATGATGACTGTAAATGAAGAAAAAAAAGTGTTATGTGCCACATTTATGCTGATATACACCATTAGTGGAAGTCTCATCAAAGTTATCTGGTAACGAAGCACTCCCAATTGACTTGGGCTATCTATAAAGAAGCATTCTTCGAGAAGTATTTTCTTAAAACTTTCAGAGATGCGATGGAAAGAGAGTTTCTTAGTCTGTATCAGGGACAGATGACTGTGGATGCGTATCAGTAGCGTTATGAAGATCTGTTTTTCTTTGCTCCCTCTAGCATGCGGGAGGAAAATACCAAAACCTGAAGGTTCATTATGGGACTTAGGGGAAGCATCCATGAGCATGTATTGGGATTGGAAAAGAAGATTTATAACGAAGCGGTACAGATTGCTCGAGTACTGAAATCGAGCCAGAGGAAAAGTTATTTTGCTCTGAACAGAGGTATCAAAAGGCCTAATGGAAATTCATACAACGGACCTTCCGTACTCAAGGCTTCAATGTTGCAGCCAAGACTACTCTGATAGCCCAACCTCAACAGAAGCAAAGTAGTGAAGGAGTAAAATGCTTTAACTGCAATCAAATAGTACATATTCAAGGGAGTGTCCTAAGCCAAGGAAGCAGCTACAGAAAGGAAAGGTTTATGCAGTTACATCTGAGGATGCTGTCGCATTGCTTGATGTGGTCACATGTATGACCTAAACCTTTCATTTTGTACTACCTTGTGTGAGCATGTAGACTAAATTAAATAAAATCACAGGTATCATACCTATTAATGGCATACCCGCCAGAGTACTCTTTGATTCTGGATCTACTCATTCTTTTATATCTGTGTCATTTGAAAAGAAGCTAAATCTCCCTCAGACCTTTAGACATAAATTTCTTGTACGCTCACCTATGGGATTAGAAGTGGAACTAGAAAAAGGTTATGGACCATGTCCAGTTCTTATCGATGAGAAGATTTTGGACGCAACCTTAATTCAACTCAAGATGGTAGAATTTGACGTTATCTTGGGAATGGATTGGTTAGCTCGGCACTCTGCAAACCTATTATGTATAGAAAAAAATTGACATTTAAAGATAAGCAAGGAGCAGAGTTTAGTTTTACGGGAACCAAACTTCCCCGTAAACAAAAACTCATTCTCTCTGCATTGAAGGCTAGAAAATGCCTCGAGAAATGAGGAATTGGTTATCTAGTATCCGTGGTCGATTTCACTAAGGAAGCACCACGAATGGAGGATATTAATGTTGTGCGTGACTTTCTGGATGTATTTCCTGAGGAACTACTAGGACTACTACCCGATCGAGCGACAGAGTTTGTTATAGATCTTATACCCGGAGCCGCACCAGTATCTAAAGCACCTTATCAAATGGCTCCTACTAAACTGAAGGAACTGAAGGTACAATTATAGGAATTATTGGACAAGGATTATATCAGACCCAGCATATCACCATGGGGAGCGCCAATATTGTTTGTGAAAAAGAAGGACGGTAGCGTTCGACTGTGTATAGATTATCGGGAATTGAATAAGCTTACAATCAAGAATCGATACCCGTTGCCTCAGATCGATGACTTATTTGATCAGTTGCAAGGTGCCAAAGTATTCTTCAAAATTGATCTTCGGTTAGGATACCATCAGTTGAAGATTAAGGAAGGTGATATTCCAAAGACAGCATTTAGAACAAGATATGGACATTATGAATTTTTAGTCATGTCTTTTGGATTGACTAATGCACCCGTAAATTTTAGGGAACTCATGAATCAGGTATTCCATGATATGTTAGATACGTCAGTCATTGTATTTATTGATGACATACTAGTCTACTCCAAGGACAAAGAAACTCATGTCATAAATCTAAGAGCCGCTCTGCAGCGACTAAGAAAAGAGAAGCTTTACGCCAAATTTACAAAGTATGAGTTCTGGCTAAATGAAGTTGCTTTCTTAGGCCATGTAGTATCCGTTGAAGGAATTAAAGTGGATCCTAGAAAGATTGAAGCCATTGTGAAATGGGAAGCACCTAAGAATGTTGCAGAAATCAGAAGTTTCTTAGGTTTAGTTGGGTATTACTGACGATTCGTAGAAGATTACTCTAGAATCACCGTACCTCTCACCAGTTTGACTAAAAAAGGAGAAAAGTTTGTTTGGACCGACAAATGTGAGGAGGGTTTCCAAACATTGAAGGCTAGATTGATATCTGCTCCCATCTTGACTATTCCTATCCTAGGACAACCATTTACCTTGTACACTGATGCGTCTGGGTTGGGTTTAGGATGTGTGCTTATGCAAGGAGAACAAGTAGTTGCATATGCCTCAAGACAACTGAAGATGCATGAGAGAACTATCCCATTCATGACTTGGAATTAGCAGCAATAATACATGCTGTCAAGATATGGAGACATTATTTGTATGGTGATAAATTTTAGATTAAATCAGATCATAAGAGTCTTACTTATCTTTTCAATCAAAAGGAATTGAACATGCAACAGAGGAGATGGCTGGAGTTGCTAAAAGATTGTGAATGTGATATCCAGTATCATCCAGGGAAGGCTAATGTAGTTGCTGATGCGCTAAGCAGAAAGGCAATGATAAAATCCCAGGGAGAAGTTAACAGGACTGCGGCAATGTGTGTTACAGGAGAAGTATTTAACTATGGTAATGAGTAGTTCATGATAGATACACCGGATGGATCAACCAACCAAGGGTTTATTCATCAGTTTTCAAATATGTTTGCCACATTGAAGATTATACCAGATCTATTAGACGAAGTAAAAGCCGTTATTAAATCAAACTCTTATTTGATAACGGTGCAAGAAGACCTTGAAAAAGGTAGGACTACTCCTGAGTTCACCTTGGACGTTGAAAAAGTGTTAAAATACAAAGGAAGAGTATGTGTTCCTGAAAATGAAGACTTGGATATTAGACACAGACTAATAAAGGAAGCTTACACCACCGCTTATTCGGTACATCCTAGAAGTACGAAGATGTATCATGATCTGAAGAAACTATATTGGTAGAGATGAATGAAAGCGGATGTAGCTAAATTTCTGTCTCAATGCCTAAATTGTCAAAGGGTAAAGGCTAAAAGACAAAAACCTATAGGATTGTTGCAGCCACTACCAGAACCAGCATGGAAATGGGACTGCATCACTATGAACTTTCATCACCGGGTTACCATTGACTCCCCGAGTAGTTGGCCAGGTCTGGGTGATTGTGGATCGTTTGACTAAGACAGCTCGTTTCATAGCTATATGACCTCAGTATACCCTAGAGAGGTTAGCCAAGCTATATGTGGATAATATTGTCAGATTGCATGGTATACCTGAAAGCATTGTGTTCGACAGAGACCCACGCTTTACCTCAAAGTTTTGGGAAGGATTACAGAAGGCTATGGGTACAACATGGAAGTTCAGTACTGCATTCCATCCTCAAACAGATGGACAGTCAGAGCGTACTATTCAGATTTTAGAAGACATGCTTCGAGCTTGTGTTATTGATTTCAAAGGATTATGGGATGAGAAACTACCATTGATCGAGTTCGCCTATAACAACAACTATCAAACTACTATACAAATGTCACCTTATGAAGCACTGTATGGTAGGAAGTGTCGAACTCCTTTGTATTGGAATGAAGTTGGAGAACGGAATATTGTTGGGCCAGAGTTTGTTGAAGAGACTTGTCGAGTAGTCGATATAATTAAGGAAAGAGTTAGAATAGCTCAGAACCGTTAGAAACAATATGCAAATAATCGATGTCGAGACCTTGAATTCGTCGTAGGTGATAAAGTATTTCTGAAAATATCTCCTATACGTGGTTTGAAACGGTTCGGATAGAAAAGGAAACTAAGTCCGAGATATGTCGGGCCATATGACATTCTAGCTAAACGTGGGAAAGTGGCGTATCAGTTAGCACTACCCCCATCTATGTCAAGTGTGCATGATGTATTTCATATCTCATTATTAAAGAAGTACATCAGAGATTCAACACATGGGATAACAGCGGATCCACCGAGTCTAACTAATGATTTGACATTCGAAGTAGCACCAACCTAAATTACCAGTCAAAAGGTTCAACGTCTACGCAACCGTGACATTTATTATGTAAAGGTTACTTGGAGGAGTTAAAATATAGAAGAGTTCACATGGGAAGAAGAGAATGCTATGCGAAAGCAATATCCTTACCTTTTCGACTCGAAAGGTATGTGTAAATTTTGAGGGCAAAATTTATAATAAGAGGGGGGAGTTGTAAGACCCGTATCGTACTAATCGGTCTTACTGTAAGACCCGCACTCCATGAACCTGATCTAAACCTTTAATTCATGTCGTAACAGGTCTTCCAATCATCACCGGGTCAGACGGGACGAGCAGATGACAATCAGGTATGAAAACAGACCAAATTAAGTATGATATACTTTATACCGGTTGATGGTACCGGTCTTGGTACAGATCGACGGTTGACTGGTATGCGCAGACCATTTAGATCCCGAAAAGGATCTCTGTGGGTCCCACTTTCCAAATTTTGAACCCAAGGACTTCCCTGATGTTAAGAGGCTTCCTAAACTCAACCCTAGCCTATGTAAGGACCCTTAATCCTCCTAAAATCACTTTCATTGATCCTCACAAACCCTAGAGAGGAGAAAGAGATTGAAGAAGGAGAAGAAGCTAGGAAGGAGACGGAAGAGCCGCCATTGTCGTTGGACGAAGAACACATTACCGCGAATCAACGGTAAGTGCTTAAACCTTCCTCTACATTAAGAATTCTAGGAGGGTTAGTCATGATTGGATCAATACCATGCAAAGTGAGGTATTGATCTAAACCCTATTTTGTCGTCAAACCCTAATCTAGTCGGTAAACCCTAGATTCAAGTTCTAGGTTGAAGATCATCGAAACTAGGACTTGAATGGAGTTGGAAACAACTCTATCTCAGTGCTCAGACATAGAATATGTAGGAGAAACCCTAGAATCAATAGGGGGTGACCGACGGAAGGCGAGAACCGGATGTATGGTCTTCCGAAGACATACCCGTCGACCATACCGGTCGCACCCTATGCGATCGGTCCCTGAGATCGGTATTTCTCGGAGGCTGGTCTACAGGGACCGGTCAACCATACCGGTCGCACCATTCCCCACAGTGCCACAACCGGTACTGCGATCGATATGCTCTGTGAGGAGTCTTTTTGACCTTGTTGTTTTCTGACCAACATAAACCCTAAGAAAACTATTCTAATACAACCCTAACATCGTATAGGACCTTGTGATAGCAAGTTTGGATTCTGTGACAAGCGTCAGGTAAGGGAATTGAACCTAAACCCTAATAATTTAATAACAGTAAAATGTTGTTAATAACTATGTTTTTGTAGACTGATGTTTGTGCATACTCGCATGTCATCCTTTACTTTCAGTTATTATTATTGTTCATGCATACTCGCTATGCTAGGATGTGACTGTTAGGTATGTGATTGTTTTCGTTGGTGTGTGGAATGGAAAGGGTCGGGGGTCTGGGATCATTCCTTACAGTAGCACCTTTTGGTATCGTTCTATCTTAGCATGCTTGGTGCGGGTAGGGTATCAGGGGGAGGAAGTGGCACTGTGGTCTCCAGCCTGGCCACTAGACTCTAGCTCTATCTCTAAGCCATAGGGAGCTGTGCTGGGATAGGGCCTACTATGATGACATATAGGATTGGTTAGTTGCGAGCCCAGTTTTTAAGCCCTCGCCAATAGGGGCTTACGTGTTGGTATGGGTAGGGTATTAGGGGAAGTGTTGGTTGTGTTTGATCCGGACGCTTTAGCTCTATCTCTATTCCATGGTGGGTGCATGTGGGACGACAGTGGTGTTTGATCCATTGGGCGGCTTCAAACACTCATGGATAGAGGTGTGGTGGCTGCCAATCCTTTCTATAGCACATTGTAAACTTAAAACCAGACTATGATGTGAATGTTACTCAAGCATATGTTTATTGCATTGTTTAAGTTCTCAGCCACCCTTGTGTATACACTATTTTTAGATGTTGATGCAGGTTATACGATGGAGGACTACATGGATGCTCTGGCGTACGGAGGTGTTGTTTCTTTGGAAGTGCAAGCAACAGAGGACGAGCATGATGCTTCATGCAAGTGCCCTTTCTGCGTATACCATTAGTATTTGTTTAGTTTATTTGTTTATTTTCAGTTGGAGATACAATTGATGTAAGGATATTTATTTATATTTCGGTATTTGAATAATTAGATATTTTATTAAATTTATCAATAGATCACTCAGTTTATTTTATTTAAGACTTCTGCTGTATTTTATTATATTCTGATTATGGTTATGTACAATGGTTTGTATAAGTGGACACAGTCTTATTGAGAGCTTAGTGTAAACCGTTGGTTCAGTGACGGTTCACTCACACTTCTGGTTCAGTCAGAATTAGGGTGTGACATATACCACCTTGTATCAGGTCTTCCTATCATGGTCGGACCAAGTGGACCAAGTACGTGAAGAAACCACAAGGCTAAGTATGAAATTAAACCCAAAATCATTTATTTAGGAGTGTGTGGTCGCATACCTAAACATGTATGGTCGATCACACCTCAGAATAATGCGACCACTAGAGTCTGGGATGTATGGTCGCAGTTTTTGGATGTGTGGTCGATGGGTTCTGCGATCCCACGTGCAACCATACGAAGTCAAACTGACTTCGTGATTAGGAAACCTTCCTAATCCGAAGGGGGTTCTTTCCTAATCTAAATGGGACTTTATATGGAGGGTTTTCCTCTATATATAGGACGTCCCTTAGCCTCTTTCATCCTTTTAGAACTCAAACTAAAAGAGAGAGAAAGAGAAGAGGAGGAAGAGAAGGAGAATTGAAGAGGAAGACTAAGAGGAGGAATTTCAGAGAGAACTCTGAATCTTCAACAAGTTTAAGCTATGAAAACATCCCCCACATCAGTTGAATACTTATAATAGATTATGGAGGAGATAGTGATTCAAAGTGAGACCCCAATCATAAAACCATGGACAAATTCTAAGACATCCATGGAGGGAATTTATTAGGACGATGGATTGTGTAAAATATGAATTTTAAGCCATAGAACAATCATAGGAATGATCATGATGATAAGCCAAGGAATCAAAACAAGAAGGAATTGAGTTGGGAGTAAAAAAGTCAACCATCACATGTGTGGTCGCATGATATGCGACCACACGAGGCACATATGATCGACCACATGTCCTTGGGAAAATTCCAGGGAGGGTATGGTCGCATGTGTGGTCACATGATATGAACCACACGAGACACACATATCGACCACACGCCCTCGGGAAAATTCCAGGGAGGGTGTGGTCACATGTATGGTCGCATGGTATGCGACCACACATAGCGATCACACGCCCTCGGGAAAGTTTCAGTGAGGGTGTGGTCGCATGTATGGTCGCATATGTCGACCACACGCCCTCGGGGAAGTTTCAGGGAGGGTGTGGTCGCATTTATGGTCGCATGATATGCGACCACACACCCTGTGGTCGCAGAAACCGAGACCACAGGTGCAGCCGCACCTGCGACCACTCAGCTTCTGGAAGTCTAAATTAATGGAAATAAATTCTAATTTAAAGTCTATAAATTTGTTAGGTTTCCAAGTGGTCCAAAAGTGATTTACAAAGCTTAAACAAGGAACAACCATCAACCAAAGGTGAGGGAACAAAACTTAAACTAATTGGCTAATAACAAACTATTTTACTTGTTGAGTCCAATGCCATGAATGATTCTATGCTTGTATGCTTGTAATGTGCATTTCACATATCATCCAATATTCTTGCTATTACTGCTCATGCATATTTAATTTTGTTTATTTATAACATGACGATGATGATGATGTTAGGAATAGACATGTGAATGTATGTGTGTGGTTAGTGTGTTTGATGCGAGTGGAGCATCAGGGGGAGGACCTGACATTGTGGTTCATCCTGGTCACCAGACTCTAGCTCTATTTCTACTCAAGTCTTGCCCACTAACATCTTTGTATCACCATTA
>CM053265.1:58529033-58614837 GCA_028583415.1 Protea cynaroides
ACTAGAATCTCATATGGCCCGACATATCTCGGACTTAATTTCCCTTTCTGTCTGAACCGTTTTAAACCTCGCATGGGTGATACTTTCAAGAGCACCTTATCACCTATGACGAATTCAAGGTCTCGATGTCGAGTATCTGCATACTGTTTCTGACGATTCTGAGTCGTTCTTACTCTTTTCTTGATAATGTCGACTACTCGACATGTCTCTTCAAAAAATTCTGGTCCAACAATGCTACGTTCTCCAATTTTATTCCAAAACAAAGGAGTTCGACACTTCCTACCATACAGTGCTTCATAGGGTGACATCTGTATAGTAGCCTGATAGTTGTTGTTATAAGCGAACTCGATCAATGGTAATTTTTCATCCCATGATCCTTTAAAATCAATTACACAGGCTCGAAGCATGTCTTCTAAAATCTGAATGGAACGCTCCGACTGTTCGTCTGTTTGAGGATGGAACGCAGTACTAAACTTCAATGTTGTACCCAGAGCCTTTTGCAATCCTTCCCAAAATTTTGAAGTAAATCATGGATCTCTGTCAGACACAATGCTTTCAGGTACGCCGTGTAATCTAACAATATTATCCACATACAACTTAGCTAATCTATCCAGTGTATACTGAGGTCGTATAGGTATAAATCGAGCCATTTTACTCAGGTGGTCTACAATCACCAAAACCGCGTCAACTACTCGGGGAGTCAATGGTAACCCGGTGACGAAGTCCATAGTGATGCAGTCCCATTTCCATGCTGGTTTCGATAACGGCTGTAACAGTCCTGCAGGTCTTTGTCATTCAGCCTTCACTCTCTAACAATTTAGGCATTGAGACACGAATTTAACTACATCTACTTTCATTCCTCTCCACCAATATAATTTCTTTAGATCATGATACATTTTTGTACTTCTAGGATGTATCGAATAGACGGTAGTATGGGCTTCTTTCATTAATCGATGTCTAATGTCCAAACTTCCTATTTCAGGTACACATATTCTTCCTTTGTACTTCAGTACCTTTCCATCGTCCAAGGTGAACTCAGGGATAGTCCTACCTTTTTCAATGTCCTCTTGTACCGTTCTTAGATAAGGGTATGATTTAATAGCTGTTTTCACTTCATCAATTATATCAGGTACAATCTTCAATGTAGCAAGCATATTTGAAAACCAATGAATAAACCCTTGGTTGGTGGATTCACCCAGTGTATCTATCACGAACTGCTCATTACCGTAATTAAACACTTTTCTGGTAGTACACATTGCAGCAGTTGTGTTAACCTCTCCTTGAGATTTTATCATTGCTTTTCTACTCAGCGCATCAGCTACCATCAGCTACCACATTAGCTTTCCTCGGATGATACTGGATATCACAATCATAGTCTTTCAATAGTTTCAGCCATCTTCTTTGTCTCATATTCAACTCCTTCTGATTAAAAGAGATAAGTAAGACTCTTATGATCTGATTTAATCTGAAATTTCTCTCCGTACAAGTAATGTCTCCATATCTTAACAGCATGTACCACTGCTGCTAATTTCAAGTCATGAGTGGGATAGTTCTTCTCATGTCCTCAGTTGTCTTGAGGCATATGCAATTACTTGTTCTCCTTGCATAAGTACACATCCTATACCCAATCCTGACGCATCAGTGTACAAAATAAATGGCTGTCCTGGAATCGAAATAGTCAAGATCGGAGCAGATATCAATCTAGCCTTCAATGTTTGGAAACTCTTCTCACATTTATCAGTCCAAACAAACTTTTCGCCCTTCTTAGTCAAACTAGTGATGGGTACGGAAATTCAGGAATAGTCTTCCACGAATCATCGATAATACCCAGCTAGACCTAGAAAACTTCTAATTTCTGCAATGCTCTTCAGTGCTTCCCACTTCACAATGGCTTCAATCTTGCTAGGATCTACTTTAATTCTTTTAGCGGATACAACATGGCCTAGGAAAGCGACTTTAGTTAGCCAAAACTTACACTTTGTAAATTTGGCGTAAAGCTTCCCTTTCCGTAATCGCTGTAGAGCGGCTCTTAGATTCATAATATGAGTTTTCTTGTCCTTAGAGTAGACCAATATATCATCAATGAATACAATGATTGACGTATCCAACATATCATGGAATACTCGATTCATAAGTTCCATAAAAGTTTCTGGTGCGTTAGTCAATCCAAAAAACATGACCAAAAATTTATAATGTCCATATCTCGTCCTGAATGCTGTGTTGGGAATATCTCCATCCTTAATCTTCAACTGATAGTATCCTGACCGAAGATCGATCTTGAAGAACACCTTGGCACCTTGCAACTGATCGAACAAGTCATCGATCCAAGGCAATGGGTACCGATTCTTAATTGTCAGCTTATTCAGTTCCCAGTAGTCTATACACAGTCGAACACTACCGTCCTTCTTCTTTACGAATAATATTGGCGCTCCCCATGGTGATATGCTAGGTCTGATGTAACCCTTGTCCAGTAGTTCTTGTAACTGTACTTTTAATTCCTTCAGTTCAGTAGGAGCCATTTGATAAGGTGCTTTAGATACTGGTGCGGCTCCGGGTATCAGATCTATAACAAACTCTATAGCTCGATCGGGTGGTAGTCCTGGTAATTCTTCAGGAAATACATCTAGAAAGTCACGCATGACATCAATATCCTCCATTCGTGGTGCTTCCTTTGTGAGGTCGACCACTGATACTAGATACCCAACTCTTCCTTTCTCGAGGCATTTCTTAGCCTTTAATGCAGAGAGGATGAGTTTTCGTTTACGGGAAAGTTTGGTTCCCGCAAAACTGAACTCCGCTCCTTTCTTATCTTTAAATGTCAGCTTCTTTTCGGCACATAATAGGTTTGCAGAATGCCGAGCTAACCAGTCCATTCCCAAGATGACGTCAAAGTCTACCATCTCAAGTTGAATCAAGGTTGCATCCAAGGTTTTCTCATCAATAAGAACTGAACATGGTCCATAACCTTTTTCTAATTCCACTTCTAATCCCATCGGTGATCGTACAAGCAGTTTATAGTCTAAATATTTGAGGGGTAGGTTCAACTTCTTTCCAAATGACACAGATATAAAAGAATGAGTAGCTCCTGAATCATATAGTACTCTGGCGGGAATGCCATTAATAGGTATGATACCTGTGATTTGTTTTAATGTAGTCTACATGCTCACACAATGTAACACAAAATGAAAGGTTCAGGTCATACCTGTGACCACATCAGGCAATGTGGCAGCATCCTCAGATGTAACAGTATAAACCTTTCCTTGTAGTAGCTGCTTCCAGGGTTTAGGACACTCCCTTGAATAATGTCCTATTTGATTGCAGTTATAGCATTTTACTCCCTCATTATTTTGCTTTTGTTGCGGTTGAGCTGCTGGAGTAGTCTTGGCTGCAATGTTAAAACCTTGAGTATGGAAGGGTTTGAATGTCCTTGTATTCCCTCCGTTATATGAATTTCCAGTTGGCCTTTTAATACCCCTATTTTGAGAAAAATAGCTCTCTTTCTGGCTCGAATCTATCACCCAAGCAACTTGTACAACTTCATTGTAGACTTTCTTCTCAAGTCCTAGAACATGTTCACGAATACTTCCCCTAAGTCCCATGACGAACCTTCGGGTCTTCGTATCTTCCGCTTGCATACTGACTGGTGCAAAGAAGAACAGCTCCTCATAACGCTGTTGATATGCATCGACAGTCATTTGTCCTTGATACAAACTCAGGAACTCTTTCTCCATAGAATCTCTGAAACTTCTAGGAAAGTACTTCTTAATGAATGCCTCCTTATATATACCCCAGGTCAGTTGGGCATGCTTTGTTAACAGATAAGTCTGTGTGGACTTCCACCAGTGGTGTGCATCGCCTTTCAGCATGAACGTTGCACACAGTACTTTCTCCTCCTCAGTAATGTTATCATCATGAAATTCCTCTCCATTTCATCAATTCAGTGTGCTGGCCGCAAAGGATCAGTTGGCTTACCATTATACTCCTTGGGCTTCATCTTCAAGAAACACTCAACCATTCTGGAGTGGTCCAGCTGATACGGAGCGTAGGCCCCATACATAGGTGGTTGGTACTGATAACCACCTTGAGCTACTTCAAGGTTCTGCACTTGAGTCTGCATGACTGAAGTTTATGGTGCATGGGGTACCGTATTACTTCCCCCTGGTACTGTCCTTGCCTGTCCTACTGGCATCGGTGTCGTCTGTGCAGCTGGAAAAGCCATGCCTATGGCAGCTTGCATATTAGCTTGTACTTGTTGTATTTGTTGCAGCTGTTGTGCCAAGTTCATTACGGCTGTAGCCAGGTCTGTAGGTGGGGCTGGCAAGTTGGTAGTATTTGTCTGGCCATTAACCACGGACTGTGCCGTATTCAGATTCTCTTGTATCTCAGGATGTATTTGGCTATCTTCCTCCACAGGTGGTGGTGGTGGAATAGGGTTACGACTTTGTCTGGTCACTCTTCGCCCAGCCATTTTCTGTTCTGATGATGGTAGTGCCTGTAACCATTTATAGCACATGTGAGGAAATCAATATAGTTGTTCTCCAGTCAAAAATCCAACTAATCAATATAATTTTCAAATTTTTCAGATCATTCTGACAAAAATAATGTATTTTCCATCATAGGGTCGATGGTAGGGTCGATCATTTTGCGACCCTAGGGTATGCGACCCTGAGAATCACTGTCAGCTTACCGAGAGCCTAAGGTCGATGGTAGGGTCGGTATATGTCCGACCCTAGGGTCGACCCCTAGTTCTCTGTCAGATTACCCAGAGGCTAGGATCGATGGGTGGGTCGGAGGTAGGGTCGCATGTCTTGGTCGAATTATGCGACCCTACGATCCAGAATCAGGTTTTTAAACCCAATTTTGGATTCATTTCCCATTCTTTCTCCTGTCTTCCAACTCAACTCGTTTCTCTGAGTTGCTATAGTAATGACCCCTACCTGTTTGGTGATCCTATCCTTCGTTCGTGACTACCACTCCTTCTCTACAGGTATGTTCTCTATTGTTTCATGTTTTTAAAGCTTTCTAACTAGGTTTTTGCCCATTTACATCATTTTCTTCAAATTAAACTCTTTCCAATCGTAAAAATTTCATTTTTATTGGGGGCTTTTGCTATTGGTCACCCAATGGATGAAAGCCCTCAAAAATATTTGAGTTTCATCGGTTGGTTGTCAAGAAACTTGAAAATTTTCATTTTTGTCCTAATTTTTGATATTTTTTGAATTTATTGAAATTTCTTCAAATTCGATCTCTCAAATTTAAATTTCCAACTGTATGAGCCTTGCAGGATAGTTTAGAACCTATGTAAGTCCTCCTGCCCAAGTGTATGGGTGAAAAGTGAGGCTTTTGACCAATTTATGCCGTTATAATGCCGAAATTTTTGGGTTTTTCACCATGACTGATCTATTATCTATTTTTCTTTGTTTTGGCAGATAACATGGTTCGTACCAAGGTTCCTAGGTCTCATGACCCAGTTCGCTTCCGCTCCAATGAGGCCGAAGCTCAGTATGCTCATTATGCGCGGAAGAAGGTAGAGGGAGGTCGTCGTGTGGACTTAGCTTGTCTAGCCTTGTTCGACGTGGAGAGGGCATTTGGTGACATGGGCTGGATCCCCGTGATTACCTATGATGCATGTACCCACTCGGATCTGGTGAGACAGTTATATTGTAATCTCCAGGTGGTGGGAGATCACAATGACACTGAGAGGGGTAGGGAGCTCAGGATCGCGAGCTACGTCAAAGGAGTAGAGGTTTCCTTTGACTGCCAGTAGTTAGCTGATCTTTTGGGCATATCACATGACGGCCCTCTAGTGTACTGTGCTCCTAGGGAGCCCCAGTTCTTTTCCTTGGAGATGTGGGCTGAGATTGACAGTCAGCTTATCAGAGATGATCGCTGGGAGATGAAAGTGATCAACCTACGTCCAGAGCCTCGGGTGTATTGTAAGATCATCCAGCACAACCTGATACCCCAGAGTGGACATTATGAGAGTATCTCCCAATTGACTCAGTACTTACTTTACTGTATCTGCACTAGGTAGCTTGTCTGCCTCCCTTATATTATCATGAGGACGATGATCTGTGCTACGCTGCCTGGTCAGATAGGCAACCTGCCCTATGGACGTCTGATCACCACCCTGCTTACCCGCCTAGGTGTTGATTTAGTGGATGAGAGGATTCAGGAGAAGACCTTCTCATCGGTTCTGGACTGGGAGGCCATCTGTAGGATGGGCATGCGGGATGCTTAGGTCAGTGATGATGAGAGAAACGCTCTGGTGCGTCCTCATACTCAGGTGGAGGTGGCAGACGCTGAGGCAGCAGCAACAACAGCCGCTGGAGCAGGGGTTCTTGGGGGTGATGCTGAGGATGAGGATCGTATGTACATGGATGGACTCCATACCCCCTCCATCACCTCTACATTCTACTGGAGCACGCATGGCTGGTCCTTCACGCCCACCATCTGATGATATGATGGGATTACTGCGTGAAATCAGGGAGGCTCAGCGCGCGATGGATTTGAGAGTGGGAGAGCTTTTGGATGCTCAGCGTGTGTCTGATCAGTGGATGGCTGCGTTGACAGCTAGTCTCCAGACGAGCCAGACTCAGGTAGCCTGGTTGACTAGAGTCTATGCTGAGGACTATGACAGAGATTGCGAGGCACTGCCTCCTCCATCACCTCCAGCTCCATGATGTATTTTTCTTTTTATTCTTCTTTTGTATTACAGAGTAACTGTCTGGGTTGTGGACTGTACTCTGCTTTGGATATGTATATAAACTTGCTTTTAGTTTGATGTATATAAAACTTGTTTCTCCCTTTATATGTGCATTATTCTCTTTCTTAATTTTGTCTCAAACAACACAGGTGCTTACGGTGTGTTTTTATTAAAGCTTTTAAATTTTATCCTAACTCAATTCACGAACTTTTGTAGAAGTATACCGGTTTAATAGACAGAGCCTGAGAACTCTGATACCAAGTTGTCACAGCCTAATTCCACACTGTTCACAATGGTGTGATGAACCACTAATAAACCAATGGTTCAATCAGAATCTCAAATAGGTTGTATCCGTTTGCTTAAACCATACACATCCACAACCATAATCAGAGTAAATACACAATAGCGAAAGTCTTAAATATTAAATGAACTGAGAATCTAAATGTGATAATCATAAATAAAATATCAATTATCTTTCATTGACTGAGACATAAGTAAATAAAGTAATCAATTACATTCACTTAATAATCCAACTAAAACCTAATAAAAAACGCATGAGTTGCTTTCGCATGACGAATCATGCGTCTCCATTATATCTTCTGCGTCCATCGTCACAACATGCCCGAATGCGAGAGCACTCATATAATCTTCCACGGTCATACTTGCATCATCAACTAAAATATTTGAATTCGAAAAGGGTGAGCACACATCACGGCTCAGTGAAAAAAACAAAATAATGCAATAAACATATGCATCCATTCTATTCATATCTTTGGTCTGGTATATAAGTTTGCAATGTGCTATAGAAGGTTCGGTGGCCGTCTCGCCTCTATACACAGGGTGTGTATGCCCACCCAATGGATCAAACACCATTGTTGTCCACATCCACCCCACCATGGAATAGAGATAGAGGTAAAGTGCTTAGGACCGCACCGCATCACACTTCCCGTGATGCTCTACCCATACCAACGCTTAAGTCCCTGTTGGCGAGGACTTGCAAACTGAGCTCGCAACTAACCAATCCTAATGTCAAATAGTGTATCCAATGTCTCATCCCAGCATCCCTTAATACGTCCATAGAGATAGAGCTAAGGCCCCCCAGCAGAGTTAGAGACTACATGGTCCGAAACCACCTCCCCCGATGCCCTACGACGTAATAGTTCTGCTAATGTAGTGGCGATACGACGATGTCAATGGACAAGACTTGAGTAGAGATAGGGCTAAAGTGCTTAGGATCGCACCGCATCACACTTCCACTGATGCCCCACTCGCATCAAGTATACTAACCACACACAAACATTCACATGTCTATTCCTAGCATCATCATCATTATCATATTGTAAATAAAATGAATTAAATATGCATAAACAGTAATAACAGGAATAATAGATGACATGTGATATGCACATTACAATCATACAGTCATAGAATCATACATGGTATTGGACTCAATAAACAAAAACAGTTTATTATTAGCCAATTAGTTTAGGTCTTGTTCCCTCACCTTTGATTAAGTGTAGATCCTCTTTCAAGCTTTAAGAATCACTTTTATATCACTAGGAGAACCTAACAAGTCGATAGATTTTAGTTAGAATTAATTCCAATAATTTTAAGCTTGTTGTATAGCTAGAGTCACAGGTTGGGTCGCAGGTAGGGTAGCAGTTGTCTGAGAGCCCAGGGTGTAGGGTCGGTCATAGGGTCGGTTACCCATCGACCCTAGGTGCGACCACAACCTCCCTGGACTTCTCGAGAGCATGGGGTCGATCCTGTAGTCTAGTAGGGTTGGTTACCAATCGACTCTACGTGCTACCACACGTAGTTTGAGTCGACCTTTCATCCTACAGTCTATTCTTTCATGTTTGGATCCTTTGGCTTATTTTTATAGTCCATTCTATGATTGTTCTATGGCTCAAAACTCCAAGTTACACACTTTACTTTGTTTACAATGATTTCCTCCATGGATTCCATTGGAATCTATCCATAGATGGCCATGGATGGATGATTTGGGTTTCTCCTAGATCCTACCTTCTTCATAAACTATTCTAGGGTCTTACATAATTCATGGAGAATGTATTCATACCTTAGGGTTGCTGAGATTCAGAGATTTCTCTGAATTTCTTCTCCTTAGTCTTCTTCTACAATTCTCCTTCTCTTATCCTTATCTTCTCTTTCTCTCACTATCAATTAGGGTTTCAAAAGGAGTGAAAGAGGCTAAGGGACGTCCTATTTATAGAGGAAAACCTCCCAAAATAAGTCTCATCGAGATTAGGAAAGCATCCCCTTGAAATTAGGAAAGTTTTCTAATTACGGTTTCAGTCTGTCATCCTAGGGTCGATGCTAGGGTCGCAGGATCCGTCGACCCTAGGGTCTCAAGTCATCCGACCCTAGGACTGAAAAGTCATGGGTTGGACTCTGTTGAGGTGGGGTCGACCCTACCTGTTTAGGCATGCGACCCTACCCTCAAATTTACTATTTTTGGGTCAATTTCATACCTGGTCTTGTGATTTCCTTCACGCACTTGGTCCACTTGGCTCGACCATGATAGGTAGACCTGGTACAAGGTGGTAAGACTAGTTAGTTTGATATGGGTCTTACATCCTTGGCTACAGTCTCCCACTCCTACTCGGAGTCTATGACCTGGGTGTCCCTCAGAGTGACACTTGGCAGTCTTATTGGCGATCTACTTCCCTAAGTCCTGGTACCTCCATGCTTCTTCCCTATCTTTATAAGTAGAGGACGATCCCTCAAGGTAAATCATCTTTCTCACAATCTAACAATCTCTCTATTCATTCTCGTACGCTCAAACTCTCTCATTGTTCCCCTCTTTCTCTAAACTGGAGATAGATTTCCACTATCTCTTGGCTGTTTACATTGGAAATCTAACTTAGGCATCGGAGTGTACCCGGGGCTTAGTCGCCCAACTCCGTTGTCTCATCTCTGTGATTGCAGGTTGCTCGGAACGCAGACCAGCAGGCGATTTCTGACCGTAACAACTAGTCTATTTAAGGACCCTTAAACCTCCTTAGAACTCTTTCATTGATCCTCACAAACCCTACAGAGGAGAAAGAGATCGAAGAAGGAGAAAGAGCTAAGGAAGGAGGGAGAGGAGCCGCTATTTGTCGTTGGACGAAGAACACTATAATTGCAAACCAACGGTAAGTGCTTGAACCTTCCTCTAAGTTAAGCATTCTAAATGATTAGTCATGAATTGATCAATACCATGCAAGGCGAGGTATTGAACTAAAACCCTTAAATTTGTCGTCAAACCCTAATACAGTCGACGAACCCTAGATTAGCATTCTAGGCTAAGGATCATTGAAACTAAGACTTGAATGGAACATGAAACAACTTTAACTCATTGCTCAGGCCTAGAATGCATAGGAGAAACCCTAGAACCAATAGGGGGTGATCAACGGAAGGCGAACACCGAGTTGATGGTCTTCCGGAGGCATACCGGTCGCACCATATGCGATCGATACTGCAACAGGTACCTCTCGGAGACTGGTCTATGGGGGACCGATTGACCATACCGGTCGCACTTTCCCCACAGTGCCACGATCGATACTTTTGACCGGTATGCACTGTGAGGGTGTTTTCAATACCAGTTGGTTTTTTTACCAACGTAAACCCTAAGAAAGTAATTCTAATTTAACCCTAACATCGTGTAAGACCCTGTGTTAGCAAGTTTGGATTCGATGACACGGAGCAAGCTAACAATCAAGCGTCAGGTAAGGGAATCGAACCTAAACCCTAATAACTTAATAACAGTTAAACGTTGTTAACAACTATGATTTTGTGGAATAGTATTTGTGCATACTTTCATATCATATTTACTTTCAGTTATTATATTGTTCATGCATAGTCGCTATGCTAGGATGTGACTGTTAGGCATGTGATTGTTTTCGTTGGTGTGTGGAGTGGGAAGGGCCTGGGTTCTGGGATCATTCCTCACACTAGCACCTTTTCGTATCACTTCTGTCTTAGCATGCTTGGTGCGGGTAGGGTATTAGGGAGAGGAAGTGGCACTGTGGTCTCCGGCCTGGCCACTAGACTCTAGCCCTATCTCTATGCCGTAGGGAGCTGTACTGGTATAGGGCCTACTGTAATGACATATAGGATTGGTTAGTTGTGAGCCTAGTTTGCAAGCCCTCGCTAATAGGGGCTTACGTATTGGTACAGTTAGGGCATCAAGGAAAGTGTTGGCGGTTTTTTATCCGGACACTTTAGCACTATCTCTATTCCATGGTGGGTGCATATGGGACGACAGTGGTGTTTGATCCATTAGGTGGATTCACACACTCATGTATAGAGGTGCGGTGGCCGTCAATCCTTTCTATAGCACATTGCAAACTTAAAACCAGACCTTAATGTGAATGTTACTCATGCATGATGTGTGTTGCATTGTCTGATTTTCTTACTGAGCTAAGTTGAGAGCTCACCCTTGTGTACACACTATTTTTAGATGTTGATGCAGGTTACACTGTGGAGGACTACATGGATGTTCCAGTATATGGAGGTGTTGCTGCCCTGAAAGTGCAAGCAAGGGAGGACGAGTATGACGCTTCATGCAAGTGCCCATTCCTGTGTGTACCTCTAGGATATTTGATTTGTTTATTTATTTTTAGTTGGATTTATAATTGAGATGTAAGGATAATTATTTATGTTTTGGTATTTTGAATAATTTGATAATTTATAATAGAAGTACTCAGTTCATTTAATTTAAGACTTCCGTTGTATTTAATTATATTATGATTATGGTTATGTGCAATGGTTTATATGAGTAGGCACGGTCTTATTGAGATCCTGGTGTGAACCGTCGGTTCAGTGACAGTTCACTCACACTTCTGGTTCAGTCGAAATTGGGGTGTGACAAGGGGTCCTTATTTGTAGGGGTTGTCGCCTACCAATTGAGCCCAAGCAAGAAAGCCTAGCTCGGTTCGAGTAGACTCACACACACGCGCGCACGTGCGAGCGCTTGACCTGACCAGACCACGACCTACGACCTGCGACCGTGACGCTGACTGCAGGCGTAGGTATGGGTGTGGTCGGGTTTTGACCCACCCCTACGCAGACACCCTTTCGGAAGGGGCAAGTGTGTAGAGATGCATCTCCACACCCAAATGGATGCCATCTGGACCGTCGATTGTAAGATCCATGATCTAGCACGATCTGGAGGGTCACACCCCATCAAGTGGTACCTGGGCCCTATAAATAGAGTCTGACCCCATGCTTCTGAATCACTCGAAATCAATAGGATTTCTCTCTCTCTCTCTTCCTATTATGTTTAATCGAATTCGTTGTTTTTTTCAAAGGAGTTTATCTTAGCCGTCAGGTCTGCATATGCCTGACAGTGTGTGCACACTGGGTGGGTATCCTACATAGGGGTTGTTTTATCTTAGAGGCAGATTTGCAGGAGACCTACTGCACTAATAGAGGGCAAATACTGTCTTAAGGAGAGTGTACCAACACGACTCAACCCTTCTTTAAAGCTTCAGTTTTTGCCTACGAGGTACGCATTGTTACATTAATTTATGTATGTTATAGATTTAATTATATGGTTATAATTTATATATATATATATATATATATATATATATATATATATATATATATATATGAAAAAATTTCATCTACACCCCAAAACTTTGGCTGTGGTAATCAAAGAAATCCACTCCATCAGTTGATTCTTGTTAGTTGCTAATGTCAGCTCAAATGAAATTTTTTATAGACAATATTACCCTTATAATTAAAGTAAAAGACCATTTTACCCTTTTTCTTATTCTTTATGTCTCTTTCTTCTTCTTTTCTCTTCTTCTTCAATCCTGATCGATGGTTGCCCATAGAAAACAAGAAACTTAGATCTAAACACAAGAAACACAGATATGGACAAATCAAGAAGAATCAAAAAAAGGCACACCATTGCAGCAAGATTGAACCGAAACTAAGAACAACTAAGTAGCGAACTCACACCAGAAGATGATCAGATCTCAGCAAACCAGCAGAGTAGAACTCACACTCTTGCAGAGAGAAAGAGGAAAAAAAAATTTGGTGGAAAGGAAGGAAGGGTTTCAGAGATTTGTTGTCTCTAATCCTTGTGCTATCCACTTCTTCCATGAAACTGCTCTCGCATAATGGGTATTTGATCTGAATTTTCGTGATAGGATTCACTATTTGAGAGCACATGTGACACCAGTACCTAGCATCCAGAACTTCCTCATTTTCTACCTTAGATCTGAATAGGAAGAATGAAAGTGTCGCTACCGTAACTGAATCGATGCTATGTGAATTGAAACGCTGAAGCTTTCCCAGAAATGATCGCAGAAATACCAACTTTCCTTGCCGCCATGGAATTTTTCATTGAAATGATACAAAATTATCGATTTTTGCTGGAGACTCTTGTACAAAAATGCTGCCATCACTGGAATCACCAGGAACTAAGGAAGATCAAGATCGATTGTCGTTAGAGAAAAGATCGATCGCCGATGAAATTTGGATCATTGTCGGAAATCGAATTTAAGAAACAAGTAGAATACGATCACCGTTGTAAATTGAATCGGAGAAATGACAGAACACCATCATTCGTACTCCTTTCCCTCTCTAGTTTTTTATAAAATGAAAACCCACAAGTTGTCTTCCTCCCTTGCTCTTTCCCCACTCAGGTTTGAAAATCCTCTCATCGCTTTCTCCTATCGATTTTTCTTCTTCGCTCAGATTAAAAGCAAAACTGGAAACCCTTTTCAGTCAAGATTCAAGAACACTCTCCCGTTTTCTTTATCAATATAGTAATATTTTTTTTAATAAACCTAGAATTGGATCTTATGATCGTATAAGTAGTTTTTAATTAAAACTGAGATATTTTAGGATTTTTCTGTTGTTAAATTTTCTCAACTTGTTTCTTCTTTTTTATCTTCAATTTTTCTACAACTCTCTCTCTCTCTCTCACACACATTTCTCTACAACTCTCTCTTTTCAATTTTTTTGCAACTCGATTCATATTGAGGAGGGAAATGGTTGGGTTGGAAAGATAGGGTATATCCAGATCTTGGCGACGTAATCGTTGATGCAGAAAGGGTTGAGAGAATCGATCTGAAATCAACATACAATTTCATTGGAGGGAGGCACAGAGAGAGATTTGGGGGGGAGGCAGAGAGAGAGGGAGAGAAAATATACCTTTGATTTAAAGGTCAAATTAGTAAATCAACATAATTTTTTAATTTTTTTAATTTATAATATAAAGGGTAAAACTGTATTTCAAAAATTTTAATGATTTTCGTCAGTTAAGTGGACCTAAGTGATGTTTTTACAATCTTGTGGGTGTAGATGATGTTAGCAATCTTCGATGGGGTGTAAATGAAATTTTTTCTATATATATATATATATAGCATCTAGGGTTCCTCGAACAATGTGATATCTCACACCGGGTAAATCCTTAACCCTTCCTCCTCTTACTAAGACTACAGAATGTTCTTGTGAATTATGGCCAACCCCAAGTATATAAGCAGTGATTTCAAATCCAAAGGTTAATCGTACTCTGGCAACTTTACGTAAGGCAGAGTTTGGTTTTTTGGGGGTGATAGTGGAAAAGTTGACAAATAAGTCACCCTTACTGTCACTCTACAGAACCGTACATACATATATATATATATATATATATATATATATATATTGTTCATACATATGTGACCATTATTCTATGTTGATTAATTAATTATTGTTGTTTCATATAGTTCAAATTTATACAATATATAATTGCTGCTATATCATAGCTTTATTTACAATAGATACCTATCACAGCTAGTGCTGATTAGGTTTGATGAAAATCTGGACAGCAGACCATAGAGTGTAAAACATAATTAACAAGGGAAGCCTATGTGAATGACGTAGGTTTGGTAACGGGTATAAAACCCCAAGTGTACCGTGACCTAGGAAGAGAGTGACCACAACCCAAATAGAGAGACAGATCCAAGATCCAGACTAAGGATACAGTCGGAGGATGTCCGATTGCAAATTTCGTGCAACCAAATAGGTCTATAAGATAGAAAGGTCTCGGGGGATGTTCGGTGGGACGTCCGATCGCACTACTAATGCGATTGGAGCTGTAGTCAGACCATAGTTATTTAATTTTAATTCTTTAAATTATTCACGAATTATTCTTTTGAACTGAATAATACAAATAATTCTTCCGAATTCGGATTATATTCAATGATTTGAAAAAATTCTCACATTTTTTGTCTAGAGATAAATATCGCGAATAATTTTTCTGAATCCGAATTATACCAAATAATTCAGATATTTAAAAAAAAAACCATTAATACTTTCCTAGTGGAGGACTTAACGCCTTAACTATCATTCTCAAACAAAGTTTTTTGAAAAAAAAAAAAAACTTAATACCTTATCTATTTGCATCTTTTCCAATCTAGGACTAATTATGAGTTTAAAAATCACATCATAATACAAAGCAGATCATTAATTTCATTTTTTTTCCTATGTGAGATTAAATATGAGTATGAAAATCAAATCATAATAAAAAGCAAATCATTAATTTCTTCATTACTTTCGTGTGCTTTTTCAATTGAGATTAAATATGAGTCTAAAAAATAATATTATAATACAAGTCATGAGGAAGTAATTAATGAACATGAAAATGAGATGGATTTCATGAGGATGATTGGATGAATTTATGAACATGTTTGATTTTATAAACATCGGCTCCACTAAATTGGTATTGCCATCATAATAAAATCTAATGATCTACATTATACACTGTAATAACATCTATTCCACCTTTATAAATACATACACATCTGCTATGTATTATATTGTTATTTATAAATTAAATATTATTCTAATGTCATTTATATATTATGCAGGTATGATAATTGATTGATATTGTGAAATAGGAGTATCAAATATTAAAAATTAGCATTCGAATTTTTTATCTGAATTTTTTTAGACAAAAGAATAATTCCAAATTGATACAAATTCGAATTTTATTTTAATTCTATTTTTTTGACCGAATTCTTAAATTACCAAAACGAATCATTGCAATCTATTCTTCTTCCAAATAATTCTCGAATCCGAATTAAATAACTATGAGTCCGACAGCCCTATTAATACCATATCTCGTCCGCCTATGATATAGCGACACCTGGCTTGAGATTAGGGGCATTGCGATAATTCAAGAAAGCATCTGAATCATGACACGTGTTCAACACATGTCATGTCCTCATTCAAGTCGGTGATTTCTTAATGTTAAGTGACCACTCCTCCGATGTCTCCTCAATTGGTGTCCACTTATAGGAATTGGCGAGCCATAATCTTGGCAACGTACTCGAGCAGACTGTTGGATCTTTATCCAACGATAAACCACCACCTGGACAATTTCGCAACTGTCTATTATCATTTCGGACACTTCGAGCCACTCTAGCCAGTTATTCAGAGACATAAATATACCAGAGTTCAAAGGTAAAGGGACAAGACTACTTTTATTTTAAAATCCACTTAGATGCTTAAACCTTACCCTATTCTAGAGGAGAAGTATTTATCTTATAATACTTCATTCTATGTGATCCGAGAATTTATTTAAGCATCGGAGCGACCACTGAACTACCCAGTCCACCTCTCTGTTCTTTCTGTTATTGTGTCAAGACTCTCCCTTACAAGTTGACTATACTGTGGTCAACTTCAAGCGAATATCAATAGCTCAGTTACATCATGGATTTCTCCACCAGCGTGGCACCCAAGTTATCTAGACCAATTTTCAACATCAACAACCCCCAATAGGGTTCCAAGTTGTGTCCAGCTGGGGGTCCGACCGTAGACTACTATCGGAGCCTCTACAACCGGACAAACCCAGAGGAGGTGTATTTGATCTCAAAACTTACTCTGAGCTACAAATTCTACCTTTTTGCCCAAGGACCATATCTAGGTATGTTTGAGATGTTATAACTAGGACGATCTTAAATGATAATGATGGAACTCTAAACTACAGGTGCAAATGAGTGTACAAGGACAAGCCTCTGACATTTAGATGGCAAGTAGATATCACCTAATAGGTGAGGGATAGATTCTGACATTATTTTAGAATATTTCTAATTAACCCAACATGTCTGTGTTGCATTTTGTTTATACAACATGTCATCCCAATATTTGTGATATTTGTTTATGCATTTGCATATTGATTATTATGTGTTGTGGCTACATGATGTCTGGTTAGTCAATGTCGTATTGCGTGATCAAGTGGAAGAGAACATGAATACCATGTGTGGCCACTGCTTTGCATTCTAGTACCCTAGCGGGGGGATTATATCTAGGCAAGGGGAATCGAACATTGTTCAGGTGGGAGGAATCAGACTAGAAATCCTGTTGGGGTACGAACGTAGTTGCATTGCTTGACATGGGATGTTACAAGCGTTAGGGGATTGCATTGATCATCTGATTGTGGAGAGTGATTGCAAGTCTCTTATCTATGTTGTTCAACATATGGATCACGAGCCACCTATAAATGTTGTGTCACTTGTACACGATATTCGTTCCCTATCTCACTACTTTGTATCTTGTTCTTTTAAATACATTTCACAGGAGATTAACAGTATTTTTTTTTTATGCTAATGACGGGTATAGACCTTTGGTTTGACTAATCCCGCGGGCTCATACTGACCCCACAACTGCATGGACCAGGTCATTCCAAGGTTGAATGAGAACCATTCCACTTGCACTTATAGCAGGAAAGAAAGAGCACTTAACACCCCCGTGTGAGTGGCCCTAAGATAGTAAGAAAAGTCAAACTCAGTACCTTTCGTTTCCTAAGGCATAAGCTCCTTGCTGACTCAGCTACCCCCTTAGGGTTGGGAGATTAACAGCATTGTTGACATTCTTCCTTCGCAGGTCCTGTCTAAGCCGTGCCTGACAGTTTGATCATTATGCACTCTATGATTGTACGACATGTGTGTCCATTAGTGCATGAGCACGATCTAATGAAAAATTAACATTCTCACAAAAGAAAAAAAAATCTCTCCCAATGGTAACCATCTGTAATTATTAATGAATATAATCATCCAACACATTATTCAAAACATCCAACGTGTTGAGTTCGTACACTTTACATTCAAAATTGTCGGCTGAATCTATTTTTGAGATTCAGTACTTATAGGTATTCAAATCCTCTCCTGCGGTCCTGCCGCCTGCCAAGGGCCAGATTTCAGCCGGCCCATTGTTAAGAGATAGAAATATCTAGAAACAATCCACGTGTATTCTCTAGTTTATGCTAGAGATAAAAACATCTAGAAACAATCCACGTGTACTCTCTAGTTTATGTTAGATTTCAATTCCACATGTCAAGCTATATAAGCCAAATTTGTATTCATTAATATATTGAAAAATCAGATTCTCAACGAGTTTTCTTCATCCACAACATGGTATCAGAGCGGAGTCTTGGATTTTTTTTCTGAGGGAGCTTCTCTAGATCCTTCTGATTTTTGACATTTCTGCAACCATTTCCTGCGATTTCTTCTGTCTCTGAGGAGTTTCATTTTGATTCTTTGAATTCTTTTCTTTCTCTGCTTTGTTCACTCTATGATTCTTGTTCGTTTTTTATTTCTGCCCATCGGTGAATGCTCCAATGTTCTTTGTTTTTTCTTTTCCTGCGATCTTGATCGAGCTTGTCTCTATTGCAAGTATCTTGTGTTGTTACTGAAAATCTCTTCAATTCGTTTTAGTTTTCTCAGATCTGTATTTCTTGCTTCAGATCTGTCTCTTTTGGCTTTCAATTTGTAATTTCTTTTATCAGATCTGGCATTTCTTCGTTTTGATTTGTGCCTTCTTCAGTCTGATCTACTGTTTCTTGGTTCTACTCGTTGTCTTCCTGAAGCAATCTCTTACTTCTGATTCTTGGTTTCGATTTGTGCTTCCTTCAGTCTTGGTTAATTTTTTCAAGATTTGATTTCTTTGGTTCGATTCTTTCGAATTTCTTTGTTAGGGTTTCTGATCTGGTTTTCCGCATGACAACTTCATCGTCACCAGTGTACTCTTTGTCACCTTCAGCGATTCATCCCAGTGATAACCCAGGGCATGTCCTGGTTAGCCAGCTATTGAATGGAAGCAACTATCCTACCTGGAAACGTGCAATGAGGGTCTCTCTTGGTGCAAAGAACAAGTTCGGTTTCGTTGACGGAACCTTTTCTCGTCCAGATGGTGACAACACACCGGAAGTTATTGCTTGGATCCAGAGTGACCTGATGGTCATGGCATGGCTTTATAATAGCATGTCTCCAGATCTGCACAGCACTGTTTTATATGTGAATTCAGCAAAGGAGCTGTGGCTCGATCTTGAGAGTCGGTTCTCTCAAGGAAATGGTCCGCGCATTTACGAACTCCGGCGGAACATTGCCCTATTGAAACAAGAATCGTTATCAGTTTCAGCATATTATTCCTCTCTGAAGATATTGTGGGATGAGTTAAGCTCCCATTTGGTGATCCCAACGTGTACTTGTGGTGCACAGTCCAAATTTGTCGATCACTTCCACACCGAGCAAGTTTTTCAATTTCTCATGGGTTTGAACGACGTATACAGCACAGTGAGGACCCAAATTCTTACCATGGATCCTCTACCACAGTTAGGTAAGGTTTATTCTTTGGTTCTCCAAGAAGAACGCCACCACGGACTCTCCATATCGAAGGTAACATCCGAATCTTCCGCTTTTGTTGTTGGTCATTCCAATCAACCTTTTCATCAACAAGGTCTTTCAAACACAACAAGGCAGCGTCCATTTTGTGTGCATTGCAATAAACATGGTCATGTCCGTGAGACGTGTTTTGAATTAAATGGTTATCCTGCCGGATATGTCAAGCGTCCACCAAAGCATCCCTAGTTCAATCCCACTGTCAATTTGAGACAAGGCAGTACATTTCCTTCAAAAATAGGCATCCAACCTTCACACTTGAATGTTGTTACAAACGACACCTTTGGCACTCCACTCCTGCAACACACACCCACAGCTTCTCCTGATCCTAATATCAGTACTCCAGTCTCACCCTTGCCACCACTTACACATGTTGAATATCAACAATTGATGTCTTTCCTGAACTCTTCACAGTCTTCAGATACTAATACTTTTGCAGGTATTTCCACTTGTTCCTCAGCTACTATTTCTCCTTTACATTCATGGATCATAGACAGTGGTGCTTCCCATCACTTTTCCCCTTTACCTTCTGCTATGATGCAACCTTCTACTGTCCACCAGCTTGTTTCTTTAGGGGTTGGCCGCACATACCCAATTACACATCTCACATCTCATTCTCTATCTTCTTCCATTATCTTAAATGATGTGCTACATGTTCCTCTATTCACTTTTAATTTGCTTTCTGTTAGCAAAATTACATCTGATTTGAACTGTACAATAACTTTCTTTCCTACCTTTTGCATTTTTCAGGCCTTGTCAACGAGGACAGTGATTGGTCTGGGGCGCCTGCGTGACGGCCTCTATCATTTTGTCTCAGCATACAAACCAACTTCTCTTTCAGTGAGTTCCATTCCTGCTACAGTATGGCACTCTCGATTAGGTCACCTTTCTAATAGTTGTAATGTTCCTTCCATTACACATATGCATGATACTTGTAATATCTGTCCAATGGCAAAGCAAACTCGTCTCTCGTTTTCTCCTAGTATGACTCGGTCCCCTTCAGTGTTTCATTTACTACACTTAGATATCTGGGGTCCCTATTCTGTTTCTTCCATTACTGGTGCACATTATTTTTTGTCCATTGTTGACGATCATTCACGGGCAACATGGGTCTATTTGATGAAACACAAATCTGAAACTTTTTCAAATTTTAAGCAATTTTTAGCTATGATTAACAATCATTTCTCCGCTTGTCCAAAATTTATTCGTACCGATAATGGTACTGAATTTCTTTCATCCTCCATGCAATCTCTTTTTTTCTGTTGGCATAATTCACCAATTAACATGTGTTTATACCCCCCAACAGAATGGGATAGTAGAAAGGAAGCATCGACACCTACTCCAGGTGGCCCATGCGTTGCGTTTTCAAGCCCACCTTCCACTTCATTTTTGGGGAGATTGTGTTTTAACAGCATGTCACATTATTAATCGTCTTCCTAGTCGTATGTTGTTACACAAATCGCCATTCGAACTTTTGTTTGGCAGACCTCCTGACTATTCCTATTTTCGGGTGTTCGGTTGTCTATGCTTTGTTCGAAATACATCTTCACATTCCAACAAATTTTCTACGCGTTCTCGAAAATGTATTTTTATTGGATATCCATCCAATCACAGAGGTTATAGAGTTTATGACTTGTCTACCCAATCTGTCTTCATTAGTCGAGATGTTATATTTCATGAAACTCAGTTTTCATTTTCTGATATCCCAGATTCTAATGCTCATCCAACTCCTATTATTCCTTTGCCATCATCTTCTCTTGATCTTTTTCTTGTACCTGATCCCCATATCCAATCACCTACTGTACATGATACATCTTTCCCACCGCCTGTGCATGTGCATGATACCACTTTGCCCACACCTAGACCTGTTCGCACTCGTCATCCTTCAGTTCTACTGTGGGATTTTATTTGTAATGTTGTCACACATTTGCCTCCTTCCACTCATTCTCCCGTTGTTACAGGTATGACTTCTTATCCTATTCAGTCCTATTTTTCCCTATCAAGTTTTCCTGCTTCTTATAATGCTTTACTCTTAAGCCTGTGTACTCAAGTTGAACCCACTACATATACCCAGGCCCAAAAAGACCCATTATGGAGAAGTGCCATGGCCAATGAAATGCGAGCCTTACTTGATAATCAGACATGGACTGTTGACCTTCTACCCAAAGACAAACACCGGATAGGTTGTAAATGGGTGTTTAAGATAAAACGCCATGCTGATGGCACCATTGAGAGATATAAGGCCCGCCTAGTTGCTAAAGGCTAATGGAAGGGTTAGATTATCACGATACTTTTGCTCCAGTAGCAAATTGGCAACCGTTCGGTGTCTCATTGCCTTGGCAACATATAAGTCTTGGCCCCTTTTTCAATTAGACGTCCAGAACGCCTTTCTACATGGTGACCTTAATGAAGAGGTGTACATGCTCCCACCACCCGGATATACTCATAACGGTGCTCCTATACCAAATGGAATGGTTTGCCGACTACGAAAATCATTATATGGTTTAAAGCAGGCCTCCCGACAGTGGTTCATTAAATTTGCAAATGCCTTAGTTCACATGGGTTTTACACAGTCCAAAGCTGATTCCTAGTTATTCACCTACAAATCCAATGATGTTTTTACTGTCATCTTGGTTTATGTAGACGACATAATCTTGACTAGGTCTGATCCGATGCATATAAAAATTGTCAAAGCCCAACTCCAGGATCATTTTCACATTAAAGATCTTGGACAGCTTACATATTTTTTGGGTATTGAACTGGCCCATACTCCTACTGGCATATTGCTTACACAGCAGAAGTACACCCTAGATATCATTTTAGATTCTGGGCTTCTTGCTTCCAAGCCCACCACAACTCCCATGGATCAGAATGTAAGGTTAAATTTAACTGATGGGCCGTTATTATCTGATCCCAGTGTATACCGTCGACTGGTGGGTCGACTCATTTATCTTTCTGTCACAAGACCAGATATATGCTACAGTGTCAATTTACTAAGCCAATTTATGGCTGCCCCAAGACATCCACACTTACAAGCAGCTCACAGGGTAGTGCGGTATCTAAAAGGGTCTCTTGGTCTCGGTCTCCACATGAATAAAGATGTTGCTCTGGTTCTTTCTGGTTTTTGTGACTCTGATTGGGCAAGTTGCCCATTCACTAGGCGTTCCACAACGGGGTATATTTGTTTTTTTGGAAGTAGTCCAATCGCATGGAAAACGAAGAAACAAACAACTGTTTCTAGATCTTCTGCTGAAGCCGAATATAAAGCCTTGGCCACTGCTTCTTGTGAACTTGTTTGGCTGCGGATTTTATTAAAGGACTTAGGCGTTCCACATCCTTTTCCAATGAGTCTATATTGTGACAATGAGGCTGCCTTACATATTGCTGTGAATCCCGTATTTCATGAAAGAACAAAGTACATCGAGATAGATTGCCATTTTGTTCGTGACAAGATTCAAAGTGACTTGATTCGTACTCTACATATTCCAACCAGCTTGCAAACGGCTGATTTACTTACCAAAGCTTTGGGACTTAATCAATTTCAATATCTTCTTTCCAAGCTTGGCCTTCGGTTATCTCCTCCGTCCGCTTGAGGGGGTGTGTTAAGAGATAGAAATATCTAGAAACAATCCACGTGTATTCTCTAGTTTATGCTAGAGATAGAAACATCTAGAAACAATCCACGTGTACTCTCTAGTTTATGTTAGATTTCAATTCCACATGTCAGGCTATATAAGCCAAATTTGTATTCATTAATATATTGAAAAATCAGATTCTCAACGAGTTTTCTTCATCTACAACACCCACCCCCCAATGTATTGGCAGGCGGCCAGACTGAACCCAAGTCCTTGGATCGGCGGCAGAAACCTCCTGCCGCAGGAGACGATTTGGATCCTACTTATAGATAGTTTTGGCCTCATAATTGAAAAAAAAAAAAAAAAAAAAGAATTTGTTTAACTTCAATGCAAGCAGAAACAGTTTGCCTTTTGGACCGAAAAACAATTTGCCTTTTGGACGAAGAAACCTCAAATCCAGCGTATCATCCGAGAGATAAACTACTCAATCACTTGGACCAAGAAACCTCAAATTCAGCGTATCATCCAAGAGATAAACTACTCAATCACAGGGATTTTGAGTCAGTTTGAGTTAGTTTCCGTAGTTACAAGCGACATAAAGCCAAGGTAAATGCAATTAAGAACTTATTTTTTTGGGTAGGTAGAGCCCCAACGATTTAAGAACTTGTTTGTTCAGTTATAAAATATTCACTATAAACGATATTTTACATGAAATTTTTTTCTTTCTTATAATAATTTTTTTATATTTTTCTTATATTTTTCTTTGAATTTCATATTAAAACAAATATAAGAAAATCCTATATTACATGAAAATTTTCATTTTCCATTATTTTACATAAAAACAAATTGAGGTTAAAAAAATAATAAAAAAAATTTTAATCATTATTTGATTACTAATTTGTATATTAATTCCAAAACATTTCAAATTTAGTTATTAAATATTAGGATAAATTATAAGTACTTCTCCTCTAGTTTGATTGGTATCCCATGGAATTGAATCCAAAATAAGAAAAGAATCAAATCTCTAAGAACACTATGCATTCCACTGTTCCAAAATAATAAGGTTGCCAACAACAGACCAAGGAGCATCGGCAAGAGATGCTAAGAACACTTAAAAGATCAACTTCATGCACGAATTTGAAGATATATATATATATATATACACACACGGTGCATAAACTGAAACATGCACACCAAACTTGGTGTTGGAGGCTGTGGGCAAACCATCAAGTACTGCTTGACGGCGATAAGATTTTGCTGAGATAACTTTACCGACTAAGGTCAAGTGTACAAGAAAAACGAGAGAAGGATCTTCCTCCTTGGGAATCACAAACGCATAAGCTGAGTCATCCTCTCTCTGGGAGGAAAGGAGAGGAGGAGACTAAACCTAGCCCAGCCCAAACCGGACCAACCCAGCTGCAAATCCACAATATCATGTTTTTGGAAGCATAATCATTAGCAATAATCAACAGACATGGACAGGATCTTACATTCTTATGCCCATCGATTGAGTAGCTATGTAAACAAATGATACATAATAAATAAGTGGTGTCAAAATTGAACCCGAACCGAAAAGAATACCTGAAAATTCCGATCCAAACGAATCAAATTCTTATCAGGCTGATATTGGGTTTGGCTTATAGAATCCGATGAAAAATTGAAATTGGAGTAGATTGATCGAAACCAAAGACGAACCAACAATAACCCGGTAATTGACCAATAAGAAACCATTAAGACAATCTCTTTTTAATATATATACACATAGTATACCGAATTGATAACAACCCGGAAATGGACCAAAAAGAATCCATTAATCCAATCCGATAAACCTGAAACTCAAACACACTGAAATTGAAACCGGGCAACTACATAATGGTTTGGTTTTGGACTATGCTGGTAGAAGATCGAAACTAATTTGCATCGACTGAAACCGGATCAAGCCAACCAGTTGACACCCCTACACCTCTTAGTCAAATTCAAGAGCCTCCAAGGTGTAGTCACCAAGGTTTTAGTTCCAAATATCAGACATAGTATTGACCATGGCCAAAACAAATCAGATACCACTGGATTAGATACGAAGCCAATGTTGAGTGACAAGTGGCCAATGACAGCCAAATGTCTTAGTGATCACCCTCTTGCTTAAATGGGTTCGAACTCAGAATGTATATAATTCCTACTAACTCACTCATAGTTGCATAGGTAAGTAGATCATCTGCCGCAACCACCACTATCTTAACTCTTAACCTAGAGTCAAAGATGCAATTCCTCTAAATATCAAATCATATTAAGGAAAGTGGTTGAAAATAGGAGTTCACAATGGAAAGGGGAAGGAAACCAGGGTGGATTTTCCAATGGTTCATTTTGGTTAAAATTTTACTTGTAATATTTTATATGTAAAAAAATTTTAATGATTATTTTCAATAGATTGAAAAACAAAAAAAAAAAACCTTTTACTTTCTCATTAGAGATCACTATATTTTACCTCTTGAAGATAGATATTGATTTTTTTTATTTTTTATTTTACATACAAAATGTTACACCTAAAATTTTACACCAAAACAAATGGAACCAATAAGAAAGTAAGTTTTGGGATTTTCCCTTGTTCACATTTGACAGCTTGTGTGAATGACCCATTGACACCAATTCCCTTTCATGGGATGTTTTTGGGACAACAAAGAAATCTTAAAATGTGGAAGGTATTAAAGGTATCAATCGATATGGTATCAAAAATTCGATACGGTACAAGAAATAAATGCTCTTAGCATTACTATAACATATTGGTAGAAATATGAATTTCCCGTTCATTACCATATCAGCTCAGTACGATTTTTAGCAGTATGGTTTACAGCTTTTTTATAAGATACAAAATACAAATTTTATCTAGTAGAGGCTTTGATTTCTAATTTGGTATGAAATATGTTTCTATTGCAATGTGGACTAGTGGTGTGCGACAATGAGAGTGTTTGACCTAGCATATAAACGGTATAAGATATCTAAATGGTATACAATCGATGTACCAATTATAATAAACCGGTATATAAACACTATGTATCGCCGGTATATCGATATGAACCATTACTGTACTAAATGAAATAAAACTTGAATCATTACCGTACTGGATAGAAAACAATATACCGATACCAAATTGACACCCTTCGGAGACATTTTTGGTACTAGAGACCGGAGAGGGGAAGAGGTTTTTCTGCGATCAGACGGACACCAATAGCTGATGTCTACAGATGTCAATAAGAATATCCTATTCAATAATGAGTATGCTGATGGTTTTGTTGGCAAACCGGTTTTAGGATACAACAAAGTCCTGAGAGTAATATACACAACAACACCAAGAAAGAAAGAAATCTGTAATCTTTAACTCACCCCCATGGAAAAATATAAGATCCTCCAGCCATGAATCAAGGAGTTCATCCAGCAAGCATATCGATGTATTGATATACGCAAGGAGAAAATTGCAGCCACTAATCACGATCAGAGTCCCACCAACAACAGAAGAGGATCCGAACCTTCAATCCATACCTCATTTTATAGGATTCATACCTCTTAATACAAAGAAAACTCTAGTAAGAAACACCTTTAAAGTTTAAAAGATAATTTGCAAAAGCCCCTTTTCATTTGAAATTGAAAATGTATCTGCATTCTGTATAAGACATCTTCCCACAAGTGCAAGCATGATGAACAATAATTGAATCAATCAATCAATCTCTCTCTTTCTCTTTACTAATGTCTTAATTACATAAAGTATAAGTGATTTAACAATGGAAAAAGGAAGAGAAGAGGAGGGATAACAGAAGCAAACATCTGAAATTAACAAGGAAACTTCTCAATGAACCATCTAATCACTTTTACTGGAAGCTTCACAAGATCCATAGCAAAATTGGCAATACCAGCACAACAGATGCAACATGGGCACAAGCAACTCAATATCGACCTGCCATTATTACCAAACAAACCATCACAAACTCATAGAATCTTCAAGATTATCAAAACCAGAAAGAAAGAAAACAATAAAACATAAACTAGAAAAAAAAAAAGAGGAAAAGAAGAACAATGGAAAAATACTGACCCAAGAACCCAGATGATTAAGCCGACCAGAGACAAAACCACCGCAACAAGAGCGAAGGGCAATCCAATCAAGAAACCCAGGGGTCGACAGTCTCCCATTTTTTCCTAGATTCTCTCACGATACCCTTCTGATTTCTTGTGTAGAACAGAACAGAGTCGTCTTTCAGAACGAAGATCTATTTAATATTTTTTTCTATATTGGAGATAGAGAGAGAAATTGAGTTTTAAAAGAGAAGGGTTCGGTGTAGCTTTTAACGTTTTATATTCAAATTTCAAACACGTCCTTCCGCCACGCGGAAATTATTTAGAAAGCCCTTGTAAGATGGACAAAGTCAATAGATGGTAGCTTCGCCGATGAGAACATTTTCGTCATTCAATTGTAGCCGGTTTGCGTTAGTTGACCTGCGCCGATGAGAACATTTTCGTCATTCAATCGTACAGTGTTTTTCTCGGAAACTTCTATCTGGCGTTGCCCGCCAGGGACGGCTTCTACCTATTTTATATCGCCTTTACCCCTCCTCTTTGACACTCTTCTCGAGTCCCCATACCTGCATGTGCGTGAAGAGTAAAAATTATTAAGAATAATTTATTTAGTAAATTAGCAATTACGACTTTTTAAGTGAGTAAATCTATTAGAAATAATACTTTAAAGATTCTTAAGATAATTAAATCTATTAGAAATAAAACTCTAATGATTTAATAAAACTTTAATGATTTTTTAATTTGTTTTTTTTTAATTTGTATTTTCTTTTATTCATTATTTTCTCTTTTAATGGTGAGCGAATTAAATTGATGATATTGTTTTGAAAAAATAATTTTTATTTTAATCAAAACTCATATTTTCTAATTGCATACAACATTTCTTTACTGATCTTTGTCACCTCCGTTTTTGTTTGCAAACGATTATGAGTACAAGCTTCTATTAGAAAAGACCAAACACCAAGGTGTCGTTCCCAAAACCTATCTTAAAGCTTTTTAGTTAAACAAATAGAAAGCATGATATTCATCTGTCAATTCTTCCCATTTGAATCGATAAAAGAAAATAGAAATTAAAAAAAAAATTAAAAATTCGTTAGACTGTTTTTTTTAATAGATTTATTTATCTTAAGAATCGTGATGGTCAATTCATCAAATCAATTACCTAAATAAAAGGAATTAAAGAGAGTACAGCAAGTCCGGACTTGGATTCCATCACTACTTATATTTAGTGGGATCCATAATCCAAAGGTGGGTCTCCTACCATATCGATTGTAATGGAATTTCATGAAAAGTACATGTACGTGTAGGTGATCCGAACTCAAAACTATTCTTCACATGTCATATCCCCTTTGTGGAGACTCACTTCTATTATTTTATTTAAAACTATTCTTTGTCGTAACTCTTTTTTGGAGACTCACCTCTATTATTTTATTTTATTTTTCTTAACTTGTTAGTTAGATTTTTTTTTCTCTTCATTTCTACCAACCTTTTCCCCTTTCCCAGTCCCGACTCCCAACACCCGTAAACTTTACAGGGTAAGGAGAAGTGTCGCCAAACATGGCAGTAGTTATTGGCCCAAATAAGTCTGGTAGTAGTTATTGGCCCAAATAAAACCAAGCGTTCGCATAAGTCCTGGAGAGGTTGCTTGTCCCCTTTCCCAATCCCGACTCCCAACACCTGTAAACTTTACAGGGTAAGGAGAAGTGTCGCCAGACATGGCGGTAGTTATTGACCCAAATAAGTCTGGTGGTAGTTATTGGCCCAAATAAAACCAAGCGTTCGCATAAGTCCTGGAGAGGTTGCTTGTTTGACTGTCCCCTATCAGATGCCTGTTATTCCCACCTTTGTCATTAGATTAATGAAATAGAACATCAAGACTCATTAATCTGTTCTTTAGAATCCATCTCCCTTGTCATGTCGGCCCTTATATATGTATTATGTTGCATCCCTCTCCCGTGTCTCCATTCACATGGCGCGAGAAATGCCACTGTATGAAGATGGCCTCCCCTAGTTTTTATTTTAATTATTTAGATCAAGATTATTTTTATAGTTTACTAAATGAAAAACGTCTCAAGAAATAGTGCACTAGATTGTTACATTACCTACCATGACACCACAGGTCATAGGTATATACTTAAAATTAGGGTGACAAAAGTGAAAAAAGCTTTAAAGAGGATGAGTGTAGGCAAAATATCAGGCCTAGATGAGGTTTTAATAGAATTAATTAGTTTGAAAGAGCCTAGGAATATATGAAGTATCTTGACTAATTAAGTTGTTTAATAAAATTATGAATGTAGGAAAAATGTCAAATGAATAGAGGAGAAGTATTGTGGTTTCGATCTATAAAAATAAAAGTGATATTCAGAGCTGCAATAACTACAAAAACATAAAACTAATGAGTTATACTATGAAACTATGGGAGAGAGTTATTAAAACCTGCTTGAAAAAAGAAATTACCATTACAGAGAACCAGTTTGGTTTTATGTCAGGTAAATCCATGACAGAGGCTATTTATTTGCTTAGGAGACTCATAGAAAGATGTAGAGAAGGCAAAAAAGAACTCTATATGATTTTTTTCGATCTAGAAACGACTTATGATAGAGTCCCTAAGAAATTAATTTGACAAGTACTAGAGAAGAGATGCATTACAAGAAAATATGTGGATATAGTTAAGCATATGTATTATAATGTGGTGACTAATGTGAAAATCGTGGGAGGTTAAGGTCGTGAATTCTCAATTACAATTGGGTTACATCAAGGATTAGCTTTAAGTCCTTATTTATTTGTCCTCATTATGGATGATCTAATCAGAGACATTCAAGATGAAATTTCTTAGTGTATGCTTTTTGCTAATGATATCGTTTTAGTGGATGAGATAAAAGTAGGGACTAATGTAGAGTTGGAGTTATGGAGATCATCACTGGAATCAAAAGGTTTTAAGACAAGTAAAATGAAGACGGAGTATATAATATATGACTTTAGTCACACAAGAATGGATAATGAGATGGTGAACATTTTTGAGAGGAAGATACAACAAAGTGATCATTTAGGTATCTAAGTTCAATCATAAACAAAGAATGTAATATAGATAATGATGTTTCACAGAGGATTAAATCGGATGGATGAAGTGGGGAAGTGCATCTGGAGTATTTTGTGATCGGTGTATTCCTTTAAAACTTAAAGGAAAATTCTATAGAACAATCATTCGACCGATTATGATATATAAGGCAGAATATTAAGCAGTTAAGAAGCATCATATTGATAAACTTAATATAGCTAAGATGAAGATGTTAGGATAGATGTGTGGCAAAACTAGGAAGGATAAAGTAAGGAATGATCGTATTAGAACTGATATTGAATGTGCAGATAAATCTTTGCAGAAAAGGGAGAATGGTTTCACTTCTGTAGAAAAATAGAAAAGCCTCTCCGTTATTGAAATTTTTGCAACACGACGACCGACGAGAAATCCGAATCAGACTCGGATCGAAGGAGAAAGAACTGAGAAACCTTAACTACCAAACCCTTTCTTCTATCAAATTTTTTTTTTTTGTTTAAAGCTTTGATAAAAGCCTACAATTTTTGGTTATTTCACTAATTTAGGATCTTAAATTGCTTGATAAAAAGCCTACAATTTTTTGTTGTTTCACTGATTTAGGATCTCAAATTGCAAATTGAGATTCATATTTTTTTTTTCCCAGCTATTTCAAATTTGCAATCGTAAATTCAGGTCTAGGTTTTTTGTTTCCCAACAATTTCAAATCTGAAATTGCAAGTGACTTTTACCTGACTTTCATGGATTTCTTGAGATATTTTTCTTCCAATCACGACTTTCTGTTTTTTGCTGTAGGTCTCGCGGAATCGGATATGCTTAGCGAAAACTCGGGGCCAGTAGTGGCAGAGGGGAATGGAGGTAATTGTGAAAATAAAAAAGGAAAATACGAAAATCCCAAAATGTAAATGAATACTGTTGAGGGTAAAAAATCTTTTAAACTATTCTATGAGTCTAAATAACGTTTGGGGTGTCCTCAGGGGGTGTTAGTGATATTATTGCAAACAAAAACGGGTAGGTGAGATTAAGCCATGCTACAGGGGATGTGACAGATATTTTTCCTTTTTTTTGGGGTAAAAAGCAACCCTTAAATCTTACCTACCGGGAAAAAACAAAAAACCCTTAAATCATATATCATCAGATATAGCAATCTCCTTTGACCGCCTCCAAAGGCCTCTCCAGTCCCCACCACCAGGTCTTGTATCTCGCAGGTTTCTCTGGAAATTCAGGAGGAAGCTCCATCAGTTCATCCTTACCTAGATCCATTTTGCAAGTTACTACAACGCTGCCCAAAAAAATGTCATTACTATATGTTGCTCGGTCAACCCGAAGAGCAAAATGCATGACCCGATGGGTCAACCTAAATGCATGGTTCCTTGCCACGATGGGCCGACACCAAAACCCAAGAAAATACCCGATGGTTGTTCCCAAGACTCGACAAAGCGAACCGATGGTTTGATTGGAACATAGTGTCTGAAACCAGATTGGACAGAACCAATTGGTTCAGATCAAACCGATCGGTTGATAAACATATACATCAATTAACTACTAAAGATGAGAATTCTTACCCTTTTATGACTGAAAACATCATAAATGTCATGTGTTTCTATTAATATAAATATAATTCTTCAATTTATGGGAGTGTATTGGCCTTTTTTCATTTGTACTGGCATCGGTAGGGGGCGTTCTACCTTCGAGGGAAGCACTAGTGCAAGAAAGTTGAAGCAGAAACGAGAATGTCAGCTTGAGTAGCACAAACATTAATGATAATATATCTGATCCGTTTAATATTCGTTCATTTCAAAAAAAAAAAATTTATCGTTTTTGAAATGTTTATTTATTTATTTTTTATCTAATTGTTCTTGTTTTTCTCCATTTTAAACCCATTTCGTTTTTATCATTTTTGAAATGTTTATTTATTTATTTTTTATCTAATCGTTCTTGTTTTTCTCCATTTAAAACCCATTTCGTTCCATTTTGTTATTTTTTCATTTCCGTTTTAACTAATTATGATTAAGAGTAGAGATGTAAACGGATCGAATTCAGCACAGAGGCTATTATCCGAATTCGAATCCGACTTCTTATCAGCCTATCCGAATTCGCCTCTGCATCCGATGGATTTCTAAAAATTAAATCTGAATTCATATTCGAATTTTAATTGGATTTCAGATTAAAATCTGATTCGAATTCGAATTAAAACTGCACTTTGGTTTCTATCTCTGTCCCTATTATGTTTGCTTCCAAAAGAAATCATGTAGCATTTCTTTCAATTTAACCCTAATGAAGTGTGATTGATCTCAGACCATGGAAAAATAAGTGTGTGTGTGTGAGAGAGAGAGAGAGAGGCTCTCCTTGCAACACACAACCAGAATCAAGAAGAAGGAAGCCTAGTTTCTCCGATTCAAATAACAATCACCCCGATAACCACAGTCTTCATAGCCACAATCACCACCATGACTCGTTTTCCTACTTCTGAAACTCCTCCCAGCTGTTTCATTCTCCTTACCATCACTCGTTTCCCACTTCTTTGAAGTCTCCTCCCAACCTCTATGCTTTCGAAAGGTAAGATGATTTATCAAAAAGAAAAGAAGAGAAAAAAGGGGAAAAAAAAAAGAGTTAAGATGTGTTTTCGCTTTCCTTGGTTTAAAACTCAAGAAAACAGCAACTGTTTTAGGTTCTCTTTAATTTGTATAATGTATTAAAAAATTTAGGATTGTTTGGTGTGATTTATATTGTCTATATATAATTAGAATAAATTAATAATCGTTCATTATCTATAAATAGGTTAATAGTCGTTTATCATTATCAGAATAATGTATTATTCTTAATTATCAACTAAACTTGAAAAACCCGATAAAACCTCTCAGGTTTCTTGCAGCTCCTTCTTTTTAAACTCTTTCCTCCCTCTCGCATCTCTTCCCTGGATAACCCGCACAGGTATGATCTTCTTCCTCTCTTCCCTCCCCCCACCCCCCCCCCCCCCCTCTCTTTCCCTCTTCTCTTTACGATTTCATTATTGTTATGGTTTTTTTTTTTCGATTCTCTCTTATGCGTTTTCCGTCTCTGCGATTTCCATTTCTAGGTCTGCTAGACTCCGTTTTTAGGTCTGCAAGAAGTGAAGTGAGCTGTGAGCAGGTATGCTGTTTCCCCTTTTCTGTGTTCTCTCTCTCTCTCTCTCTTCGTTGAGGCCCTCCATTCTCAGTTGAGTTCTCGTTATTTTTGTTCTTCTTCTAGATATTTCCACCTTTTTTCCTCTGTATTTCTCATATATTCTATTATGTGATTGTTCCTCCCATTAGCGGTACTGACAAATATTGTATGGGTAATTTGAAAATAAGGCAATGGTTTTATACCGATTTGGAGGATACAGCATCCATCCAGTGTCAATAAAAGAAACCCAAAATATAAAAAGGTGTTTTTTGCTACATGATTTCCCTTTTGGTTTCTTTTAAAATGTTCAATGATTCAGAAAAGTTGTTGTTTTCATTAACTTGGCTTTACTATGGTCTACATTCAATCCCTTCTTAAAATATTTATTGAGATTCCTTATTTTATTTTATTTTTAAAATGGCGGGTGGTTAGCTTGTTTGGATTTTGGATTGTGGATTGTGGAAACTGGATAAGCAAGTTGTGGCAGATTAGATGACAAAAGAGGTTTCAAGACCAGAGAGGAAAGTACCACACATTCCACTGTAGGAGTGTGACCTTGTCTTTAGATACATACAAATGGGTCGTTTGGAAGGAACCTTTGCTTACCTACATTACATGTGGGATGGATGGATGGATGGATGGATGAATGGTCATGACTGATTGATGATTTGAGTTTCAGAGCTTTTACAAAGGAGATGATATCATTTTCCTATGTATTCTAATACTATTTTAAAATCCTCCAAAAATGTTATTCTATTGACAATAGTAGCTCATCACAATCATAATACCCAAATCTGTTATCTTGGACTGGTTTTGAAACTTGTTAGAAGGTAGACCAGACTCCATAATAAAAGTTAGGATGATTGGGAAAATGTGGTTGTTTCTAAAATTCTTAAAACAAGAAGACATGCTGTTCGGGATGGATGATCTTCCATCGGTTGGGTTTGTAAAACTGAACTTTATGGCTCTTCTTTGGGCAACCCAGGTCCTGGAGTTTTGGGAGGGTGATGGTTAGATCTTCCTCGGGGGGAAGTATTGAAGGATATTCTGGGCCTAGTGGAGAAGAACTTCCATTAGAGCTAAAAATGTTTTCTGTTATGTGGCCATGTGGAGCCTGGAGTTATCATAGTTGAAGATGATTCAACAGCCATCATAGGTTCAAATAGTGTTCAGTAGAAGGCCATGGAGATTCAGCCATATTATTAGATACATTGATTATTGATTTCTGGTCTACTTAAAGATATTGCTCATTTTTTTGGAAGCCAACATATGCTAATTCTTTGGCAGATGTGCTAGCCAAGGATGGTGCTGGTCAGAGTGGATCTCAAGGAATTCTCTTCCATTACAGGACAGTGCTGCCTATTTGGGTGCTTATTAGTGTATTGCTTCATAATTTGTAATTTGCTATTCTGGTTTATCGTCTTTGTATCTTTTATTAAAGAGTAAAGATGAGAGAAGATGAGTGTCTTGGACATTCTAAATGCTACAATTTCCCTTTGGTTGGACAGAAATACAAACATATGCAACTCATACAGTCTCTGCTCATTATATTTATAACACAATTTAGTTTCACCATTGGTTTTGGACTATGGTCTGTGTATACTTCTGCTAACTATATAACAGGACTATCAATCTTGTAGTTGCGATATTGTCACTAAGCCACAAAGTTCTAAAACTTTGAACGGGGAATCGGGTCAGTCCATTGATACTGATTTGAATTGGCTGGAAATTAGTAGGAATCGGCCAGATTGGAGGAAAATGAAATTGGAGAGAATGTTAGATTTCTTTAGATCTTAGATTCAGAGTTTTTGGCTCAGGAAACCTCTAAATTAGACCAAAATAGTGAATCTCCTTCACTTTTCTATGTTTTTTTTGTGAGATGTTAACGTGTCGCAGGTGAGAGGGCCTTTCTTTCTTTAATGACATGCTCAAGCTTTGTGGAAATATATTTACTTTGAATATATTGTGGGAAAGAAGAGATGGTGAGATCAATAGCTTGTTTTTAGTTCTTTTTTTCATTTTTCTTTTTGGATGGGGGGAACTAGTTTGTCATATTAATTATGAATATTATTCAAGAACGAAATTGGTTTAATTGTTATAGGTTTTTACTGTATAGTAGTTGTTATATTTGATGTCCTAGGTTTGTTGCTTCAAGAATTTCACTTACTATAAATAGATACTGTGTCAGTGTGTTGGTATGTGCAAGAGAGAGAGAGAGAGAAAGAGAGAGAGAGAGAGAGAGATGCAAATACTACTTGAGAAGAGATGGATCATAGATATCATTTTTCATTGTAAGCTTAAACTGTAGACTGTACACTGTAGTGTGGATTCTAGATTTGACTATCGTGTAGATTAGGTTAGGTTGTGTTGAAGAGAGAGATTGGTTATCAGAAGTAGGAAAAAAAATTAAAAAATTGAATAAGTCAACAAAATTGTTCTTTATTCTTTTAATTATTTTTCTCTCTGCCCCTTATCTTTGCTGAAAATGAGATATCAAAACCCACCCACTACCTCTGCAAATGTAAGTTGCAGTATAATGAGCTTGGCATGTGAGAGGGCCTTTCTTTCTTTAGTGCCTTTCTTACATGCAAAACAGAATTATTGATGGAAAAATCAAGTTTTTAGAACTAGCAAAAAAATCTGTTTTGAAAAAAGTTTTGATAGTATATGCAAAAACAAGTTTCATACATGTAATCATCACCGTTTTCAAGGTGCTAATGTTGTTTTGCTGCTTCTGTTGCATTTGTTTGAATTATCTCTTTTTAAAACAAAATTATTCTTTCATGTTGTATTGTTTACCCATTTATTGAAATTAGTATATGTTTCAGATGGATCACGGAAAGGGTGTAAAAGAATCATATTGTTGAACTGAAGAGAGGATAAAGTTAATTATCGATATTGCTATCGATCATTCAAGAAAAGGGTACGAGCTGAATTCATCTTTTTCAAAAGATGGCTGGGCCCGGATATTAAAAGAGTATCACCAAAAGTGTAAGAAGTATATAACTTTGCAACAACTAAAAAATAGATGGAACCTTTTGAAAACAATGTGGGTTTCATGGATGTATTTTTTCATAAAAAGCAATAGATAAAAAAAATTGGTTTGTATTTGACCACATGTATATGGTCATCGCTTTGACTGTTGAATGTAGGAGTAGGAGAACGTGAAATAATATTTTTGTCCCTCTACTAGACAATAGAGAGATCCTTCCTGATAACTAACTATAATCGGATGCTAACTTGATGTTCTTTTCTGTCACTGGTGACACTTATCAAGTAAAGTACTAAAAATTTAAACCCATGTGACTTAAATTGTTAATGCAATATAATGTTAAATTTGTTTTAGAATCCCAAACGTCATTTTTAAAAAACGAGGTACTCAAATTGTCATATTTTCAAAGATTATCTTTCAGTTATAAATAGATATAAATCATACATTAAAGCATATCAAACTTATTTCTCATTATATAATATATTATATATGTTTAGTGGTATTAAACAGGCATTATTTATTATTTATAATTTATTATCATAATTGATTTATCACAAATAATTTATAATATATTATATAATCTAAATCAAAGGAGAGCTTGCATTTATCAGTAAAACATTTACATTCTCTTAAGCCCCAAGAGAGCACAGCACTCACACTTCTCTCAAGTTCTCAACTCCCAAAAAAACATTTACACGTCTCTCAACCCCCCAAAAAGCTGAATGCATTAGTGCATAAAACACTTACATGGTCACACGCAACTCTATTTTTGTACTATATTAACCTTATTTATTAGGCGATATATTATATATTATATTTTCCTTTGTGGTTACACTTAAATGGATCAGAGCAGATTGTATTCGTTCGGTTAGAGTGATATTCAAATCCCTCTCTGAATCCAATCTAACCTATTTGAATTTGCATTCAAATCTGAACAGTCGGATTCGGATTTTTCTAAGACAGATTCAAATAAAATGTGGACTTTCAATTATTCATTTACATCTTTAATTAAGAATATTCGATCTCTAGAGTTCTAGGAAAGTACTGCAAAAGCATCTAAGACCTCATGCTACTAAAATTTCAAATTCTGGATTCTATGGATTTCTGGTTTCAGGGAACCATTTGGGAGTAGAAGTGCGTTTGAATTTGAGCTCCCACAGAGTGAACCGGACTTAAAATTGTTTCAAAATCCAAAATTTTGGGGTAATTAATACTTGCTCCAATGTTGGAGCAAGTTTTTGGGAAAACAAAACGATTGACTCTCACTTGATTCTCACTTGACCACCACCACCACCACAACAACCACCAGCGCCACCAATGCCACCATCGCCATAACCACTACCACTGTCGCCACCACTACCACCCACCCACCACCTCCACCGCCCACCACCGCCACCACCCACTACCACCCATCACCCATCACCCACTACCACCACTCGCCACTACCACCACCACTTTTTTAGACTTCGACTGGGGGATGGTGTTTGTTAAACATGTTTATGTTTTAAAGATACTTTAGAATCTATTTCAGAAATAGATTATCAAACATGTATTTTTTTTTGGGCAAAATATCAAACATATTTTTATTCCCAAATAATGTTGGAGTAGTCTGAAGCATAGATTAGAGTTTCAGCTGAAATTTCGGATTTCGACTGAAACATATCGGTTTTTAGCAGAACTGATACGAAACTGATTGGCGGTATAGTTTGTACCATATTTCGGTCCAAGTTGTAGAGTTTCGGCCATATTTCAGTCTAAGTTGCTGATTTCGGCCAAATTTTCGGGTGCTAGTGCTACAGTAGAGTTGCAGATGGGGTGAAGTAGGGAGATTCAAGTTCGGTGACAGTAGATGGGTGTCAATGGGTTTGTGCAGGCCAGTTAGGGGTTGTGGGTTGTGTTCGGTGGTGAACAAATAACAAATTTGGGTTGGGTTTAGAAAAAGATATCAATGGATTCATTAGTCAAGATGAAAATGAGTTGCAAGTGTACAAATGATGAGTTGGAGGGAGATGCTGCGGTGATGAAGGAAAGCAGGGTTAGTGGCTTGCAGTGGCGATGGTGGTGTTCTGATTCTTGCAAGTGATGGTACTACAAAAATAAAAAAACAGATGATGGGAGGGGCAGCTTACCTCAGGCGACCTCCCTCCCTCTCCTTCGTCTTTTCTCTTCTTTTGCATTCTCCAGTCTCTTTCTCTCTCTCTCTCTCTTCCTAGCTCCAAAAGCAATGTTTACAGGAAAAAGATCTTCTCCAATCCGTCCAGTCGTCCAGTCGCGATCGGACGGACTGGAATCACAAGACACGCCCCCCAATGTATTGGTAGGCGTGTCCTTTGATTCTAATCCATCCATTCGCGGCTGGACGAACTGGACAGACTGGAGACGATCTCAATCCATGTTTACAGAGATAAATTAAAATGTATTTATATACTATCAAATTATAATTCTAGAGTGAGTATCACATGACCGACTTAAGATTGAACCTCCATGGGTGTTTCTTCAATGGGCCTAGACTTTTCTTCAATGGGCTTGATGATGGTATTCATAATACGATCGGATATACATTCCATCTAGCCCTAACCACATCCGAAACTATATATTTTTGTTTACTATGTTTCTCTTAAATTTCGTTTAAAATCATCACAATTTCGGTTTTTGGCCTGACCGAAATCAAGCACGAAATCAAAATTACGATCCTTGGTCCGAAGTAAATCCAAATTTTGAACCCGAATCCGAATCGGGGAAGAAGTTTTATCAAACAGCTCCTCACCTAACCCGACGCGATCGTTGACAACAAAACCGACCTCTTTGTACTTATTCTTTGTTGTGTGGAGAGGTCGAGATTGTAGCTATCCGTTTCAAGCGATTTCATTTCTCTTCTGTTGGACTTCTCAACTGAGAGAACAAACTGATCATATCTAAGCTCTGCTCGTAAATCTCATTTCTTCTTGGAAGGGAGAAAAATGCATACTTTTTTGCTTGTAGGAGGGATTCTCATCTTTCTTCTTCTAAAGAAACTCTTCGAGAAAAGAAGTACTGCTACTGCAAGGGAAAAGAGCGACGCAGCATCGTCTGCTACACAAGGCTACGATTCCTCTTCTTCTTCGTTCCCATCTTCTGCGTGGAAATACGAGGTGTTCTTGAGCTTTAGAGGTGAAGAGACTCGCAAAAACTTCACCGACCACCTCTACAATGCACTTGTCAATCGTGGAATCCACACGTTCAGAGACAACGAACATCTCCCAATCGGAGAAAAGATCAATCCGGCGCTTTGCTCTGCGATCCACCAGTCCAAAGTCGCCATACCCATCTTCTCGAAAGATTATGCTTCCAGCAAATGGTGCCTCCGTGAACTTGCCGAGATTATGGAATGCAGGAAACAGAGGGGCCAAAAGCAAATAACTGTGATGCCCATTTTCTACCATGTAGATCCATCGGACGTTCGAAACCAGACTGGTAGCTATCAGAAGGCTTTTCGAAACCACGAGAAGAAATTCGACCAGGTGACTGTAAAGGGGTGGAAGAAGGCTATGAGAGAGATTGGTGAATTGAAAGGATGGGATCTGGAGAAGATTTCTGATGGGTAAGTCCAATTGTTCTCTTACCTTAATATCCAAGGTTTTAAAACTTGGGATAAAGCAAGTCTAACGTACCTTTTGCCAGCCTTCTACCAAAAAATGGTAAAAATAGAGAAGAGAATAATTCTTTTTTGCTTGTTTTACTGAGGTAGGGTTCTTGAAAGGCTTTTCCTCGGTTCTTTTTCTTTCCTTCTTATCCTTGAAAATTAAGAGATAAAATGATTTTTGTATTTGAATTTCACTTGAAAACATACGGTATACGTGCAACTCTTATATGTATTTTTACAATGAAGTGGGATGATGTAAATCCCATATAAGTAGGAGATAGTTTAGCTGAGCTAGTTACAATTTAAATTCAAATTTAAATTACACTCGATTGGATGAGGTTGTTGCTGCACTTCCTATTGTTGAGGAAGGTTTATCATTTGAATTCAAATTTAAATTGCAAACGGTTGGATGAGATTGTTGCGGTTCTGCTGCATTTCCTATTTTTGAGGAAACTTCGTTATCATCCCCCCGCAAGCTGAGCGGGAGTTGCATCAGTCGAAGTTTGGATTGTAGATAGTGTAGCCGAGTTGAACTCAACCCCTTGGTAAATATGTCTACGATTTGCTCGGCGCTTGAGACAAACCGAATATCCACCATCTTCCGATTTACCAATTGTCTAATATAATGAAAATCAACAACGACATGTTTCATTCTCGCATGAAACACGGGATTATGAGCGAGAGAGATGGTTGACACATTGTCACAGTGAATGATTGGAGCACCTTTGATAGATTGATGAAGCTCACGAAATAGAGAACATAACCAGACAACCTCAGCCGTGGTATGGAAAAGGCAACGGTACTCAGCCACTACAGAGGATCGTGCAACTGTGACCTGCTTCTTAGCACTCCAGGAAATCGAGTTGTTACCAAAAAACACACAGAAACCACCTGTAGACCGGCGATCAACGGGACAGCCTGCCCAATCAGCATCACAGTATGCCGTTAGAGTCATTGGACCAGGTTTGAGAAGGAGACCAACTGTTATAGTACCTTTGAGAAACCTCAGAATACGTTTCACTGCCGTTAAATGAGTCTCTGTAGGAGTTTGTAAAAATTGTGAAACCTGATTTACAGCAAAAGCAACATCCAGTCTTGTCAGAGTTACATACTGTAAGGCTCCAATGAGGCTCCAGTATTGAGTAACATTAGAGATGACAGGACCATCATCATTGGCCAATTTTGTAGATGCAGCTGGAGTTGAACATGGTTTACAACCGGTCATGTTTGCTCTTTGAAGAATTTTTTAAATGTATTTGGATTGATCCAAATAAAGACTATGTCGTTCCCTAGTGATATGAATTCCCAGAAAGTGAGACAATGGGCCGAGATCCTTCATTTTGAAATGAGTGCCAAGAAACATTATGAGATGCTGAATTGCTTTGCTTGAATTACCAGTCAGTATGATATCATCCACATAGAGTAGTAAATATAGAGTGAGCTGTTGCTTATGATAAATGAATAGAGAAGGATCAGATTGGGAGATGATAAAACCATAATCCACCAGACTAGAAGCAAATTTATCATACCAAGCTCGCGGTGCCTGACGGAGGCCATATATGTCCTTTTTCATTAGGCATACATGATGTGGTCTTGTAGGATCAACATAGCCTTGTGGTTGTGCTGTGCCATATACACTGTCTCCTTGAGATCACCATGCAAGAATGCACATTCAACATCTAGTTGGTGAAGAAGCCAACCATTGGTCACGACAATTGACAATATGGTTCGGATGGTTGTTGATTTAACAATTGGACTGAATGTCTTGATGAAATCAATGCCAGGCTGTTGGAGAAATCCTTTGGCCACAAGCCTAGCCTTGTATCGGCTAATGGACCCATCTGCATTCTGTTTAATTTTATACACCCACTGGCTTTGAATAACATTCATGGAATGGTGAGGAGAAACTAGAGTCCAGGTTTGCTGCTTTTGTAGGGCATTGAACTCCTCGTCCATAGCCTTACGCCACTCAGTTGTCTTGGTAGCCTGTGAAAAACATGTAGGAGCCTGCAAGAGAGATCCGGTGAGAGTAGTAGGGAGGGGGTGTAGACTATGAGAGAAGGCTTTATGTTTAAAAATGCCAGATTGTGAACGTCCACAAAGATATTATAAAAATCAGATTTATTTTTCATGGGAAATAACCAGGAAAATCTGGAATAGTCATTTACAAAGAGAACATAATAAATAAAATGTGAACATGATGGAATTGGGGCCGGTCCCCATACATCACAGTGAATCAACTCAAGGGGTCGATTAGTAGATGTCTGAGAGTGGGGAAACGGAAGCCTATGGCTCTTGCCGAGCTGACAAGATGAGCAAACGGCTTGCTTTGTATTATTCCGAAAAGACAATACTTTGAAGGCAGTGCATTGGATGGCTTCTGAGCAGTGATCAGACGAGCATGCCACTGAATTGGTGGAACGGATGAACTGAAGTGTGCTTGAGGGCTAGTGGAATGGATGGCGGGAACTCGAAACGGATAGAGGCCATTTTCAGCAGGTCCTTGATAGAGAATCATCCCGGTTATTTTGTCCTTCACACAACAATCATTTTCATCAAATGTGATTGACAGTTATTATCACGAGAAAACTTATGAACAGAAAGAAGATTAGTGGCTGCAGAGGGACAATGTAAAATATTTCGAAAGAATAAAGGTGAAGAGAGAGTAGGAATAATACTCAAACCAGTATGGGAGATTTGCAGACCTTGACCATTCCCTATTTGGACAGCGTCAATGCCATCAGAGGGAGGAAATTGTTGGAGGTTGTCGACATCAGGTGTGAGATGATGAGATGCTCCAGTGTCAGAAAACCAGGTATGAGTGTCAGGTTGTGCAGACGAGACCATGGCAGCAAGTTTCTCAGGTGGATGGCGTCCATGATATGTGTAATACATGCGATGATAGCAATCAATCGCTGAATGACCAATCTTTTGGCATATTTGGCACTTAGAACGTGTACCAGTTTTGTCAGTGCTGGTAGGCAATGGTAGAAGACCTCTTTCATTGTTGTAACGACGTGGGGGATAATACCCATGACCAGAGGAATGCCCACGGCCACGGGTTGAATGAAGACCTTGACCTTGTGCAAGTTTCGGAGGCCGAAAGGTTGCAAGAGCTTGAGACTGATCAAGAGAGTCATCAGTGAGTGCGAGTTCTTCACATATGAGTAGGTTGTGGAGTTCTTCAAGGCTAAGTGCAGTAGTTCGAGCACGAATATGGATGGACGAGTAGAATTGACGATAGGTTGGTGGGAGACCATCTAGTACCAGCAACACAATGTCATCTTCACTAACAAGGAACCGTAGGAAGCAAGTTGATCATAGATAGATTTAAAGTGCTGAAGATATTCTGTCATTGATTGAGAACCTTTCTTAATACGACTAAGTTGTCGTTTAAGAGACATGATATGCGCAGGAGTTGCAGAGGCATATCGTTGTTGTAAGATGTCCCATGCCTTTTTGGCACTAGAGATGTATGGAAGAGCGCTCTCACTGAGAGTAGCATTGATCCAAGAAAGCAACATTTGGTATTTTTCGTACCAAGGAGAAGTTGCAGCAATAGGGGTAGGCATGGTTCCATCAATCAGGTGCATAAGTTTATGGCCCCGGAGGATGGGCTCAAACAAAGACTTCCAGAGTAAATAATTTGTAGAGGTGAGCTTAATAGGAATGAGACTGGCAATGTTGGAAATGACTAATGGAGGAGAAGAAGTGACTGTTGAAGCTGATTCAGTTTGAGCAATGGACGCATCAAGTGAGACATTGTTCTGAGCAGCAGGTGTCTCGTGGCTTGCATCGGTATTATCAGAGAAGGCCATTGTAGAGAAAAAAAAAAAAAAAAAAAGGTAGAGGATCGAGTGCTGTTACGCAAGCAGCTCTGATACCATGAAAATTAAGAGATAAAATGATTTTTGTATTTGAATTTCACTTGAAAACATACGGTGTACGTGCAACTCTTATATGTATTTTTACAATGAAGTGGGATGATGTAAATCCCATATAAGTAGGAGATAGTTTAGCTGAGCTAGTTACAATTTAAATTCAAATTTAAATTACACTTGATTGGATGAGGTTGTTGCTGCACTTCCTATTATTGAGGAAGGTTTATAATTTGAATTCAAATTTAAATTGCAAACGGTTGGATGAGATTGTTGCGGTTCTGCTGCACTTCCTATTTTTGAGGAACTCCGTTATCAATCCTTAACTAGTGTTTTTTTTTGAGTGATAAAGAGAGCTTATGGTCAATGTACTAGGAATTGACCGGAGACAATCCCAGTTAGCCCCAATTGTTTGCTTATTGAGTCGATAGAATTATGCCAATTTCGACTGATCATCATTCGTATCCAAATCAACGGAGATTGATACCATTCTCGATTCCGAGTTTTTAGGACTTACTTGTGCTACCTTGCCGTCCATCATTGGAAGCCCTAAAATTTGAGGTGTGCCAAAGAGAGGTCTTTCCATTTTGTTATTGATGCTTCGGCTAGAGTTTGATGACACACTTACTGTTGTGAAAATAGTTATCTTTTAGGAAGGAAGAGCCTTAAACGACCATTAGGCTAAAATTACGAAGTAATTTAAATTAAAAAAGAAAGAAAGAAAGAAAGATTACAGAATATTACTTAGATCAGGTGGGATGTCCCTCCTTCAACTCGTTTTTCCTCATCTGTGATACAATAGAATTTTTTTCACCCAAAAAAAAAAAAAAAAAAATCCAATAGAATTTGAAAGGTAGCATATGGCCTTTAAGTTATATGGTTGGAAAAACAAAAAATTGGTATGGGTGGGGTATACCTGCCTATGTTTTTGGGTGGCGTATACAAAATATTTAAATTAAGTATATTTAAATATATTAGTATTTTTTTTATTTAATATAATATTAAGTATAGGATCCCCTGAGGGAATGATTTGTCCGACAGAAAAAGGGTTCAACCCCCCTTTCTTCAACTTTCATTTCATTCATAGTAGAATCATTGACGCAGAGTCAAAAAAGGATTCTATTGATGAACCAATCCAATAAATCCACTCATAACAAGTTCCTATATGATTTCTGTTAGAATCCGGAAGCATTAAGCACAAACAAGATACAGAGTTACTCCCTTGAAAATATCAAGGGAATCTTACTAATGGAACATGTAGGAATAGTAAGACCTATTGTTTCTTTTGGTGCTCCCAGAAATGATACATTGGAAGAATCTTTTGGGTCTTCCAATATCAATAGGTTGATTGTTTCGCTCCTGTATCTTCCAAAAGGGAAAAAGATCTCTGAGAGTTGTTTCACGGATCCGAAAGAGAGTACTTGGGTTCTCCCAATAACTAAAAAGTGTATCATGCCTGAATCTAACTGGGGTTCGCGGTGGTGGAGGAACCGGATTTGGATGCTATATAAGCTCCATATAGTAGATGTGACACTTGTCCCGTTAAGCTTGGGATCATTACCAATCCTATACCCCCCCCCCCCCCCCCACCTCCCCCACATCTTTACCCTCGTCCCCCAGGAAATAAAAACGACAACCCTAAATAATGTTATGCAATATGTATCAATTATTTGACACACACACACACACACACACACACACACACACACCGTGGGTGAAATTTATTTCAATATTTTTAAGGAGAAATTTTTCCTTCACCGTGGGTGAAGAGAATCCTACCAATGGGATTTATGATGACTTATTCCCCCTGTATGTTGAATTTTTTAAAGTGTCCTTGACACTACTTGAGAAATCTCATCCAACCGTCGCAACCCCACGAGTGAAGAGATTCACCATGGCTGAAGGAAAATTGTCCCCTACTTTTAATGTATTCTTCTTGGTAGAAATTTTGTCATCATTTTAATACTCATTCCCTATAAGAAATAACTTATTCAATTTAGGGCCATAAATTGTGAATCATTTTAGTTTTCATCCTTCCCCTGCCTTGGCATTTTTTGCTGCTATTCTTTTACCATACCAAATGTTTTGGCGCCCCATAATTCTCTCTTTGCTTAACTGTTAAAGATTTTGAGTGAGAATCAATCGATAGATGCAATAAAATGTCATTAATCTACTTTTTTTTTTTTTTGCTAAACTAATCTACTTCAATTCTCATACTTCAGATAACATTTCATCAATGTTCAATATATTCATTATTTAACTCATTTATTTTTATTCTTGTTTGAATTATGCAGGCATGAAGGGGAGTTTATACAATTAATTGTTGAAAAAGTTTGGAGTGAATTAGGAAAGAGCCCCTTGACTGTTTCTGATGAACTAGTCGGAATTCATTCTCATGTAGAAGAAATGATCAAGTTGTTAAACATTGGGTCTAATGATACACAAATACAGATTGTGGGTATTTATGGCTTAGGTGGCATTGGTAAGACAACAATTGCCAGGTATGTGTATAATACAGTCTATCATCACTTTGAAGGATGTAGCTTTATAGCAGATGTTCGAGAAATATTCCGAACGAGGGGACCTGTCCATTTGCAAAGTCAACTTATCATTAATACCTTAAACTTGAAGAATCCAAACATTACTAGTGTTGATCAAGGAATTGATATGATTAGGCAAAGATTATCCAATAAGAAACTTTTTATTGTTCTTGATGATGTGGATCAAAATACTGATTTAAAAGCAATAATCGGGAGGCGTGATTGGTTTGGTGTTGGAAGCAGAATTATTATTACAACCAGAGACAGGCATATCTTAGATGTTCATGGAGTAGATGGAACTTACGAGCCCAAAGAAATGGATTTTGATAACTCTCTTCAACTTTTCAGCAAACATGCCTTCAAAATGGACCAACCTCCAGAACGTTATTTGTCTCTTTCAAAAGATTTGGTAAAAATTACTGGAGGACTTCCTTTAGCTCTTGAGGTTATAGGTTCATCTTTATTTAGCAGAGGAGAATCACTAGGGAAAGACATGGTGGAGAATTCTGACAGAAAAGAATTAATATGGAAATCCATGGTGGAGAAGTTGAAAAAAATTCCTAAAGCTGAAGTGCAAAAGAGGTTGAGAATAAGTTATGATGAATTAGAGTATGAGGAACAACAGATGTTTCTTGATATTGCTTGTTTCTTCATTGGAGTGGATAAGAATATTGTGTGTTACATATGGCATGGGTGTGACTTTTTTCCGAACATAGGAATTGAGGTTCTTCTTCTGAAGTCATTGGTTAAGATTGGTGAAAACAATGAGTTAAGGATGCATGATCAGCTTCGAGATCTTGGAAGGGAAATCGTTCGTCAAGAAAACCTCAAGGAGCTTGGGGAACGTAGTCGGTTGTGGTCGCATGATGCATTGGAAGTATTGAGTACACAAATGGTTGGCTCTCAATAAAAGATCTGTACTCTTTATTTTGTATTTTTAGTCATTATAAATACTTTCAAGCATAAGCTAGCTACATATTTTCAGTGAAAGAAATCAATCATTAAAATGTAAGATTTGGCAAACCATATGATTGGAAATAGTAGACATGTTCGGTCCATTTACAAAAGGATCCAGCACCTATTTCACCATCCAAGTTGTACGCTTTCAATCCAATACGAGTGTAACAGGGGATAAAACATGATAGAAGTAGTACACAAATTATGAAAATGCCAGAATGCCAAAACACTCCATTGTGTTATATTAGCTGTTAGTAGCATTTTGTAATCTTGTACAAACTCAGATGCACTTTTTAATTCATTTATTTTGGGTTAATATTTAACCACTGAGATGGTGGATCCATTATAAAATGAACCCACCCAGGCATTAAAGCTGACCAAACTTTGTGAATGTAAGTTTTGATTCTAGATAATAATCTTCCATATTTATTTAAGGTTTTTTGTTTTGCAGGGAAGTAGGAAAGTTGAAGGACTATGTATTGAATTCAGTAGGCAATACGGCCAGTGTTTGATGAGTGAAGGATTTGCTGCAATGACTAAACTAAGGTTATTTCAAGTCGATTTTGCGGGAATTGCTGGAAACTTCGTGCATTCTTTTTCAGAATTGAGATGGCTTAGTTGGAAAGGTTGCCCTATACAATTTACACCAACCAATCTAAGAAAATTGGTTGTTCTTGATCTGTCACATAGTGACATCACAGAAAGCTGGATAGGTTGGAACTATATCAAGGTCCCAAGAACTTCCTCTTTTATTCTTGCAAATTGCGATCAATCATTGAATCCCTTAAACATCAATGAATATCTGATAAGTTGCTGGTCTGTTTTGCAGGAGGCAGAAACTCTAAAAGTTCTAGACCTGACTTGGTGTCATAAACTATCTCGAACTCCTAAATTTTCTGCAAAACTACATTTGGAGATATTGATTCTTAAAGATTGCAAAAAGTTGGCTACATTTGACGAATCCATTGGTCATCTTAAGAGGTTGGTCTCATTGAACATGAATGGTTGCAAAAGTGTAACGTATCTCCCAACCAGCATTTGTGAGTTGAGTTCTCTCAAAAGGCTTGACATTGAATATACAAGAATCGGCCAGTTGCCAGAAAAATTTGGCCGATTGGAAGCCTTAACGGAGCTTCACGTTGGCTTTTCTAATGTACGGTTACCTAATTCAATAGGTCATTTGAGAAACCTCAAGACTTTGAGTGCCACACATTGTAATATCCAGCATGGAGAAATTCCTGATGCTATTGGGAAACTATCCTCGCTGGAATTCTTGAGCTTAGGGATAAACGCATTTCATAGCTTACCCGTGACGGTTTCTAACTTTTCATTCCTCCAAAAACTTTCTTTAGAGGGGTGTAAAAATCTTCAATCTCTCACAGAGCTCCCTTCTAGTTTGAAATCTTTAAATGCTATGGGTAATGCAATGAAATCACTCCCAAGGCTCTCAAACCTCACAAAGTTAGAGGTATTGTACCTTGATGACTGTAAGAATCTGGTGGAGATACCAATTACAATCAATGCTCTTACAAGGCTGGAGTCACTCAGTTTACGAAGATGCCGTGCCCTCCAATACATCCCACATCTTCCCTCAAGTCTGACAAGGCTGGATGCTGGTGAATGTAAGAATGTGAGAGAAATATTAGGTTTCTCAGACATGAGAAATTTAGTTAGAGTATGTCTTGAATATTGTAACAGCCTAGCAAAAATTGAAGGCCTTGAGGGATTAGATTCCCTGAAGCAGTTGAAGATAGATTACTGTGGCTCTTTGACGAAATTACCGAAACTGCGAGGCTCAAAAAAATTGAGTGAGTTAATTTTCAAATATGTTGGCTTATCTGAGATTGAAGGCCTTGAGGGATTGTACTCCCTGGAAAGCTTGATTATAGAGGAGTGCCATTCATTAAGAAAAATCCCAAACTTATCAGACTTTAAAAATCTTGTGTGCATAAATATTAAATATTGTGATGAGTTATCTGAGATTGAAGACCTAGAGGGATTGTACTCTTTGAGGGAGTTGATTGTAGTGGAATGCCATCTATTAAGAAGAATTCCGAACTTGTCAAGCTTGAAAAAATTGAGAATGTTAATTTTCCGAAATGTTGGCATATTTGAGATTGAAGGCCTTGAAGGATTGGACTCCTTGGAAAGATTGATTGTAGAGGGGTGCCGTTCATTAAGAAAAATTCCAAACTTGTCAGACTCGAAAAATCTTATGTGCATAGAAATCACATACTGTGATAAATTATTTGAGATTGAAGACCTAGAGGGATTGTACTCCTTGGAGAAGTTGATTGTAGTGGGATGTCCTTTATTAAGAAAAATTCCAAATTTGTCAAACTCAAAAAATCTTGTGCACATAAGTATCTTATCCTGCCATGAGTTATCCGAGTTTAAGGGCCTTGAGGGAATGGAGTCCCTGAAGCAACTGTACATAATGTCGTGCCATTCATTGAGAAAAATACAACTTCCCAAAAATTTATCAAAATTTAATATCAGTGATTGTGAGAAGTTATCTGAGTTTGAAGGTCTTGAGGATTTGGAAGCTTTGCCAGGATTGGACTTCTGTAGATGGAAATCAATCATAAGATTACCAAACTTATCGAACTTGAAGACTTTAAAGTATTTATGTATTACTGGCCTCACAATGCTACAGGAGATTGGCTGCCTTGAGGGATTGGAATCCTTAGAAGAATTAAAAATTTTTAATGCCCCATCTTTAAAAGTATTTCCGGATGTCTCAACCTTGAAGAACCTCAAGCACCTAGAACTCTTTGATTGCATGGAAAGATTACCTGATCTATCAAACTTAAACAGGTTAAAAGTACTAGGGATTGAAGCTTGTGGGAACTTAACCGAGATCCCAAGTGTTAACAATTTGGAGTCCTTGGAAGTATTGCGAGTATGTTGGTGCAAATCAATGGAAAGATTACCGGATTTGTCGAACTTAACAAAACTATGGAAATTACACATCAAACATTGTGAGAAGTTAACTGAGATTGAGGGAGTTGATGGGTTGGATATTCTAGAGATCTTGAGTATAGATGGGTGCATTTCTATTGAAACATTACCATGTCTGTCAAACTTAAAGAACTTGAAGACTCTAACAGCTGTCAACTGCAAGAAGTTAACCAAGATTCAAGGTGTGGACGAATTGGAATCCTTAGAGGAGTTGAATGTTCGTGAGTGCATTTCTATTGAAACATTACCATGTCTGTCAAATTTAAAAAACTTGAAGATTCTATCAGCTGTCAACTGCAAGAATGTAACTGAGCTTCAAGGTGCGGGCGAATTGGAATCCTTAGTGTTGTTGAATGTCCGTGGGTGCATTTCTATTGAAACATTACCATGTCTGTCAAACTTAAAGAAGTTGAGGATTCTTTCAGCTGTCAACTGCAAGAAGTTAACCAAGATTCAAGGCGCAGATGAATTGGAATCATTAGAGGAGTTGAACGTTTGTGGGTGCGTATCCATGAATTTGTCAAGCCTGAGGGAATTACAACTTTTTGTCGACCCTAATTCTACTGAGAACTCATCTGCAAGAAAGAGTTTTAGTGAACTTGAGATGTGGGAAAATTATTCTGCTTCGACCATTGAACAATTATACTTAGATGCATATCTGACCTAGCCTCAAGAGGAGCTTCAACACTCAATCATTCCAGGTATTACTTTCTCCATTTGAACCTCTATTTTCTTTGCAACTCTATACTCACCCTTGCTCTCACTATCTATCAATATTTCCTCTTCTTTTTTTGTGGGTAAAATTTTCTCCATGTTTTACTGTTGTGATGATTCAGATTTTTTTCTTATAATTTTAGTTTTATGCTTGAAGATGGTTATCAACTAGTCTTTCTCCTTGATTGTTTTTGGAATACTTTTGTTTTCTTCTTAAAACATCAGAGCTCCTCTAGTTAGCAGGTATTTATTTGGTGGAAGGACAAATGGGGAAAAACTGACTGGAGTAGAGCTTATGGGTTAGCTAAGCTTCCTTCCATTGGCTGCCCATGTCTCTGCCAAAATATAACTTCTTCCCCTTATAGTGAATCAGTGATCACAGCTACTATTCACCTTCACTCATTCTCCAATCACCATTCATTAAATCCCTATGCAGACCAAGGTTCAAGTGCATGGACTTGGGAACGGGGTCGACTGCCAGCAATCCTAATCCGATCCAGGGTTGGATCGGCCCAGATCGGGCTTGACTCTACCAAAAAAAATCCAGGGATCGAACTTAAAAGGTCGATCCCAATCCGGATCTGCCAGAATCGGAAGATCAATCTGTGCTCTTGAACCGTATGCAGACAAGTTCTTGTTAGGGAAGATGTGGCTAGCAAATCTAAGGCAACTAATGCATCCAATTTTAAATTTCTGTCCAGTGCACACAGTTTTGATTGAATTTTTTTTTCTCATGTTGGAATGAATATGTAGACTCTAAAGCAGGCAAAAAATCTACTTAATTGATCCAAATTCTCTTCCGACTTTGGACCACATCAACTTTTATCCGAAGACACTGGTTAACATTACAAGGCTACTGCAGTAATTAACCAATATAAATCTTCAAGCCTGATTAATTGATGACTTGGATGATTAAAAATGGGATAAGCTTGACCATGGAAAATTGGGAGGATTTTTTTTCTTTTACCCACAGGAAACAGTGAACAAACTTTCATTTCTTGAAAACTAAATTGATGTAGCACGTCCCCCGTACTATCATTAGATCCCTTGGTATCCTACTAATAAAACTGAGAACTGTTCATGATATACACAAAAACATGCCATTAACAACTCAAGTTCGAATGAAATTCCTGAAATTGAATCTGGAATCAGCAGCAGATATTGCACGAACTGTCTTGATTTCCCTTGAAAGAGTGAATTCTCGGTGAACAAAGTGAATTGCATTCTTTCTAAGGGGTTTATTTTATTCAAATGGTTGAAAAATTTGTATCTATTTAGTGTTAAAGTCATGCTTGCTGCTTCAAAACTTCTTGTTGACCTTATAACAAATATTCTTCAAGGTCTTGGACTGTTTATTACGGTCAGACTGTACTTGCTTGTGACAGCTATATCATTTTCAATTATTGAGTGAACATGGAACAAATATCTAGCAAAGCATACTTACTTTTTCTCTAGGAAAGTGGAAGTAAAAAACAATATATGAAGGGAGGATTTAGATAAGAGAAATGCTGTCCTCTTGGTTGGTGGCAGGGGTACAAAGAGATTAGAGAGTTTATAGGAAGGAATGAAGTCATGAACACAACATCAGCTCTGCAACCTTAGTGAAAGTAGATTCCTGATTGCTTAGAAGATTTGCATAAAGAAAGTATGTACTTTTGCTATCTTGTTGGTTCTTTGGAAGTGATTTGTGTTTTAGATTTAGATATAAGTTTTATTCCTCAACAGATTAGCGGTTCTGATTTTGTTTTCACCACTATATTTTTTCAGGTTATTGCAAGTCCTTTTGGAGCTCTTCAATATTTTGAGTTGCAAATTGCTTGTTTCAGGATTGGTTAAGGTAAACAAAGAAGGCATTGATTAGTCAGGAAATATTTAGTATAATTACATTCCTTTTTTCCCCTTTGATACTCACAGAAAATATCTTATACAAAAAACACACAAATGCAAAAGCAATCAAGTTGGTTAATTTCACAAAACAGAACTGATTTAGATTGCTCTTTAAAACCATGGAACTGCACTTCTAAGAGGCAGTGTATCAGATATGACTATGAGGATAACAGATATTTCTCTACACCGTCAAGAAGATTATTGAATTGAGAGACCCCATTTTCAATTTCTTAAACCTATTAACCATGAAATAGTAGGGAAGTTGAAAGGTATGACCACATTGCTAAGAAGCTCAAAAAAACCACACTTGGATAGCATAAAGTCAAAATATTTAGTTTGTTACTACCAAGCTTGATAATGAAAAGTCAACTTCAACTTTTGTTCTTTTTCCCCCCTAAAATTCCAAATTTTGAATTAAGCTTGTAATAAAAATTGTGATTTTGAGTTACTAATTGTATTATTAGATAGATCTTGCATCCAAAAGATTCCCACATTTATTATTTCCATTATGATATCTCAACTTCTTTCCCTGGCTCAAAGATATGGTAAAAGGTTGATTGATGGGAATTTGTCGTTTGGGAAATTTGATGGGTCTGCCTCATCATGTTTAAGGTATATTGAGAGTTTTAAAAATAAGAAATTGAAATCTATAACCAGCATAAATTGAACTGCTTTTTTGCTAATAGCAATGGAAAACTTCTTGTGCTGTTTTTGGTCAAAGAAGCTTGTATAAGGCTTTAGTTCGGTTGAGAAAGTGTTGGCTAGAAAGTGGACGTCATACCAATGGAAATAAGGAACTATGAAAGCTTTGTTAAGGTTTGTGTTGCCTTTATACTTTATAGTGGGGAAGAAACATTTTCTTCCATCCAAACAGTAAATTTTTCATCCTAGAAGGGGGCAGTGGAAGAGGTCAAAATAACCAAGATGAAATTTAATTTGCATGTTCATTCCTCTTATAACAATTTCATAATTTTAATAAGTGATTGATTAAACTTTGAACCATTTACTCATTTTGGATTGAAAATTTTCTGGTGAGTTTAGGATGGCCATCACATGGAACTACCAACATACCACCACATGGCTGGTTATTAAGTGCTAAACATCATTACTTTTCGCATTCATTCATCATAATTACTACTTCAGGATAAATCACAGCTGGTGTACCTAATGTTTACTGAACAAACTTCTGTTTCCCCCTGTAATTTCTCTGCCATTTCATTTCTTTCTATTTCAGGGCAATGTGCTTAAACATGGTATGTTCTCAGTACAGTGCTAGTAGTGAAGCTGGAGGAAAGGAAATTAGAGATGACTAAAGGACAGCAGACTAAAGAAGAAAGAAGACTAATTCTAATGTATAGGTTCATGTTGCAGTTTCCATTGGTGGAGTTCCTGCTGCAGTGTATGCAATTGCCCTAGCTGCAGAAGCTTTGTCATGATCTGAGCATGAAGGTATCTTCTGTGACCTTAATGGCGGCACAGTGCCTAGAGGATCCAGTGACAAAGAAGGCAGAGCACGAGCACCCTTAAATCTGTCATTAGCTCTGCCATTACTCAAAGAAACTATGCAACATTTGGCCTGAAACTTGGGAGATAGAAGTGATGGCCTTATAATGTCACTGCGTCATTTCATTCCTTTTTTTAAAGACTCGTGCACCAAAACAAACTTCTGTTTCTTCTCTATCATCTCACTGCATCATTTCATTGTTTTTTTTTTTTTTCCATTTTTCAGCAAAGTGTGCATAAACATGGTACTTCTTAGTATACTTTAGAGGTGGCTAAAGGACAGCAGACAAAAGAAGATTCTAAGCCCAAGGCATAGCTCCGTGTTGCAGTTTCTGTTGGCAAAGTTGCTACTGCTGTGTCTGCAATTGCTGTAGCTACAGCAGCATTGTAATGATACTAGTAGATGACAAAGACTGGCATGGTGAAAGTATCTGCTGCATCCTTAATGGCAACATAGTGCCTCGAGGCTGCAATATCAAAGAAGGCAGAGCAAGAGCACCTTGAGGTCCTTGAATCTGTTATTACTCATTACTTCTGCAGTTAATGTATGATTGTAAGGGGCATCATGTCTCTTATCCACAGCAGAAAATTGAAGAAAGTAATTGATTTTCTTTTTTAATTGTGGAACTGGTAATGCTGGTTATCTTCGTTGATCATTACTCATTGTGCAGATGAGTTAGGTGGGTTTTTCATCATTCATCCCCTGTTACTTTTTTTCCCCTTTTTTGTACAAATAAGGAAACATGAATAAACCAGAAGCAGCTTCCAATTTATCTGCCATTAAGGAGCATTTTTGCATTGCTTTGGGATCAAGTGTGGTATTGTTTATCCATATTCCACTACTCTCTAGCTGGTCCAACCAGTTTGGCTCGAGTGAAGTTCAACTTCCTAGGCTCTGGCAAGTCAAACCAAGCAAAATAGTTGTCCAGATAGGTAAGCCAGTCGTAGAACACTTGGGGATTGAGCTCCTGGCTACTCAGGCCTCTCCTGCTATTTGTCATCAGTATATCAGTTAGTCAAACCATTACCAAGAAGAGTATGCAATGTGCCTCCTAGAAAGCTTTGGTGTAGTACCCTCTGTGGTCTCTCCCTGTAACTCTGGGTACATTGTTTGCATTTGACTGGGCAGTTAGTCCCTCATCAACTCAGTAAGGTAATACCCAATCAACTTAGTGATTTGCAGAATTATCAGGTCTAGGGGAAGGATTAGAAAGCATGTTGTTGTTCTAGAGCAGCCATTCTATCAGATAGCTGTTTTAGCCATCTCAGTCAACTAGTTGAGTGAGTCTTGTATGTTGACTGAATCAGAGTTCCTTGGCACATTGCTGACTATGGCTCTAATACCGAATGATGGTTTTTTGATTGCCTAAAGATTAGGGTTGGAAGAATTGTAGAAATAAGAACCATGATTCAGTAAGCGGAGAATCATCAATAACTCAGCAAGAACAGTTTAGATAGGAATAAAGCTCTGGTTGATTGCTCTAGTGAATATCAAGAACAAACTAGTAAAGTAGGAAGAAATCTGATGGTCAGATTCAGAGATAGCAAACCTTCTTGAATTAGGAAAGCGAAACCCAAAATAGAAACTAGAACAAAAAATTAGTAACTTCTAAATTAATGAATTCTTAACTTAGAAACTACTAAAATATTAACTATCAGATTTAGAAGGTAGAGATTTGAAACTGAATCTGAAATTAGAAGCAAAAGATAGATTTAGAAAGTCAGTAATGGAGACTATACTGAATTCAAAAATAAAAACAATATTTTGGAAACTGATGGAAAATCGAAACATGATCAGTAACTGAGGAAAACAGTGATCAAAAAGTAAATTCAGCAAATAGCAACTATCCAGTAGCCTCAGACCAATGAAAAGATTCAGAAAACTGATATCAAAGGGAAAAAAAAAAAAATACAAAATCATTAGAAAGCCTGGATTGATGGAAGAGGAACCAATGAAGAATTTCCCAACAAAAGTATGATTTAATGAAGAAACTAAACCAGGTAAGGATAAACTCACAAGGGGCAGGTGTAAACAGAAAACTAACCTCAGTTGATGAAAGAAGAAGAAGAAGAAGAAGAAGAAGAAGAAGAAGAAGAAGGAAAGAAAAAGAGAAACAAGGTTATGAATCAGGAATCCCACTTGATTCTCTAGGTCGGCATCCCACCAAACCCATGCTTGGAATCCCACCAAACCAATGCTTGAAATTCCACCAAGGAATCACTGCAACTCAGAAAATAGGTGCTCTGAATCTCAAAGAATAAAGGGCTGAGAGCTAATTCCATTCATCAAATTCCTCTCTGAGGGCCTATCCCCATACATATACTTATAGGAAAAATCTTGTTCTTACCAAATACTGCAGAAATGAAGTTGTAACCTTATTTTTTTTGTCTATTTATATAACATACTTCTTTCAATAAGGGTAAATACGGTCCTTTCATATGTGTATCCAAAAAGTGGGCAAGGCAATGACAACCCTTGAATGTGACATTACGGTAAGTCACTTTCAAATTATTTTTCAAATTCCTTTTTAATCCCCGACTTAAAGTAAATTTAGAGAATAAGACAAGTTTGCAATCAAAAGAAGGTTACAACTTCTTAATTCTTCATTTTGGTTACAACAAGAAGCAAAACCTTGCCTTGGACAGACTCCGGCTCTAAAATAGAAACCCCATAAAATAAAAATTAACACCTAATCTTGTATAGGATTCAAATCCCTAATTTTAATCCTATAGAATACGCCCATTACAATAGAAAACCCAAAAATTTTAAGCCTGTGATGACCCTTTGGGGAGTTAAAGTTGAGTCTAACCAGAACTAAACCAACTTTGAGTCACTGGTTCGACCAAAACAAAACTGGTTCAATTTTTAAGACCCGTAGGACCAAGAAAAGGGCTGAATTCATAAAGCTACCAGCCCTCTTCTTCCTTTTGGCTGCAGGTTGACCTTATACCTGGTCATACAATCTTCTTTCAAGTTCTTGAATTGTTTATGGGCCGAATCATGCTTGCTGCTAGGATCTAGCATTTTCACTTTTTGATTAAATATGATACAAATATTTGCAGATCAAACCTACTTGTCTAGGAAAATAGGGAAAAAATCCTATTTGAACAAGGAAAGGGCCCAAGTGCAACTATATAGAGAACACTAAGTGCAACTATATAGAGAGATGAGATTCCCTAGTGCCTTCATGTTTCCCGTAGCATCAATCTGTTGCTATCTTATTGATTCTTCGGAAGAAATTGCTGTTTTGGATTTAGATTATCAATTTTGATGCTTCAATAGATGCTCTGTTATTTATATTTTGACTATAACCTGATTAGTCTTTGGAAGTCTTTCTAGAATTGTTAATTCTGTTAAGATTGGGAGTCGACAGGTTTTGAATTCATTATATTAAACAAGTCATTGATTAATCTGTACATAAGCATTAACTCTTATCAATTTTTCTGTTCAAAGGAAAGATTTAGCATATAGCATGTACATGTATTCTGTTCTCCCCCAACCCACTTGAGCTTAATATCCTGCAGCAAGGCCATGTAAACCCAAGCAATTATCTATATTATGGTTAGATTAGTTTACTCATATCCTGTAGTTCTTAAGTTTGCTTCATAAAATCTTGTAAAGTGGATGAGCTTATAGAGAATTCCAGGATTACTTCCAAAACTTTGCTGAAATCTATCAGAGCTTTGCCTGATTATTTATAGTCTACCAGCCTCCTCAAAAGCAAGCTTCACTCATCTAGTGAAACCTGGAAATCATGAAAAAAAAATTGTATTAAAAACTTTTTGTATTTGGAAATCAAGAAATATTAATAAATATTTAAGGCACCACATTATGTTGCACTCCCTCATACCGATGAAGGCACTATGTTGAAATTTGGGGCTAATAAAATTGGTACTCTCTACAAAATTATATCAGTACCATGTTGAATTCTAGGTTTCTGCTTGATGATTCTTAGCACAAAACCTTGAAGCTCATGCTTTTGCTTTTTGATCTGTTTTATATTATGCTGGGGATGGCATTTTGTGGTTCATTGTTTAGAAGGGAAACATTTTCTGTCTTGACTTCCCAACATTTACATTCCTGGTTATTGATATGTTTGTCATTAATAGGTTGTGTCTTAACAATGACAAAGGTTCATGGGCAGGGGTACATCGAGGCCAGAGATTTATCACCATCATTGTGATGGGTCAGCAAATTTGCTGTCTTGTTTGGAGGTCTTCTGTTACATAGAACACAAAAAGGATCAGCATCAACAAACCGCTGAAGGGCTACCTTCGTTGGTAAGCCGTTGTGTAAGCACTATCAGATGAAAATTTTATACTTCGGGTGAGATCTGTTCTTCCCAATGTGTTGCCACATGACATTGGTGCCAGGCAGAGTGGAGGTGGAGGATCTGGATAGATGCCCACTTCGAGATAAGAGGCAAATTAACTCATCCGGTCGACTTGAGGGGACTCAAATCTTCAGAATTTGGTCTACAATAGCTGTTGGAGGGAGAGATTGTAAAAGAAGAGATTCCAATTGTGAGATGTATCAATAAGCTCAGACAGGTAAAATATTGTGAATTCCTCCTATGGTGTTGTGGGATTCAAAAGCCCTCTAGATAAGGGATCCAGGGATCATAAAAAATACTAATTGAAGACCCTGTACCAATTCGCCAACATAACAACTTGACAAAATCAGACTTGACTTTCTGGATCCTATCCAGAATTTTGAACACTGCCTTCGCAAAGGGGTTCGAATAAATGTGGAATGAGGGAAAATCTGGGTTGAAGGACTTTAACCCCAAAGAGAGGACGGCTTTTTAATCGTCCCCCGCAAGCTGAAGCAGGAGTGCTTTGTTATGGACTAAATCCTTAGGTAGGCCTAACCCTCTTTTCGGTTGACAAATCTTATACCAAGATATTGAATGAGTTTCTTAGATTTGTTAGCTGAACCCTAGAAAGTCCTCATTTGAACTGCATCAATCTGGGTTGAGTTGTATTTGGGAGCAGGAAAGATGCCATTTGATAGGTGGGTAAGGAGCTAGAGAAGATTTAATATGAGTAACTCTACCAGACCAAGATAAGGCTTGTGCCTTATCAATTGGTTAATTTGGATCTGAAGCTGGAAACTAGGGAGCCAAGATGGCTCAGATGATGTTGTAGGCTTGGAAAGCAATTACGCTTAAAGAATAATGAACTCTTGGCGAGGTTATACGGCTGGTCATTAACGTCTTCAAACAGCTCAAGAAGTGATTTTACAGAAAAGATGTCCTTAGTTGCAGACTTGCTGAAAATGAAAGGGTCATCTGCAAAAAGTAGATGTGAGATGCATGAAGAGGACCTGGCAATTTTGACACTGCTGAGCATTCATCCTTCTTGAGCTGTAGGCAGCATCCTGGAAAGGCTATCCATAAGAACAATAAAAAGATTAGGGGACAGGGGATCGATCATCATGATGAAAGCCTCAGTTTAGATTAAACCATTCAAAAGCTGTGGCATTCAGTTTGACAGAGTACTGAACAGTTTAAATGCAAGTGGAGACTAGATCATACCACTGATCAGAAAAGCCCCGCACCTCCAAAACACCCCGGAGAAATCCCCAATCAACTCAGTCATATGCCTTCGACATATCAATTTTGAAGGCTACGTATACACAGAGGCTCCTTGGAGAGGGGGGAAATAAATTTATGAAGAAGTGGCTTCAGCCTATTTACCATCACTTTGGAGAGAATTTTATAACCACATTGCAAAGGTTAAGCAGTCGAAACTCATCAACCGTTCTTGCATGTTCTACTTTCAGGGTCATGGCCAACAGGGTCCGATTCAACTGTGAAGGGAGGTATCCTATGGTAAAGAAGGTTATGAAAAAAATAACATATATCATTATATCCCTTTGGATTAGAGGCCAGAAGTTTTGGTAGAAGACTTATATGGATGGGCCCATAGAGAACAGCATCCTTTATTTTCAGATTCAGATGGGGATTGGGCCAATTCTGAATTTTTTGTCATAGGAATTTACCGAGGGGAAAAAGATCCCCGAAGACGGGAGATGTCGATCGAACCAGAAGTGGAATAAAAATTGAATAAGTTTGCCAAAAAATCTACAACCTTGACACCTTCATCATCTTGGATGCTTGAAATTCAGACTCTTTGTTGGTGAATTTTAGCTTGAGGTGTAGAAAAATTATGTATTTTTGTCCCCCTCCTTAATACAAGGCTCCCATTTTGCATCCAAAACACCTTCTCAAGTTCTAGGAGGGCCCCAAAGTTGGATTCAAGCAAAATTGCATTTCATCGAGTGTAGAGGGTGAAGAGGAGGACTGCTGAAGGGAAGTGAGTGTTAGATTCCTGTTGTGTGAGTTTGATTAATTACCTAACCAGTTGTTAAGTGGGAGTTCAATTACTGGTTTGACCGGTTCAGGTCTGGTTCGTCATTGGTTAGAGACTACTAACCCGGTCCACTATGGGAATGGTTCTGGGTTAGGGATTGTATTATAAATACAATGGTTAGGGTCCCCGCAGCCATTGGTTTTATCTCTCTGTTGCTCCCATACGTACAGAGGCAAAAGGGATCCCTACGAGGCTGTGGAAGACTTTAATCGAAGCATTTAAGTTACAGGAAACGGTCGAAAATCAATCTACAGCAAATGGTATGTGTTATATCATCTCTTTTATTGCCCATTGTATTCTAGTTATCTGTGTGGTGGATTCGTTAGGGTTCATGGGAAATCCCATGGAAAAATCATAACTTGCATTAAAAATTCTAACAATTGGTATCAGAGTCACCCACACAGAGCTAGGATCGTAGGTAATGGACAATTAAAATGGTAGGAATGATTGAATTGAAAAAGGGAGAAATTTTTCTCCATAATTTTTCCCACAAAGTTTAAAATCCTTCGAAATTTTTTCAGACCGGTGAAATTTAAAATAAATTACACCAGATTGTAAAACTTTGAAAAACGAGTTGACCGACATTAAGTTGGTCGTCGGCGGTGGCCTGACGCGCCGTCACGCGCCGCCTAAAAAGGCGCGTGATTTCTACGTGCCGGCAGTTGGAAAATAAAAAAATAAAATAATTCAGACGGCGCCGAGTCATCGCCGAGTCGACTCGGCGCCGAATCGTAAACCCTAACTGGGTTTGCGGTTTGACTCGGGCCGAGTCCCCCAGCCCAGGCCCGCCAGGCCCAGACCAGCTCTGACCGGGCTGGCCCAGCCCAAGCCAAAGCTAGCCTGGCCAGTCAGACCAGCCAGGGCTGGCCCAGCCCAGCCTAGGCCAAGCCAGTCCGGCTAGTCAGACCCAGCCCAGAGCCGGCTTGAAAACCCAAACGGGGTGATCCACGTGTATCCAACCCGAACCCGATGGGCAGCCCACTAACTCGGACCAGGAACCCGAATGGTTGACCTGATAAACAGACCCGAAAACCCAAAATTATGACCCGAATACCTGATTGGTTGAACCAGACAGGCCGGTTTGGTCTGGACAGACCGGTCGGTTTGGTTCATATCGCGGTTCGTCCTGGTCCAGACTTTTAAGGCTTGTTTGCCTTGTAGCTTTTTGACTGCGTTCACAATCCGACTTTAAACTGGATTTGTGGGAGCTAGGAAGGTCGAATTGACCTCCGGTTTGTTCCGTTGGACTTGGTTTTCAATGCTCTTCAATCTGGAATATATATTGTTATATTTTGATACATTGGAAATAGTATTTTTCCAAGTTAATGCTCTTTTGGAGCTTGATTTGCAATGTTTCTGCTGAGTTTTCTCAATATTCTTGTATCATAATGATTGTTGAGCTAAAGTGTATGTTTATTTGAATGTTTAGACTTATAAAGTTGATTTTTGAAAAACATTCATGGTTATATACATCCCACTAGAGCTACAATTTGAAATTTGTTCATATCATTGTGGAACTTGGTAGATCCCACCAAAGTGGTATACTTTGTTTTGTCATGATGTGTTCAAATTCAAGCGACTGTGTTTGTAAATGCTTTAAAGAATGACAGTGTTCACCCAAGGGTGGCATTGTCCCAGTTTATTCAAATTATGATTTGTACATATTGTGTAAGGATTGGGTGGGACCATCGAAGTGGCAAGCTCAGTTCTATCATGATATGCTCAAATCCAGTACTTATGCATTTATAGACATAGCAAAGAAGGATAGCGCTCACTCAAATGTGACATTATCAAGATTTTCACTTTTGTGGAAGCAGCAAAGAGCGGCATTGTCCACCCAAAGGTGGCGGTGTCAAAGATCATGTAAACTCATGCACATGGATGAAGGATCTTGACTATAGGAGTTTCATACACCCAAAGGTGGTGGAATTTCGAGAGTCATTATCCCTTCGCAGGTTATGCACAGATAGTAAGAGGACCAGTGCGCTCTCGTCCCAAAGGATAAGGGTGTAGTTTCGGTTGACTCTACACAGATAATAGAGGACCAGTGCGCTCTTGTCCCAAAGGATGAGGGTGTAGTTTCGATTGACTCTTCAAAGGAAATGGACTTGCATATATTTAATTATTGTAAGTTTAACTTATCTTGTGTGTATGTTTACATTATATCACACATATTAGAGAACATATAATGATCAAACACCTCATGATGCCTGTTATGGCGGACCAGTTCTATGAATTGGCATGAAAAATTGAAAGCTAGTCTAGGAATGTTTAACCTAGTACTCAACAAAGATTATATTATGATCTTTAGGAATATTCAATCCCTAAGATCAGGTAAAAGAAAATTCAAATAAGGAACATTGGAAATAGATGTTCAGAGTGAAATCCAAAGAAATTTTGGTCTTTAAAATGGAGTGGAGAGATATTGTATTCTCAAGGTTATCTGTACCAGTTTTGATGGTATAGGGTGATAATGGTGTGTGAGGAAACACAAGTTAGAGCTATTAGCCATCACTAATAAGCTCTAAGATATGTGAATCTCTATAGGTAACTCATTAGAATATTATAGATGATTCACTTGACTTTCACTTCCTCACCTGAACTGCAAAGTTAGATCCTGGTGACCCATAAACCCAGTGGACAGAAGATGAGTTGATTTCCTTTACACTAAGGAAGAAAGTTCAAAGAAAAGAGAAAGGAATGAATGCCAATGTCATAAACTGTGAGCACTCTGACAAATGCAGTAAGTGAAAGGTAGGGTCTTACAGAAAGAAAAATATTTTTACAAGGAAAAGTAAGAAACTTTTGACAAGAAAAATGATTTTATGGAACTACAAGAACTCAGAAGAAATATGTGAAAAAGGTTATAACTAGAAGAAAAGTAGGTTCATGAAACTTTCAAGTGAGAAGGTAATGGAAATTGGAGACTTAAGTAGTAGAAGTAATCCAAACCTATAGGAGTAGCAAAAACCCTTATTTGCTTTCTGTAGTTTACTTAGCTATAGAAGATAGACAGTATATCCTAATTCCATCCTTAGCATAGACATTTATGACTCTTATATAAGGAAAGACTGTAAAAAGGTTGTAAAGAACAGAGTGACAAATAGATATGATCAAGAGACCTCGAGAATATATTAGCTCATTTGGAGTGATCAATTCTGCAGCCTATAATATTAATAAGGTGTCATGTAAGTTGTTTTCAGTTCAAGTTATCTTCTTGATCAGAACTGTAAAAGTAACGTATTTTCATAACACTCGTAGGAGAGTGATTATTTTAGGACATTGAGTTATCATTTTTTGGGATATCCTCTCATGTTTGAAGGATTCAGCAAGATTCATTGATGATGTTGGTTAGTAGTCACATCCAAGAAACATAAGTTTAATGAGATCACATGGAAATTATTGTGGAACAATTAGTTGAGGTATCAAAAATATTATCAGATTGTAATGAGATAATTGTTGAAATTATCTTCATTCAGGTTGATGCATAGCCAAAATAGCAGAGCTAGATAAGGCAATGAGGAGATATAATAGACCATGTAGATCTATGATTTCATCACATGTTATACCTCAAAATAGATGTTTTCGCATTGGACAAGATGAAGATCCCAATAGTTTTGAGCAAGTTGTCAATAATGAAATTGCTTTTGAGTGATTACCAGTCATAAATGATGTATCGTTATTTATGAACATCAATGAGATTTGGGATTTTATGCTCTTGTCATGAGCGGTGTACTCATAGGCTCAAATGGATATATAAGAAAAAGTATGATTCCAGTAGGAGAATTGATTGCTACAAAGTAAAACTTGTAGTGAAGTGGAATCACACAAAGATAATGAAAAGTATATTGATTGCTACAAAGTAAAACTTGTAGCGAAGTAGAATCACACAAAGAGAATGAAAAGTATAGACTTCAAATCTTTGAGGTCTTAGTTGTGCATTTTATTTTGGAGTTGCATCAGATAGATGTAAAGATTGTTTTGATCAAATAAAATCTGAAAGAAATTTTTTATAGGCTTTACCCAGAAGGTTTTGAGGTAAAGGAGAAAGAAAATCTATTTTGTATACTTATAAAGTCAATATGTGGATTAAGCAAGCATCCAGGTAGTGGTACTTGAAGTTTTACTTGAAGTTTGACAGAGTTGTATCTTTTTAAAACTTTATTGAGATTATCATTGATCATTATGTATATATAGAGGTCAGTGGGAGTGGATTCATTTCCTAGTCATATATGTTGATGGTTAATCACTGACCAGCAGTGACATGGTTTGCCTGTTGAAACCATAGTTTCAATGTCTGATAAATTCGATATGTAGAATGTGTGAGTAAGTACTTTTGTACTTGACATTGAGTTTTCTCGTGACAGGAAAAATGGAACTCTGGGTTTGTCTCAAAGGGTATACGTTATTCGTGATCTCGAATGATTAAATGTACAAGCATAACAGTTAAGTTGCAGATGCTTAAATCAGTAAATGAGACAAATTGACAGAGTTATGTTTAAGAAATGATGTTCAGAGAGAGCATCTGAAGTACAGAGCTTGGTGTATGCTCAAGATTATATTCTCACATAGCCTTTGTTTAGAGTGTTTTAAGACATTTTAAGTTGGATGCTGGTATAACTCACTGGACAACGGGAATAGAAAGGTCATGCGGTACTTGCAGAGGACCAAGGATTATCTACTCATTTGTGGCAGTAGTGACACTCTTGACTATTGTGATGTAGTGTTTTGGTGATTGCATTGGTGGGATGAATCCCATCTCAGTTTTTTTGTTATGATGGTAGATGTACCCTTTGGGGAAAAATGTAAAGAAGTTTATCCATGCATCACCCTCTTGATAAGGTAAATTTTATAACTATATGTGAAACTAATAAGTTGCATATCTGGTTGAAGAGTTATCTTTCAGACCTGGAAGGTTGTAAGTTTAACTTAGGCCTATTGAGATGTATTGTGACAGCGGTTTAGCTGTGTTGTTCTCAAAGAATAATGTGAAATCTAGTAATTCAAAGCATAATAGAAATCGGATTTCAAATCTCTTTAGGTGAGAGAAAAAAAAGGTCAAAGAATTTATATCATTGTAGAGCACATTCGTTAAACATCTTGATTGTAGATTCCCTGACGAAGGTTTTGTCAAGGGGAGTCTTCAAGGGACTGTATGTTTAATATAGAAATAGTTAATTCATTAAATGTGCTTGGTTAGTGGGAGACTTTTCTCACATTGATAATGATTTAGTTCATTATGTTTATTTACATTACTAATGGTTTTGGCACAGATATTTATTACCATGGTTATTTTTATTTCAGCATTCATTTATTGCTATGTTGTATATTCATTGACATGTCATTGACAAGGGCGGTATTTAGCCAAATGAACGAGGCGGTATTTAGCCAAATGAACAAGGCGGTATTAAGCCAAATGAACGGGGCGGTATTTAGCCATAGTTCACGGCGGTATACCAAAGTACGATATTGACCAAAAGGGTATGTGGCGGTTTGCTACGGTCAATATCAAGGTTTATTGCCTCTGAGGTTTTATCAAGGCAATTAGTATGATATTGACCAAAAGGGTATGTGGCGGTTTGCTACGGTTAATATCAAGGTTTATTGCCTTTGAGGTTTTATCAAGGCAATTAATATGATATTGACCAAAAGGGTATGTTGTGATTTGCTACGGTCAATATCAAGGTTTATTGCTTCTGAGGTTTTATCAAGGCAATTAGATCGAAGGTTATTCGATCTGGACCCACATGAAATAATATTTTCATGTATACATGTCTCTAGGCGATTCATATAATTAAGTAGACCCTTGTATGTAGCTGACAGAAGGTAGTACACCAGATATGTTGGAGTATTTTCCACTGTTGCTCGACATTGGTAGGCTTGATGAGTGGATCAAAGTTTGATGACGGTTTATTATGTAATAGGATTCCATGGCCACACTTTTCGACGGTGGTTTTGTAATTAATCTAGCCCAAGTGGGAGATTGTTAGATTCCTGTTGTGTGGGCTTGATCAATTACCTAACCAGTTGTTAAGTGGGAGTTCAATTACTGGTTTGATCGGTTCAGGTCTGGTTCGTCACTGGTTAGAGACTACTAACCCGGTCCACTATGGGAATGATTCTGGGTTAAGGATTGTATTATAAATACAATGGTTAGGGTCCCCGCAACCATTGGTTTTATCTCTCTGTTGTTCCTATACGCACAGAGGCAAAAGGGATCCCAACGAGGCTGTGGAAGACTCTAATCGAAGCATTCAAGCTACAAAAAATGGTCGAAAATCAATCTACAGCAAATGGTATGTGTTCTATCATCTCTTTTATTGCACATTGTATTCTAGTTATCTATGTGGTGGATTCGTTAGGGTTCATGAGAAATCCTATGGAAAAACCCTAACTTGCATTAAAAATTCTAACAGTGAGGGTATCCATCTATCTTTTTTTAGGTTATGGATATTCCCAAAGGTGTCCTTATTCCACCTTCTAAACTGGAGTTTCGTCGGAAAAGGGTAGGATTCCAGAGCTGACCATTGTGAATGGACGAATGCCGCAAAGGCCTTGTAAAGCCTCTAAAATATCTTTCAGGCCATGACCAATGCCCCAGTTGGTCTTATACATGTGACCCGCTATCGGGAAAAGAATTGCAATAGCAAAATGATGATGTGCAATATCGGTCAGCCATAGACCTCCTGTTACTAGATCTAATCCTCCCATTACCAAATTATTTTAATCTCTTCAAGACCGAATGAGAATAAGCTTTCCGTTAGAGCAAGATATGAAGCTGATCCTTTTGAAATTTTACGACCACTAAACTTGTCAGAAACTGAAAGAACTTCATTAAAATGATCGATTAAAACAAAATGACTGGGTAAATTTGACAAGAAAGCAAGAATCCTTACCAAAAATATTGGATTGTTGTTGATAGTATCCTCTAAGTATTTGAGAAGAATCAAGGATTATTTCTTGATTTATAGTTCAAATAATTTGTTAATCATGAGTTATATAGACACTAGTTTTTAGACTCAACAACTATGAAAGAAAATCCACATGAGGTATGGTTTTCACTCTGGAGTGGAGTAATGATACAGTAGAAGAATGCCAAGCAGAAGTCAATAGCAGATTCCACAATTGATAATCTTCCGAGGAAGAAACGCCTCTTCTCATCTGAATCGCTGAAAGGAGTCCCTCTTTGAACACCAAAGTCAGCAACGTTGGCGGTACGAACACACACCCTAGAGAGAAGCCATGAAATTTTCCAGAATGGCAAAGCTTATCTTCTATTCAGTTCAGCCTTTTTGAATCCTCTGAGTTATTGATGACGACCAAGAGAGAATGGCCCAGTGAATCTCTCCTCGTACTGACAAAATCCCTTTTTGGTCTAAGAAAGTCTCAAATCTGAAGTGTGAACTCACTACCTGAACCAAAAGCAAAACACATTTATTTTTCTTCCCTTCTCAAACTCAATAATTCAATTCAAAATTCGAAAAAGTTTTCCATTTTAATTTCAAGTCTCAGCCAACCTTATCAACAACTATCAATAAGACAATATCAGCAACAACATCGACATTCAAACACTAAGCCCGGCCGGCCACCCCTGCCTTAACGTTTTCCCTTTTCCCTATGTTTTCTTCAAATTTCTTCTCTTTTCTACTGTTCTTTGATTCTTTTTTACTCTGTTGTGAGTTAAAATTCATCACTGTTATCTTTCATAATTCTCAATGATTGGCCTTCTTATATGCATAATGAACATCCGCAGAAAAAAAAAAAGATTCTGATGGCCGGAAGACCGTGAGAGTTGATGCCAAGGCAGCTGGGGTTGTGGAGGGAGTTGGGATGGAGGAAGGAGTTGCTGAAGAAGATCATCAGAATATCTCAAATGGCAACAGTGGGAAAGTCGAAGAGGGTGCTGTGTGGAGTAAGAAGTTGTTTCAATCTTCTCCTACCTCTGAGATTTCGAAAGAACAGATGGAGCTGAACTTTGTCCCTCCAGTTTTCTCAGCAGAGAACAAAGAATCCTATGGTCAGTGTGATGCTATGGATGTGGCTGATGAAGTTAATAAGCTCAGTTCTACTTTAACAAGCTTGAGATCAGGTAATATGCCTTGGTATATAATTCAGACATGGATGGCAGTATCTGCAAAACTAAAGACACATAAAATTAGATTCACACACTGTTATCGATAAATTAATACTGTGGCGGATAATCTGGTTTTTTTTTTTTTTTTTGGGTAATCGGATAGTCTGGTTAGAAGAGTTGCATTTGATAGGCACTCATATGAGTGCTTTGAGTGTAGCTCGAGAGGGGGAGCGAGCTCGTCTGACGCATTTAAGAGTGCGACACAACATGCTGCAACCATCCCATGGACGACACCTGGATGTTCATGCATCCAACGTTTTAAAATGAAAGGAAGATAGCCATAACTCTTGTCCCAAATCCCTCTTCTTCCTCGGAACCAAATCGTTTCTTCTTCTCTACCATCATCGATTCAATCCCATTCTTCTCTCTTTCTTCCATCTCTTCTCTGGAAAACTCGAGCTTAATCCCATTCCGGCGATGTCGAATGTAGGAACGTGCTAGTTCTTACGATCATTTCGAAACTCAACCGGCATTGAAGATGCGTCTACCGGAAAATGGAGAACTCCTGGTTTTCTGCATCATTTGATCTTGCTTACGGAACTCGATACGGACATACAGTATTGGTCCTATCGGACTGTCGGAGGTGTCGTGTGACAAACACCATTGCCAGACAGATGGAGGCGTTATTGTATATGTACGTACATATACAGTCCCATCTATTTTTCTCTTATTTTAGTTTTCCATAAGTTAACAGGTTCTGATGAGAAAGTAATAAACTCAGCCGACTCTGAATGAAAGTTAAAAGGAGTTTGTTGGGTGTAATCACTAGCTAATTTTGATATTTCCTTCCTTCTCCACGTTCGTTTCTATGTCTATGCTGAGAAGGATTATGTGGCCTTAAGTTGAAATCTTCTCAACCATGGTTCGATCTATCTGTTAAACTTTTTTTACTGTTCATAGGGTTTCATCCAAACCTTAATATTCTTACAGAGATCTAGAACACAATGATAATCAATGTAATCAATAATAGTAGAGACATACCTGAGAGTAGAAGATTGGTTTCTACCGTTATTCTCCAAGAATAGTGTTGGAGCTTTGATCATGGTCTTCCACAGCCTGTAGAGGTTCCACGTCTTTCTCATTGCTCGTGGGTATAGAGAGAAAAAAATAACTATGGCTGCGGGGACTCATGACCTAGTATATATAATACTGTCACAAACCCTAATCAGTCCCACACTGTAACAGGAATTGCCTATCTCTTTATCTTGTAACGAACCAGACCAAATTAGTCTAACCAAGTGACACAGACTCCCACTGATCAATGGGCCCAGTAATTAATCAAGCCCACATACATATATTCTAACATTCTCCCACTTGGGTGAGATTAATTACAATGCCACCATTGACTAGTGTGGCCATGGAATCTATTCACACAATAAATTGTCACCTACTTTAATCCAGCTATTAAGCCTGCCAATGTAGAGCAACAATGGAAGATACTCCAACACAAATGATATCACCTTCCATCAACCACATACAAAGGCCTACTTAACAGCATGAATCGCTGTGAGATAATGAGTCCTCTTTGATTGAATTACCTTCAATCGAGTTACCTCAAAACCTTATACTTGATATTATCCTCTCATGGCAAACTGCCTCTAGCCTGGATTAATATCTTACTTTGACTTACTGTCATTAGCTTGGCTTTATCCTTCGATTGAATATTGCCTCTTATCTTGGCTGAATACTGTTTTTTATATTTGGTTGAATACTGCCTTGTTTATCCTTTGGCTGAATTTGTTGTGTCTGGCTAAATACTGCTTGATGTCTGGCTAAATACTACTTGTTTTATCTTTGATTAAATACAGCCTGAATTAAATTACAAACAATACAAACAAACACAACACCAGATACGAACAAAAACCTCCCACTGACTAAGCATATCAAAATAATTCGTGACAACCGTATCATTCACAAGTCACTAAAAACTCCCACTAGTGAAATATTCCAGTGTAATATTCATTCTTTATCTTTGAAGATCCTGAAATCACCCAACCATTCAATCACTATCGTAAATTCAAAATTTAATATTTAACACACATAATATAGTCATTGTATAAAGAAGCCTTAATATAAAATAAAATCTTATTTAAATAAAATTGAATAGAATCCTGTCTTGGTAATTCTTAAACAGGAAACAAACTCTATTTTATGGAGGAAACAAAAATTGAAGATTCAAAACATCAAACTGAATTCAAATAAACCCTAACTATTAATGTATCTGATTCCCAACTAGACATGTATCTCACGAACATGGAGACTTCATTCCTTTCATGCATCATCTTCTTTAGAGTTTCCAGAATTCTTTTTCTTCTCCAGCCAACGCTCTCTACCCTTGCAATCCCTCTTCATGTGTCCTCTCTTTTGACACCAAACATTTGATGTCGCTCAGATCATTTTCTTCATGCTGCTCTTTATCATCTTTTTTCTTGTCGTAGGGTTTCTTTCTTTTATCAGAAAAATGGTCATTTTTTGTGGGGTCCAACTCCTTGCTGTCCAATGTCCTTGTCAGAGTTTTTCTTGTAGAACGTAACATTGATGGATTCGATAGCTCCCTTTTAGTCACTTTCTCCATCTTTAGTACAAGCAGCTATCAATTCATCCAAAATCCACTTTGTTCTAGAAGTTTAATATACCACTTTAATATGCTTGCACTCATTAGATAGAGATTTCATTGCCAATTATACCAGATGATCCTTATCAATAGTATGTCTTATATCTTTGAGTTTTTCAGCTATACCAGCAAGTCCTACAAGGTGATCTGTAACATTACTTTTCCATCATAAACTATGGTAGACAATTTTGCCATCAGGGTGCCCATCTGTACTTTCTCAGTTTCCTTATATCTTGCTTTGATGTCCTTCAGTAAACTTTTGGTTGTTTCCTCTCCCTTAATTCCATCTAATATAGAGTCAGGGACATAATGCCTAATCATGAGCAAACACTTCTTGTTGGCATTTTTCCATCTTTCCATGTGTTGTTTTTCTTCTGGGGTACTAGAATTTGTGAGATCATCAGGTTTATCCTTAGTGATACCCATGTCTAGGTCTCATACCTAAAGAAATCTCTAGTTCCCTAATCCATTGTTTGTAATTGGCTCTAGTGAGAACATGAACGCTAACCAGACTGCTTGCATTAATAGACACTCTGAGATTAAAATGATAATACATAATTATTGTACTATGTAGTAAATAAAGCAATGACCCACACTTACAAATCAACTGTGCTAACATTAACATAACACATACAAACAAGCAACCCTTTTTATCGGGAGTTAACCAAAATACAAATTCATCCTTTGGGACAAATATGTACTTGGTATCCCCTGTGTTTGTGCAGTAATAGATAATTAACAAAAATTCATACATATAATTTTTCTGTACCAGCAATGTCAAAATACACATGCAAGTAAATTTTTTTTCCTAGAGTTAACCAACTACACATTCTTGTTTGGGATAAACATGCAGTGGTCTTCTCAGTATCCATGTAGTGACCGCGAATGAATAGTGATTCAAAAATCCCACCACCTTTGGGTTAATGAGACTCTTAAAGTCAAAATCCTTCTACTTATGTGAATGTACATACCTTTAAAAAGCTTGGTAGTGTCACCTTTGGGTTAACACTTCCAGTCTAGCTGCTCTTGTAGATGTGAAATTCTTGATGTATTTACAAATGCTCTCCTTGAATTTGAGAGCATCCTAAAGAGACAAGGTTTACTACTTTGGTGGGTTCCATCAGATCCTAACATGATACTCACAAACTCTCACAACAACTGTGTTTGGTAAGGTCAGGTAAACACTCCCTTACTTTGAAGCATTAATAAATACACAGTCTTGCGTTTGAAGATATCATAATGAAATAAGGTGTGCCACTTTGGTGGGTTTCACCAAATTCCACTATGATATCATCAAACCCTCTTTGCAGCAAAAATGGGATTTCAAACAACATGAATGCTACAATTATATTTCAAATATAAATCTAAACACTCACAAAAAACATGCACAATAGCTCATCAAGATATATGGTATGAATAATCAGAAAATCTTATAAAAAGACATCAAATCGAGTCTAATAGGACATTTTTCGTCCAAAAACACATTTTTATTGGTCTCAAAACTATTCAAATTACTTATCAAATTGAAGATCTCGACAAGTCCAACGCAAAAAACAGCACCTCAATCCGAGGTCGAACGTGCTTTCATGCGCCCCAAGAAGATTCTGGGTTTTATTTGTCTCTAGAATCGGTTCGGACCGGGGCCAGCTTGGTTTGGGTCAGTGCTTGTTGTCGAATCCGCAAGTGTACGAGTCGTGCAAATAATATAATGATAAGTCGAGTAACGTTTTCACAGGGAGAATGTTCAATTACCAAACCTAATTAATTCTGTCTATTATTTAGACAATTGAATTACCAAGATTAATAATTAATAAGCAGATTATGAAACCAAAGATAGGATTCGGACTTCCTCAATTAAATTATGCTTAACCAAACCAGACTTATTGAATAAATTTCTGTTGATGCCACGATCAATTTCTTAAGATATTCTGTTATCTCTTTCAAGAATAACAAATTATGCCCATATTAATCCTTCATCTACTTTCGTGTTTGTAGGATTCTAATACAAACTCATTACGTTCATTAGAATTAAAACAAAGATCACAATGGTGAGCCCTTATTTCTAAGAAAATACTCAACCAATGACTAATATTTTATGAACTAATATCAATCTTCTACTTTCGCCCCCTCAATTGATGCCTTGAGATATGCAATTAGTGATCAATTAATCACATGTAATTTTTCAAAAATACCAGATTGCATAAAACATAATCATTCAAAAGTTAAGGATTTAATCAACACAATTTCAATGAATCTATCATAATCTTAGAATAAGAAATCTAGCAATTCATTATTGACAATTCTAAAACATAAATAAAGGGATCACAGAGAAAAGGGAAGAACTCGTAATGTGAATAGATGAAGCTTGAATCCAGGATTTCTCTTTAGTCTTCTAGCTCCATCCCTCTCGAACTCTCCACCTCCAATGTGCCTTGTAGCCCCTTCTATGAACAACTCCTCTTGCTCTGTGTATTTTTATTTTCTCCTTCTTCTTAATTTATAAGCTTACAGTCCCATAAAATCAGTCTTTTACAATCTTCCAACTTACCGAATTTGTTGGAGAATGCTGATTTTAAGGCAGATTTTGGTCAATTATCTTCCAAATCATTTAAGAATGTAACACAAAGCTTTGAGCTGTCTTGACACCTCTTATTTAGTCTTTATCCAATTCAAAAACCTACCAAATAACCAAAAATAACTAAGAATTAAATAAATTAATAAAATACTTAAAACATTAATTAAATTAAACTAAATGTCCAAGAAAAATTACAAAATTAAACTAAATATGATCAAGAATGTGCTAATTAATTTCACGTATCAGTCGGCTCGAGCGGGTTCGGATCGGCTCGAACCAAACCGAATATATATATTAAACTTTTTTTTTGTTAATTCCTTCAAATCGAAGCACTCGGTCTAGCAGGGGTTGAACCAATAAGTTGGTTCGACGAACTGATCGCCGGTCTAACCAGGCCCAAAATTTTGGGTAGGTGGGGCAAAAATCGGGTCGGCGGGTCGAATATCTAGACCGGGTTATTTGGTCACCAGGTCAGGCAACGTGGGTCATTGACTGGGTTATCAGATTTGTTGACTGGGTCAGGTCAAATATTAGTTGAGTCCCACCTGTTGACCCACAGGTGGGACAGGTGGGTCTGCCCGCAGAGTAAGGTTGGTCCGAGTCAACCCTGGACGAGATAACTTGTTAGGGTTTCCGAGTTGACCCGGCAATGACCGAGTCAACACCGCAAGAGGTTTTTTTTTTTTTATTTTTTTTATTTTTAAATTACTTGCTGACACGTGGATCTCACGCACTTTTTCCACCGACGCGTGAGGGCGCATCCGGTAGACTCCGATGACCTACCTTATATCGACGGCTTCGTCTTTCCGAGCCTTACAAGCTTGTATAGTTTGATTTAACTTTTACTGGTTCAAAATTTTTTTCAAAGGTCCAAAACCTAGATAGGTTCGTACGAAGAATTGGGGAGAAAAATTTCTCTCACTTCCAATCCAATCATACCTATAATCTCTACAATCATTAACCAGTGATTCTAAGTCTGTATGGGAGGCTCTGGTACCAATTGTTAGACTTTTTACTGTTTATAGGGTTTCATCACAAACCTTAATATCCATACAGAGATCTAGAATACAATGATAATCAATGTAATCAATAATAGTAGAGACATACTGAGAGTAGAAGATTGATTTCTGTCGTTATTCTTCAAGAATGGTATTGGAGCTTTGATCACGGTCTTCCACAATCTGTAGAGGTTTCACGTCTTTCTCACTGCTCGTGGGTATAGAGAAGAAGATTACTATGGCTACGGGGACTCATGACCTAGTATATATAAGACTGTCACAAACCCTAATCAGTCCCACACTGTAAAAGGGACTGCCTATCTCTTTATCTTATGACGAACTAGACCAAATCGGTCTGACCAAGTGGCACAGACTCCCACTGATCAATGGGCCCAGTAATTAATCAAGCCCACATACATATATTCCAACATTATCATCCCTTCCTCTGAGTTCTGATTGTGCTTTTTTATGTTCTTACTTTTTTTTTATCTGGGTTTTGGTTTTCTCGGGTGAATCTTCAAGTGAACAAGTTCAAGGCAAAAACTTTTATGCAGGTCTTGGTTTTCTCAGGTGGATCTTGCATATAAATATCGAGCAAAGTTCAAGGCTAAAAGAAAAGAACATCAAGCAGTCCTGAAGAATTTTAATCGTCCCCATTACCTACCTATACACATCTCTGTGATCACCTGCTAGAACCCAATCAAGAAATCCTAATGGACATGATCGAGAATTGCTCAGAACCCAATCACCAACTCCTTCGCCTTCTGATAGACTACTTCGAATGTAGCTTGGAAGCATTCAATATCGCCGAAATGGGATTAAGGAGAAGAGCCGGAAGGAAGAGAGAAGAATGGGATAGATTGATGATGGTAGAGAAGAAGAAACGGTTTGGCTCTGTGGAAGAAGAGGGATCTGGGCAAGAGTTATGGCTTTCTTCCATACGTTTTACTTACTGAATAAAGTTGAGATTTTTTCATTTTAAGACGTTGGATGCATGAACATTCATGTGTCGTCCATTGGATGGTTGTAGCATGTTGTGTAGCACTTTTAAGTGCGACAGACGAGCTCGCTCCCCCAAGAGGTGGTTTGGGATGCTTCCCAACGCCCTCGGTTTTGGTTCAAGTAACCATTAGATTGTGCGTTTGTACCTGATGTACCAGTATCTGCTTCTCATTGGTTGATACCTGTTTCGGATCAGGGTTACGAAGGAGGCCAGTTTCTTGAATCTGTACCTGATGTACCAGTATCGACCGTTCAGATGTCGATATTTGTTTTGGATCAGGTTAACTATGCAACCAATCTTTCTTTCACAAAGTTTGGATATTGTTTTATCTATAGTTTAAGCTTCTGTTCGCCTAATTTCCTGTTGATGGCACTACCGAAGGTGGGAAAGAAGGAAACTTTTTTGGACTTGTGGTCACCTATGGGACCCACTGATGGCAATGCCAACGGTGGAGTTAGACCATAGGTGACTATTTTCTAAAAAAAAAAAAAAAATCTTAGTTCGGCTCTTGTAGGGTTTTTCTTGAGTTAAAAACCAGGCTTTGCATATGTTCAACTTGGCTATGGAAAAAATGTGGAGACCGACTAGAACCAAGGACACCTTCCTTCTTGCAGATGATAGTTTTGTGTTCTCTTCTCAGAGCTGAAAGACTTGCATCATATCATGGAAAGAGGTGTTTATCAGATCGGGAACAAACCTTTTTTCATTCGGCCTTGGGTTAGAAAGCTGAGACTGAACAGTAATGGAGTCAAAATTGTAACCCATTGGGCTCTCTCCCGGGTCTACCCCTCCATGGGGTAGGAAATCCTTAAGCAAGATTTTCTTTGTGTTGGGCAGGCCTCTACTTGTGGACCGTACCACTATTCTTAAGGAAAGAATGGCCTTTGCCCATTTCTGTATAGAATTTTTTGCAGAAGATGTTTTAAGGGACAAAGTGACGATTATTGATGATCTAGGAAATGTCTTTCACCAGACTAAACAATATGATTGGATGCCTGACAAATGCTCTTGTTGCAATGGTTTCCTTCAGTCATAAAACATGATTTTAATCTTCTCATGCCCCATGGTGGAGACAGAAAATTATTCAAGACATAGATATACCAATTTTATTTCTCATTATATCACCTTTTTTTTTTTTTTTTTTTTTTTTTTTTGTAGTTACCAAACAATTTTTTATTTTTAACCAAAAATTATTTTTGATAAATAGATAAAAAAAACAAAAACAAAAACAAAAATAAAAATGGATCCAAACTAATAGGCAGAGAAGCGAGGCCGCGAGAGTGAGAATCTGAGGCTGAAGAGTGAGGAGATACCAAAGGAAACATTTAGGCTTTGAATCGTTATAAACTTATAAATAATAATTGTAACAAGGTTTTGTTACGTTTGGACATATAACAAAACAAATCTGGGTCATTCATTTTTACCGTTTTTTTAATCTAATCCATTCCAACTTGGGGAATGTTATAGTAGTGTTAAGAGTACTCGTACACATGCATGGATATACACGGGATGTATGCCGATACATAGGAGGTATTTGATTGAATTAGAGCTTGAAATTCGATATGTGGGTAATCTATACCATGTTCTCTCTATCCAACTGTTGGAATGAACACATCATCTGCCCATGTGGAGGATAGATTCCTTGACATTTGGAAAAATAACAAATCCTTGTTACAACAATAATAACCGTTTATATGTAAAATAGATATTATATAATAAATATAGGGTCGGGTTGGATCGGGCCAGACTCAGTCCAAGGCTTCAATTAGGCCCGGCTAAACCCTGCCAGAGTTTAACAAAACAATGCCCATACCTAGCCCTCTCTGGATTCAGGACGGATTAGAATGAATTCGGATTCATAGAGTCAAACCGGCAGCCCTAGTTAAGAAAAAATAAAACTTTGACGTTTTAGGATATGTATAGGCCTTCAAAAAATGGTAATTTTTAAGGATATTTGTGTCCCTTCAGAAATTTTAGTAGCTAAAATGCTTTAAAAAGAGCTTGAGAGAGAGAGAGAGAGAGAGAGAGAGAGAGAGAGAGAGAGAATTTTGTCTTATGTGGGGTTTAGCAGTTATGAAAGTTTTCATACAGAGATTATCTCAAAGTATTTGGGTAGTACATTCATACAACGAAGAGCTAAGAGATTGGTGAGAGGAAGAGGCATACAAGTCTACAATAAGTTTTTTTTTTTTTTTTTTGGTAAGGTAGAATAAGGTTTTCTGGTCATCTCAGAATCACAGTAACATTGGAATTTGGGGCAAACATTCATCCAGTTTAATCGGATCTTGTCTTCTGTTTATTAAGTCAGTTCTGGTATTAGTTCTTCAGGAAGGGGAAGAGGAGTAACACTATCGCTAGAAACATTGGCCATGATGGATCTGACACTCACATCCGAATGCAACAAAATCCTCAAATCTTTAGCCACTTTGATTCGAAGATTAGGGTTTCTCTACATAGAAAAATTCCAATTTCCACTGTTCCTGTGGTTCCTTTCGTCGTTAGATAGAGAGAGAGAGGGCCGTTGAGTAGTTCGTTGTTTCTCTCTCTTCTAAAGAGTCTGGAAATGCTTTTGTTTCTATATGTGAATGTTTCTGCTTTAAAATGAGAAGGGCATAAACGTCTAGATAAAATTTCAATTCTTTTCTATCAGTTTATGGGGAAACATTTTGGAATTTTAGATGGTAGTTGATGTTTTCAAAAATCTTGGGTGGTAGGTGATGTTTCTCAAAGTATCTGAATAGTACGTGAAATTTTCCCCTTTTATTATGGGTTTTAAAGATATTTATCCCTATTTCACCCAATTTGATGAGTGGAGCCGAGAGAGAGAGAGAGAGAGAGAGAGAGAGAGAGAGAGAGAGAGAGAGAGAGAGAGAGAGAGAGAGAGAGAGAGAGAGAGAGAGAGAGAGAGAGAGATTAATCACAAGAAACGAAGAGTTCTTTTTATTAAACTCAAACTTATTCCATTACACCAATCCATAGGAAGGACTAATATGCAATAGAACTAGATACATTAAATCATCATTTCCTTCGTTAATATCCTTTCTAGTTGTTCATCCATGATTGAGATTGAAGATAATCAACCACTTTCTTGTCAAGTTGGAAGGCCTTGGCAAGAACATTATCTATGTGGAAGGCTTCGATCCAAAGATAGCATTTGCAATGATGACACCAGGGTTCTGACTATTTGGAGCCGCAATAACAACAACATTAGTTTTCCCTTCATATTGTAAATGAATGAACCCTATAGGGAACACAAACAGTACATCTCCCTAGTTAAGGACCTTGGTTATAAGACTATTTTCAGGGTTAGAGCTTACAAACCCAAGATATAGGGTACCCTCCAAGACTACTAGTATCTCAGTATTAGCTCAAGGGTGTGTGTGGAGGGTTGAGACCATATGGTGCAAAATTAATCCGAGCCATGGAAATGCCTAGTGTGTTCAGTCCAGGTAACTGATCTATAAACACCGGATCGAGTTGCTTTCGACTCGAGATTGTTCGAGGTGTTCCCCAGTATGTCAAGCCCTTTAAAGACGAAATCATTCGTTGTGGCCAGCTTTGGATCCTCACATAATTTCTCATTCTCGAACACTATGAATCGATATAGTTTCATTAGTCAAATAACCATTATCAAGAATTATAAGAAGTGGATGTTGTTAAGAACTAACAATGCAACAAAAGAACGATTGTAAAAAAATAGTAAAGAATGAAGTTGATTCTTTTGAATAAATCATTTCCTTATGAAGGGTCTTCTCTCTTCTCCAAAAACAATGTATATGGATTGATTGATTGATGGTTATGAAATTTTAGTATTATCTATTAAATACTGTTTTCATGAGAAAATAAAAATAGATAAAGCGCAAAAGAAGCTGAGCCTGCCCCCAAATACATGAAGGCAAAATTACCGTCCCATTTCCTACAAAATGAAAAAATCTCACTCCTAGTGGATGTGGGCTCATTGCCCTTACATGCAGTCTGGCAGCAATCCCCTTTGCATAGATAGATATTGTGAAATAGAAAAAAGTCTTTATTTTGGTATTAAAATGTGTATGTCACGGCATAGTTCGTCAATTTTCATTTAGAATTACACTTTCTCCTTTGTGTTCCATTCGATGACTGAAAATAATAGTATGCCGTCGTTTTTTGCATTTTTTTTCTTACATGCCACATTTTATAATGGCATTTTGATCATCATTCTAATTGTTTAATCAAACTATTAAGTTCATTTACGAACGTGTAGGAAGTTTTTCTGTAACACCTTAGGTTGTTTAGTGTCACTATTGACTTACTTGGCCATGTGGTGACATAAAGGTGTCAACGGACTGGTCTGGACCGATTTCGGTCCTGACTGAATCAGTGTCGAGTTTTATAAGCCCAGCCCAAAACATGTTCATTAAGAGTTTGGACTGAGGTGGACTGCGCTGGACACAATAACTAACGGGCTGGTCCGGTGTCGGTTAGTTATCGGGCTGGGTTTATTGAGGTGATTTCGGGTTGGTTCGATCCGGATCGGGCTTATCGGGTCCCTTTTATATGTAAACTATATAGCCTATTTTATTATTTCTATATATAAAATTAGTATTATTCCTTCCATATGTATGTAATTTAATTAACTATAATAATTAACATAATCTTTTCAATTATAGATTCACATAATCTTCTAGATCATGAAGTGAACTCTAATAGTGTAACACAATCTATTAAAATTTAAAACCATTAAAATTAAAAAATTGAGCCTGAACGGACTTTACCAGTGTTCGGGTTGGGTTTTATCGATTTGGGCTGATTCGGATTTCTTAACGGACTGGTCCGGTTTGGTTTCGATTTGGGCTGAAACGGTGTCGAGCATTACAAGCTCAGACCAAAACCTGTCCATTAAGGCTCGGTCCGGGCTGGGTTCGGATTATATCGGGCTGGCTCAATCCGTGCTATTGGGCTGGGCCCATTTTGACACCCTTATGGTGACAGGTTTTGAAGAGTAATAAGAGATGTAAAGGTACTTTAGTTATTTTCTTCATGCCATATAAATGATAAATGATCTTTCTATGTACTCTAAATAATTAAATTCTTATGTTCCTAGGATTCAGAAGTAAGACTGGTTTTACCAACTATGAGGTGTGTGTATTGGAGTAAATGAAATAAATAAATTAATTGATTTGATGTTGGAGTACCATGGGTCTTATATGTATATTTTTTTATGTACATGATTTATGGTTAAAATTTTAGTACATTATCATCATATAGACTAAGGATGTATTTTTAATTTCTTGGAGTGTTGCAACTCCAAGATCATGAGATTCTCATAAGGAGTATAATTTTGGGGTTTATATTTTATATATTATATATTAGTGGGATCCACCATAAATGGTTGATCACCATTGGTGGAGAGCATTTCAAATTAAATTTTTAAATTCAATGGGTTCTTGTAAATAGAGAAGTTGGTGAGGGGAAATTTTGGTCCTTAGATAAAAAGGTACCAAGATTTTAAAATAATACCTTAATTACATGTTCATGAAAGGAAATCTTGAGAGGGCAAAACAGTCTATGCACTAATTGATGGGTACCTAAGTTAGTGGGTACTTAATTCATGTAAAGGATAACTAATGAGGATGAAATGGTAATTTCATAAAATTTATAATTAGATAAAATGAAATTATTAATGAGAACTATATAAGGGGAAAGACACGACGAGCTAAGAACGTGAGAGGATTGAGAGGAGTCTTTTTGATTCTTTGTATGAGGCAAGATATGAGATCCAAATCGTCTCATCCCTGAAATTTGGGAGGCGTGGCGGCGATCCTACTGGATGGTCGCCACGTGGGGGTCGGACTCCGTTCAAGCCGACAAGCCGAGCCGACAAGAGAGTGTCGGCTTGAACGGAGGGGTCGGATTCATCCGACCCCCACGTGGCGACCATCTAGGGGGGTCGCCGCCATGCCTCCCGAATCTCAGGGATGAGACGATTTGAATCCCGATAAGGTTCTTTTGAGACTAAACTCAAGAGTGTGTTTAGATTTTATCGTAGGGAGATTTTGGTATAAAAATCCTCTCCCGCCCACCTGCCGCCGGCCAAGGGCGGGATTTCAGCCGATCCACCTCCCAATGTATTGGTAGGCGGGCCGGCTGATCCCCAGCCCTTGGATCAGCGGCAGGAATCTCCTGCCGCGGGAGAGGATTCGGTTCCGAGATTTTGAGGGCTATCGTGCTGTAGAGAGAGAAGTTCCAACAAACTTAAGACAAGGAGAAGAGAATCAAGAAGAAATTGTAGAAAAGGTGATTGTGGTGGAGAAATCAGTTTACGTTGTCGATTTAATGATATTATCTTGGTGATTGGTTTATTGGTGGTTCAGGTAAGTCTCTAATGCCTTGTGATGATTAATAGATTATTTGCATGTGGATAAAAGTTAGATTATAATGAACAAATATTTGAGGTTTCATACTGTTCTTAAGGTTGGGGATGATGAATAGTAAATCTGTTCATCATGTCTTCTCTCAAGTAAGGATTGATGATGAATGCATGCATTGGTTATGGAAAAAATGATTTTCTGAGCAAAAATTGTTTATTATGGTCACAAACGGTGACTAATAGATGATCCATAAGTGGTTTGAGAGTCATGGTTATGAAGAAAGCTCATGAATGAAGGTATTGTAGAAATTTTTCGGTATCTAAGGAAATTATTGACCAACGTCAATGTTTGGATGAAATAGGTAGTAATGGACTATATAATAGTTTATATGGTCTGAAATTTATTTTAAGTTTTGTTTTTAGAGATTGAAACACAGCCCAAAAGGCTGAGAATCAAGGCCAAACAGAAATCATAGAGTTGAGAGGGCAGTTTTAATGCTTGCAAAGTGTTTGATAAAATTCATGACCAACAATTACCACTCTTTTGGGTGGTTTTCGAGTTGGTTTTTTTGGGGATCCTTCCCCAGGGACTGTTATGCACTTATAAGGATGAGTATGGACAATCTTTGAGAAATTTTTCCTAAGTTATTGATTTCCAAATGATTTTGGAAAAGTTGTAACTCCTTGGTAAGCGATGCTTGAAAATAAAGTATGGTGTTGTGTTTGGTTATCTTGGAGTTTTTTTTTCCAGAATCATTCTTGAGCAAGATAGCATGTTTATGGGACCTTTGGGTGCCATTCATTATAAAATCTTGATTATATACGAGTTTTACAAGTCTGTTCAAATAAATAAAAAAAAAAAAAGGAAGGGCTTAGGAGATGTTTTGGAAAGTCTTGAGAAGTATTGGAAGAAAAATTGTATGAACAGCCAAGAGACATTTGGCAAGTGAATTAAGACTGAGTTCAAAGAGGCATTTAGGGGATGGATGTGCTTTGGAGAGAGAGGGGTTAATGATGTTATTCTTATATACCTTTTTGTGCTATGTTTTAGGAGAGAAGGATATTTAAAACAAGATTATTGGTAGCTCAAGTGCAGCTCATATTTGAGCTAAAGTTTCAGGTAAGGAGCAGGGATAATTATAATGGTTATAGTGGTTTGTTTTAGATTTATTCATGTGGTGATTAAATGGTTTGAATGTTGGTTATTGTAGGGTGTGGAACATAATACATTACTGTATTTTTTTTTCTTTCTAACCAAGTCTCAAGAGTCATTAAGGGAATTTTTCTGAATACTCAAGGTGAGTGGTTAACCCACTTGTAGTAGGTTAGTATGAATACTATATATGCGGTGCATGTATGAATGCAATGGTTGATGTAAGTGCTGTTTTACTATGGAAATAGAAGTTAAGGCATGATGACTAAGGCCTTATGATATTCATGGAATTAGTTTGTGCTATGTTATTTGACAATGTGTGTGATGGTCATATATGGCATGAATGAATTTTTTTTCCAGCTTATAACCAGTTGAGTGTATACATGCAAGATGTAGAGGAGAATGTTAATAGGCAAATCTTATAATAAGCAAGATTTTCTAGATTGTTTGTAGATTTGTTAGAAGGTATGCATTATATCATGTTTTAAACATGTAAAGAATTAATTGTTTGAGTAGGTTACTACATGGATAAATGTATATATACATGTGTACTTAGACTCTTCATAACTAGGATTGAACATGGAAGATCAGGTTTATATCAGATTTATGCATGTTCTTACACAATGGTGTAACAGTACATGAATAATTTTTAGCAAGAACACGTAAGAAATGTGATCTAAGTGTTGATATACAAAGAATGCAAGAAAAATAGAGATTTTAGGATAATAGTGATACAGGTACAATCTTAGTCAAAGTTGAACACGAATGGACAGTAAAGCATGAAAAACAAGAATAAGAATAAGAGTAGGTTGTAAAATCTAGGAGACCAGCTGTTCATAGTTACTAAGTGTTTCGTTAGTAGTTGACAAGAAATGGAAGCATCCGTTGAGTCAAAGAATATTAGTTGTATGACAAGAAACGGAAGCATCTGTTGAGTTAAAGAACATGGTTGTAAGACAAGAAATGAAAATATCCGTTGAGTTTAACAAGCAAGACTGATGGACAAGAAGCGGGAGCATCCGCTGAGTCCCAGCATGTTAAGTTGTGATAAGAAACAAAAGCATCCGTTGAGTCAGTGCATGACAGGAAATGACAAGAAACATAATCATCCGTTGAGTCCCAACATGTTAGCAAGTAGATAAATTATATGAGGGGCAAGAAACGGAAACATCCGTTGAGTTCAAATATATTAACAAGTAATCAGGTCAAGAGTATACAGGTGATTACAAGTAAGATAGTAGAACAAGTGAGTCAAAGAAACAAATGAAAAATTAGACAGTAATTAATATTATGAATGCCAGTTTACAAGAACATGAACCAAGAATATGATGAAATTGTTAAGCTGATGACAAGGAAATTTATGGATATCAATATAGAAATGCAAGAACAAGTCAGAATTCATGTTTATTTATATGATTGTTATTTATGCATGTTATCAAGTGGTTTACTCATTCATTAAGCTTAGACTCACTCCACTTGTTTAAATGTTTTACAGTTGATCATGAGAAAAGCCATGGAGATGATGTTTGTGAGGAAGACCAAATGGGGCATTAGGCCACTTGGCAATCTGACATATTTTGGATAGAGATGCTTTTGGATTTGGATGTATTATGTAGTTACTGTTTTTGGTTGTGGGCTACAGGATTTTGACTTAAGCCACACTTTTGATGTAATTAAAGTAGTTGAATTTTACTTATGGACCAACTCTTTTGCCACAAGTTATGTAAATATTATATAACAATGTTTTCACTGCTCATGTTATTTATGATGGGTTGTTATGGAATGAATGGATGATACAGAATGTTATGTTTTATGTATGTATAAAAAAAATATATATATATATATAGATTTTTGTATAGCTTGTATTATATGTTATCGACCATCGATTCGTTTTCCTTTACCTGGGAAGGGGATGTCACATTTCCCTTAACAACTAAAATAACAGCCATATCGTGACTCCATTAGGGTTAAAATTTTGTGGACATTGAAATGTCAAATTCAATCAGCTTAGTAGTTCTAACACGGTTCAAATTTGTCATATAGAAATATAAGGCTTCGAAAGTTGGTTGAAAAATCAATTTCATTACCCAATGCATATAGAAAAAAGGTTCCAACATTGTAGCTAGGCCACAAGATGGAATGGAATTTTCAATTATGTTGGACGGATTAGAGGGCTAAATTTTGGTGGGTCTTTAGATTCTGTTATTTTGGGTTTGTGGAAAAAGCCAGCTAACCCAAGACAGACCACAGATTAATCTTTCTGTTGGTTCAATAATAGGTCCGGATTTCAAAACTCTGTCCTTATCTCTTATTTGATCATCTTGGTCATTGGG
>CM053265.1:58615337-58692302 GCA_028583415.1 Protea cynaroides
ATGCGACCGCTATGTCTCTACGTAAGACTTCAACTCGACCGGCCGACTATACCGGGTCGCAAAGATATTCTACAGGGTGCTTAACCGTATGTCAGCGACTGGTCAGCACTCGTATCAGCGAGAAAAATCTCAGAAATCTTAAAAATTTTCGTGAAATTAGATATTCTTCGCGACTATCTCGCCTTACACTGTTCAAGACTAACACCATTATTATTGTTCCCATGTGTTATGTCTTCTTTCCTCGGGATCCAAACCGAATAGTCCGAGATGGTGGGCGAAACGGTCGTAATGGTCTAAGCGACCATCGCCGGATGCGCCCCGAGAAGAAGAACAGGTGGAAACAGGCCATGTTAGAGAGCCAAGTCCTGAAGTCGAGGTAGAAATGTGTCCCGTAGGAAATCGGCTACATTCCGCCCACCTCACGAATTCGGGACCATTGTTACAAACCTGGTCTATCAAATGCAAGCCCGCCAGAAAAGAATTCCCTCGAGCGAGATATCAAGATGTTTAGGCCACGGTGTCCGTTCCCACCGGAGGTATGCCCGAGTCCGGAGGGAATAATACTACACACCGACGCATGGCAGTCCAGTGGCTAATGGGCCAACCCCGAACACGTACCACCACCGCACCGCTCAGCATCTTCCGCTTATCGTGGAGCATATCCGTATCCACCACCATGGTACGGAATGAATACACAGGGACAGCATGATCTGAGCAAGGCGGTGGATAGGTTCCTAAAGTTAAAGCCTTCATCTTTCACAAGTAAAACAAGGAAACCATTGTGGCCAGCACAAAGGCTGCGTAGATGGAGAAGAATTTTCGATCGATGACTTGTACGTAGGATGAAAAGGTCCCGCTTGCCACTCATATGCAAGGAAGATGCGAATGCTTGGTGGAATCCTATGGGCATATCTGGAGACGAAGCATACAAGTGTGGATTGGGAAGCATTCAAAGTTTCCTTCTTCGATAAATACTTCCGAAGAGTTTTAGGGATCGGATGGAGAGGGAGTTCCTCAATCTACAACAATCTCACTGATCGTGGATGCTTACCACAGGCAGAGGTATGAGGATTTATTTTTCTTCAGACCGGCAAGTATGCAAGAGGAAGAGACCAAGACTCGTAGGTTCACCATGGGACTACGTGGAGGCATCAAGAGAGCACATATTGGGACCGGACAAGAAATTTTATAATGAGGCTGTGCAAGTGCAGAGTGATAGAATCTAGTCGAGGGACGGCTTCTTGCACGGCAACGTAGGAGTGAAGAGACCCGCTATTGAGAGTTTGGGTGGCGGTAACAATAGGACCCTTCGCCCATACATGGCCTCAGACTCGCTACAGCCCGCAGGAACAATCCGCACCACCTGCAGCTAGACGCCGGATTCAACCCGAATATCAAATGTTTCAACTGTCCGCAAGTGGGTCATATTGCAAGGACCTGCGACTCTACCTAGGAAGCAACCTCCCCAAAAGAAGGAAAAGTATATGCGGTCACCACTCAAGAAGCAGCCGCATCACCCGATGTGATCACATTAATGACTCTATCCCCTTACTATTTGGCTTACTATTTTCATTGTGTGTATGCGCATGTAGAACTAAGGGATAATAAAAATTCCAGGAATTGTAAATGTAGGCGGTATACCGCCGGAGTACTATTTGACTCCGGGGCCACGCACTCCCTTTGTTTATATTTCCTTTGGGAAGCGAATGGAGTTACAATTAAGCACTTGAACCCAAGCTTGATAGTTCGCTCCCCACTAGGAGTCGAAGTGGCTTTGACAGAATATTATGGACCCTGTACTGTATGTATTGAGGGTAGAGACTTAGAAGCAAGTTTGGTACTACTCGAGATGGCAGACTTTGATGTCATCTTGTGAATCGATTGGCTAGGCCATCATTCAACTATCCTATTATGTGGTGAAATGAAGCTTGTCCTTACGTGACAAAAAGGGAAAGGAGTATAGCTTCACTGGGATCAAGCTATCTAGGGAAGCGGAAGCTGATCCTCTCCGCCCTAAAAGCCAAGCAATGCTTAGAGAAAGGGGGAGTGGGGTATCTAGTATCTGTAGTCGACATCACGGCGGAGTCGCACAAGATGGAAGATATAGATGTGGTTCGAGAGTTCCCGGATGTATTTCCGTAGGAGCTTCCAGTCTACCATCTGGATGGGGCTACGGAGTTTGTAATAGACCTTATGCCGTGTCGCACCGGTGTCTAAAGCACCATACAGATGGCCCCTACCGAAAGTTAAAGGGGTTGAAGACCCAATTACAAGAATTGTTAGATAAGGGTTTCATACGACCTAGCATATCGCCTTGGGGAGCACCTGTATTATTTGTCAAGAAGAAAGACGGAAGTGTAAGACTATCCATTGACTACCGTGAACTGAACAAGTTTACGATCAAGAATCGGTATCCCTTTCCTAGAATCAATGATCTGTTCGATCAATTGCGGGTGCAAAGGTTTTCGAAGATTGATCTCCGATCGGGTATCACCAACTCAAGATCAAGGCCGAGATATTCTGAAGACTGCTTCGGACGAGGTATGGGCATTATGAGTTTCTAGTTATGTCTTTCGGTTGACCAATGCCCCAGCCAGTGCTCATGGAACTCGATGAACCGAGTGTTTCATGATATGTTGGACACTTCGTCATCGTATTCATCGATGACATATTGGTCTACTCAAAGGACATGGAGACTCATACAACACATTTGAGGGCAGCCCTACAACGGCCGAGACAAGAAAAGCTTTATGCTAAGTTCAAGAAGTGCGAGTTTTGGTCGAAGGAAGTGGCTTTCTTGGGCCATGTAGTATCCCAAGACGGTATCAAGGTTGATCCAAGTAAGATAGCTGCTATAGTAGGATGGGAAGCACCAAAATCTGTTATGAGATTCGTAGTTTCCTTGGGTTGGCTGGTTATTATAGAAGATTCATGGAAGATTACTCCAGGATCGCTGCTCCACTCACCGATTGACCAAGAAGGGAGAGAAATTCATATGGACAGATGAGTGCGAGAAGTGCTTTCGGACTTTGAAGTCAAGACTAGTCTCTCGCACCTATCTTGACCATCCCGCAACTAGCCGCACCGCTTACTTTATATACGGATGCTTCGTGGTTGGGTATTGGGTGTGTATTGATGCAAGGAGAATGGGTGATTGCTTATGCATCAAGACGCTTAAAGGAGCATGAGAAGAACTATCCTACGCATGATTTGGAGCTAGCAGCGGTTATACATGCAATCAAGACTTGGAGACACTACTTGTACGGTGAGAAGTTCCAGATCAAGTCGATCACAAGAGCTTAACTTATCTTTTCACTCGTAAGGATCCGAATATGAGACGAGGGAGATGGCCGGAGTTATTAAAAGATTATGATTGTGACATCCAAGACCATCCGGGTAAAGCAAATGTTGTGGCCGACGCCTTAAGCAAAAAAGTGGGCATCGAAACCCGAGGCAGACCAAGTACAAATGCCGCATTATGTGCCGCAGCCTCAAGTTCAATTGAAGATGATGAAGAGTATATAATAGAGACCGCTGAAGATCCAGCTTGAGCAAGGTTTAATTCATAAGTTCACCATGATGTTCGCAGCTTTGAAGATCTCACCGGATCTAGTTGATGAAGTCAAGGTAGCAATCCTACAGATCCACATCTCAAGACAAAGGTAAGAAGACTTAGAGAAGGGTACGAGCAATCCTGACTTTACCTTGGATTCGCACAAGGTACTCGTGTATCGCGGACGGTTATGTATACCCGAGAGTGAAGACCGCAATATCGTAGATCGAAGTTATGACCGAAGCTCATTACACTCCATATTCGTACATCCATGAAGTACCAAAATGTACCATGATTTAAGAAGACTTTATTGGTGGAGGGGTATGAAAGCGTATATAGCTCGCTTCGTGTTCCAATGTCCGAATTGTCAACAAGTTAAAGCAGAAAGGCGAGACCCGCAGGTTTACTACAGCCATTACCGAACCCGCATGGAAGTGGGATTGTATTACCATGGATTTCGTCACCGGCCTACCTTTGACACCAAGGTCGTGGATGCGCTTTGGGTTATAGTCGACCAACTCACCAAGACAACTATTTATTACGGTCGACCTCGCATACCATGGAGAAGCTGGCCAAGTTGTATGTTGATAATATAGTCGACTTCATGGCGTTCCCGAGAGTATAGTATCCGACAGAGATCCCCATTTTACATCAAAATTCTGGGAAGGATTACGTAAAGCTATGGGAACAAAGTTGAAGTTCAAGATAGCTTTTCACCCTCGGGACGGACGGACAATCGAACGAACTATTCAAATTTTAGAAGATATGCTCCGAGCTTGTGCAATAGATTTCAAGGGAGCTTGGGATGAGAAACTATCACTTATCGAGTTTGCTTATAACAACATTTATAAGGCTACAATTCAGGATGGCCCCATATGAAGCACTCTATGGGAAGAAGTGTCTACACCTCTTTATGGAACAAGGTGGGAGAAAGAAGAATTGTAGGACCAGAGTTTGTTGAAGAAACTTGCCAAGTGATTGATCAAATCAAGGAGAGAGTAAAGACAGCTTAAGTCCGACAGAAGCACTATGCGGATAATCAACGTCGAGATCTGGAGTTTGCAGTGGGTGACAAAGTATTCTTGAATGTATCACCAGTGCGAGGTCTGAAATGGTTTGGTAAGAAGGGGAAGCTATGCCCCAGGTATGTGGGACCATATGAGATATTGACCCGACGTGGTAATATAGCATATCAATTGGCTCTACCACCATCTATGTCAAGTGTTCATAACGTGTTCCATGTATCATTACCAAGAAGTATGTCGAGATCCATCGCACATCTTGACCGCCGATCCCCGGACTTGACCGAAGACTTAACATTCGAAGTGGTGCCCGTGATGCTCTCAAGTCGAAAGGTACAGCAAACTTCGAACCAAGGATATTCATTATGTGAAGGTGCATTGGAGAAGCCAAAATGTCGAAGAAATTACTTGGGAAGAGGAGAGAGCAATGAGGAAGGAGTACCCTAACCTTTTCGACGATCAAGGTACGTTCAAATTTCGAGGCCGAAATTTCTTTTAAGGGTGGGGGAGTTGTGAAACCTACATGAAAATTTTGGGATGAAATTTCTTTTAAGGGTGGGGGAGTTGTAAGACCCGCACTCCGTAAACCCGGTCTAAACCTTGGTTTGTGTCGTAGCAGGTCTTCCGATCATCACCAGGCCAGACGGGGCGAGCGGATGACAAACAGGTACAAAATCGAATCAAAGATGGTCAAATAATCATCATTTTATGTTGACCGGTCGACCGGTCAGCTCTGCGCAGCTGAGTGCGGAGATCTGGAATTGGATCTCTATGGGTCCCATTTTCCTAAACCCTAATGCCTGAACCTTCCTAATCCTAATAGGGTTATTAAACCCTAATTCTAGCCTATAAATACACTCTTAAACCTCCTCAAATCCTTTCCATTATCTCTCACAAACTCTAGAGAAGAGAAGGAGGTTGGAAAGGAGAAGGGGCTAGGAAGAAGAAGGAGGTGCCGCCATTACCGTTCGACGACGCTCACGTTACGCCAGTCAACAGTAAGTGTTTGAATCAATCTTCTTACCCTATGATTAGATAGTAGGGGTAGATCAATACCATGCAAAGTAGGTATTGATCTAAAACCCTAAACTGGACCTTAAAACCCTAAGTTGCCGTCAAACCCTAGATTCGAGTTCCGAGATGATATTCATCGAAATAAGACTTGAATGAGTTGGGGATAACTCTAACTTAAAGCTTAGACTTAGAATGGATAGGAAAAACCCTGAAAATCCAAGGTAATCGATCGACGGCAGTCGAAAAACCAAGTGTATGGTCTTCCGGAGACATACCGATCGACCATACCGGTTGCTAGTTTGCTCACAGAGCTGCAACCGGTATGTTGCGACCGGTCAATTCTGAAAGGCTGATTTTGGACTTTGTTGGTTTCTGATCAACATGAAATCCTAAGAAAACTATTCTAATGAAACCCTAATAATATTGTAGGACTTTGTGACTTCCCGTTTGGATCTTGCGACGTGGAGCAAGCTAATAAACGAGCGTCAGGTAAGGGAATCTGACCTAAACCTAATAATTAATGGACAGTAAGTCGATGTTAATCACCTGATTATATATGATGTGATGTTTGTGCATATTCACATGCCATCTTTTAATTTCAGTTATTATTACTGTTCATGCATTGTTAGGATGTGATTGTTAAGCATGTGATTATTTTCGTTAGTGTGTGGAGTGGGGCATGCGCCTGGGATCGCTCCTCACACTAGCACCTTTTGTAGTATTCTGTCTTAACATGCTTGGTACGGGTGGGGCATCAGGGGAAGGTCGTGGTACGGTGGTCTCCGATGTTGATGCTGGCCTGGCCATGGTTATGTGGCATTGTGGTCTCTGAGGTCGACGCTGGCTTGTCCATGATGCTTTAGCTCTATCTCCATGCCGTAGGGAGTTATGTTGGGATAGGGTCTACTTGCGTTATGTTTCTATCCTAGTGGGTTGGTTGCGGATAGGGCATCAGGGGAGGTGTGGGAATTCCTTAGCTCTTTCTCTATGCCGTAGACGACTGTGCTGGGATAGAGCATACATTGATGACATATAGGATTGGTTAGTTGCGAGCCCAGTTTGCGAGCCTTGGCCAGTAGGGGCTTAGGTACTGGTATGGGTAGAGCATCAGGGGAGGTACGGGGATATCTTAGCTCTATCTCTATTCCATGATGGGTGCATGTGGGCCAATGGGGGTGTGATCCATGAGGTGCCACACACTCGTGTATAGAGGTGCGGGGGCCACCAAACCTTTCTATAGTACATTGCAAACTTAAAACCAGACCACAGCATAAAATTGATTGTTACTCATGCATAATATTGTGAAACTGTCTGATTATCTTACTGAGCTAAGTTGTGAGCTCACCCTTCGTATATATACATGTTTTTAGATGTTGATGCAGGTTACACTGTGGATGACTACATGAACGCTCCGACTTATGGTGGTGTTGCTGCGTTGGATGTACAGGCAGGAGAGGATGAGCATGACGCTTCATGCGAGTGTCCTTTCTGCATGTACCTTTGGTTGGATTTTTATCTATTTGTTCCAGTTATTTTCGGTTGGATTAAGTGGATGTAAGGATATGACATTTTATGTTTGGATTTGAATAATTGGATATTCTATTTAATTTATCAATAGATTCTCAGTTCATTTATTTAAAGACTTCGGCTGTATTATTTATATTCTGATTGTGGTTACGTGCAATGGGTTTGTATGAGTGGACACGGTCTATTCGAGATCCTGGTGTGAACCGTTGGTTCATTGACGGTTCACTCACACCATTCTGGTTGGATCAGAATTGGGGTGTGACAGCCCATGTGGAGTAGGGCAATGCAAAGTGAGAACCGCCAAAACAACAACGAACAATGGACGGCAATTCTGGTGTTGCCCAAGTTCTACAGGAGTGAGTGTTTTTGTAGTCTCATTGGCATTGCAATAAAAATTGTGAGTTTGTAATTACGATCCTCTTTTCATTTTATTGCGATTTGAATTAAATTTGTTTGTATAATTGTGTTGCAGAAAGATAATCCTGGATGTGGAATGTTTGAATGGATAGAGACAATTGAATGCTCTCTAAGTGATACCAACAATACTGCAACTGTGAATACAGAAGAATCCTCAGAGGAGATAGGCGAAAGCTCGCAGACCTTACCGAGTTATATCAAAGGTTACTTAGAAGGGGTACTGGCAGCGAAAGAGGAAAATTCTAGGATGTTTAATGATCTCCTTCAAGCTATGAAGAAGTTAGATATGAAAAATCCTGACGAGAGGAAAAAATAGTTCATTGTGTCTTGTAATTTTCCTTTCCTAAATTGTAGTATGTATGAACAGACATTTGAAGCTTCTATAATTTTTCCTCCCTCTTGTGTGCCTTTGAAGCTTGTATAATGTTTCTTACCCTTCTCTGTTTACCTTCAACATATGAACGTCATTGATACTCTTGGCTGTGACGAGTTGGGCGTTGGCTAAGTAGACTTGAAATGTTAGTAAATCATACGCCATCTTTTCATTAAATCTATATATCAACCCGATCTGTTTGGCACATGATCAATACTATATTCAATATGTGGATTTAGAGCTTTGATTCCTACCCTCTTACCCAAAAATTAAAAAAGTTCTAGAACCAATCTCATGATGTTATTCGTGGTTGTCAATCTTGTGATGCTTTGAAATTTTGAAATTTGTTTGACCAAAAAAAAAGAAAAAAAAAATAGAATTTTGAATGTGAGAAAGCAACTTGTCTGTGTACTTCAACAGCAACTCTGAAGTTGAAATCAGACTTTTGAATGTGAGAAAGCAACTTGTCTGTGTACTTCAACAGCAAGAACGTGCAACCCCACAATTACAGCACCAGATCTCACTCAAGGTGAGACCTTACGTGAATAAGAAGAACGATGAATATACCAAAGAAAATGTCAAAGAAATTACCATTCAAATAATGACAAAACAGAAAGACTATCATGCAGCCCATTACTCTAGCCAACCATTGGCAAGTGGACCTCATAATTTCTCAATTTGCATGTCTTCTGCGTAGGGATCATGCTAATCAGAACTATGAATCATAAAGTGAGGCTGTTAGCAAGGACATGCTCATTTTGCTTTCTACCGACTCCTGAGCAAGTTCAATGAAACACAACTCATTTTCATTCCCACACAAGATCCTCCTGTTATCAATGAAACAAGTAACAATCCATGTCACATTTTTCGAAGGAAGAAAAGCAGTCCTGAATTTCGATAGATAGATTAAAGTCCAGCAAAACAGTCCTGAAATATTACCATATCCAAATGTTTACAGTTTTCATGTCAAAATTTTCATACCACAGTTTCGAATATTACTATCCATGTTACAGTTTTCAAAGTTTTCATGACATATTACCATATCCAAATTTTTACAGTTTAAATATAAGCAAAAAAGAAGAAAACTGTAGGATTTTTCTTCTGCCCTTGTCTTTTGCTGTCAATCTCCTAACATTCAAACTCCTGCAAAACCAATAAGAGAAAGATGAGAACCAAATAAAATGAAGTGCAGAACAATGTTGTAAAATTATTTTCACTCTCATATACGTGTTTTTACCTGTAGGGTTTTTCTTCTTACGTACTTCTGCTGCCAATCTCCTAAGCCTTTCAGCTTTTGCAACCATTCTTGCTAAGCCTCGTGCCTGGATGGATGGTTTTGGAGACATCTTAGCAGCTTGGGATCTTGTCTGTATCTGAGAACCAGTAGGTTCACTTTCACATTTTTTCTACATAATCATATATAAAATGAAGATGAGTTTCATAAAAACTAATGGATATATTCTTTTTAGATATTAAGAAACACAGCAGTCATACCTGTCTAGTATGGGTTCTTTTCTGAGATGTTCACTGAGAAGCCTGGGTTCCTTGGTGTAAAGACTGAGTTCCATCTTGCGTTGTTCTCTACAAAACCAAATGTAAGATCAGTAGCATAAATAAATATTGTGCATTTTATATTGCATAGGAAAATAAAAGTGATACCTCTTTACTGGAAGTTCCTTGGTCATCTTTCTTCTTTTTTTTACAACTCCTGGCATTGTGACCAAGTGATTTACAATACGAACATGTAACAGTACCTATCTTCTTTCTAATTCCACTACCAGGTTCTTCCTCAGCATCTCTCTTCCTTATTTTAGATGGCCTACCAGCTTTCCTCCTATAACGAGGAGGTTGTATGACATGCACATCTTCATTGTTCCTAAACTTGTTCAACCCAGGCATCCCATGGATAACCCTACTATATGAGAGCATAAACTTTTGAGACCAAAAATATGAGGATACATGATCCTCCAATCTACCTCACTTGAAAAAGATAGCAGCTGTTGCATGTTTACATGGGAGTCCAGTAACTTCCCATGCACAACACTCACACTGATTCTTCTTCATGTCTACAACATACCTGCTCTGGCCATCATCAACCTCATATTCATCTATACCACATGACAAGATCTGACAACTCCTAGATGCACTACCAGCCATATCTAATTTTTGTTGGAATGCAGGTGTCAAGCTCCCTTTCAGACTGCAGACCTTTTGGTACCTATTTTGCATCCTTGCTGTTAGTTGTCTTCTCATTTCATCAACCAATATCAGAGTAGGCTTTCCTCTTAAAGGTTAATCCAATTGTTGAAGCACTCTGATATATTATTAGTTACATGGTCACTTTTGATAACATGGTCAAAGGCATGCCTGGCCCAATACGATGTAGGATTTTTCATCAACCATACAAATGCTTCCTTATTTATTGCCTTAATCTCATTCATGGCTATGTTAAAGTCTGTAGGATTGTAAGCCTTGTACGCTGTCCAAAATAATCTTCTAAGAAGTAAACCAGGAAATTTCTTGTTGAAGTTGTTGTAAAGGTGCCTAAAACAAACCCTTTGGTTGGCACTTGGAAAAATTTCAGAAATAGCTTCTGATAAGCCATGTGACAATTTAATAAGAAAAATAATGTAAGAGGATGTTTTTCAAACCTAAAAAATATATGCTTGACATTGAAATACAAGTTAGGAAATCTAACATACCTTCTGTTTATCTGACATAAATGTCAGAGGAACCCCATCATAAAATAATGCATCATGTAATGCAGTTAGAAACCATAGCCAGCTTCCCTTGTTTTCACTTTCAACAATACTGAAAGCAATAGGGAACAATCCATTGTTTGCATCCATTGACGTTGCCACCAATAGGATCCCCTGATATGCCCCCTTCAGGTGGCATGTAAGATCCGTACGTTCAAATTTCGAGGACGAAATTTCTTTTAAGGGTGGTGGAGTTGTAAGACCCGCACGCCATGAACCCGGTCTAACCTTACATTTCGTGTCGTGTGCCGTCTACATATCATGGTCGAGCCAAGTGGACCAAGGGTGTGAAGAAACCCAAGACCCAATATGAAAATTTACCCAAAAACAGTCAAAATGAGGGTAGGGTCACATGTCTTAACAAACAGGTCTGACCCTCCCATCGACCCTCACTATCGACCCTCAACCAGGGGTCGCAGAGGGTCTATGAATTGTCCGACCCTCCCATCGACCCTCGGTATTCGGGAAAAACAGCACGAACCGAAAATTAGGAAACATTCCTAATTTCGATTGGAACCTTTCCTAAACTCAATGGGACTTATTTTGGGAGGTTTTGCCCTATAAATAGGACGTCCCTAAGCCTCTTTCAATCCTTTTACAACCCTAATTGGATTGAGAGAAAGATAAGAGAAGGAAGAGAAGAAGAGAAGGAAAACTTGAAGAAAAGACTAAGGAAGAAGAGGAAATTCAGAGGAACTTTAAATCTCAGCAAACCTAAGGTGTGAATACATTCCCCATGATTTATTTAAGACTTTAGAATGGTTTATGAAGAGGGTATGACTTAGAAGAAACCCAAATCATCCATCCATGATTTCGTTTCAATGGAAACCATGGAGGAGATCATTAAAACCATGTAGGTGAATAAAGTATAGTTCTAAATCATAGAACATGTATAGAATGGATTGTGGAAGTAAGCCATAAGACCCAACCATGAAAAAGAGAACGAAATCTGATATTTTCGACTCAAACCATGGAGGGTCGCACCTAGGGTCGATGGCAGATCCGACCCTAGCATCGACCCTCAGTGTTCGGGAAGTTCAGATTAGGGGGAGGGTCGCACCCAGGGTCGATCATGACTCCGACCCTACCTCCGACCCTCAGTTTACAAAATGGTTTTTAAATTCAGAATTAATTCTAATTAAATTCTATCGACTTTGTTAGGTCTTCTAGCAATATAATAACATTATAAAGGTGATTCTAAAGCTTGGAAAAGTATCTATTAGCAAGCTAAGATGAGGAAGCAGAACTCTAAACTAATTGGTTAATAACAAACTGTTTTCTATTTTATTGAATCCAATGCCATGCTTGATTTTATGCGAATATGTTTGTAATGTGCATACAGCATGCCATCCAATATTTCTATTACTTGTTTATGCATATTTATTTTATTGTTTATAACATGATGATGATGATGATGATAGGAATAGGCATGTGATTGTATGTGTGTGGTTGGTGTACTTGATGCAAGCGAGTATCAGGGGAGGTGTGATGAGAACGTCAATAAACGTTAACCTTTGGCGAGTCTCAGCACTTTAGCTCTATCTCTAACTCAAGTATTGTGAATTAGCATCGTCGTATCACCATTACTTTAGCAGAACTATTATGTCGTAGAGTATCAGGGGAGGTGGTCTCGGTCCTTGTAGTCTCTGACTCTACCGGGGGGCCTTAGCTCTATCTATATGGATATTCTGAGGGATGCTGGGGTGAGGCCTTGGATACACTGTTTGGCATTAGGATTGGTTAGTTGCGAGCCCAGTTTGCAAGCCCTCGCTAACAGGGGTTTATGTGTTGGTATGGTACTATATAGCAATAAACGTTAACATTTGTTATATAATGTTCATGATTAGGGTGGATGGGGACGACGATAAACGTTAACCTTCGGGCAGACTTCCACACCCTGTGTATAGAGGCGGGGTCAATAAACGTTAACCTTTGACCACCCAACCTTTCTATTGCGCATTGCAAACTATAAACCAGACCAAAGATATGAATTGATTGCATGCATATGTAATGTTCCATTGTTTTGTCTACTCGCTGAGCCGTGATGTGTGCTCACCCCTCGATGTCGAATATTTTTAGTTGATGATGCAGGTTATATCGTTAAAGATTATATGAATGCTCCAGCGTAAGGGAACGTAGCGGCGATGGAAGCTGAAGCTGAAGTAGATACACATGACTCCTCTTGCGAGTGCAACTCATGTGTATTCGATTAGATATTTTCTAGATTTTTTTTATTTGGATTTAATAAAGACATGTATTTGATAATTATTTATGTCTCAGTTGATACAGAATAAATTATTATTTAAATATTAATATCACAGTAGATTCTCAGTTCATTTTATTATAAGACTTCCGCTATTGTGTATTTACTCTGATTATGGTTATGGATGTATGGGGTTCAGATAACATGGATATAGCCTACTCGAGATCCTGGTTGAACCATTGGTTTGCTAGCGGTTCATCACACCATTCTGAATAGTGCAGAATTGGGGTGTGACATGGCAGCCATCAATCCCTATGAAAGGCCTGCATCCCTGAATAAATCCTTCTTTACAAGTAGAGAAGCAAACAAAAAGCCTTTTAAACACTGGAATGGAATCTACTGAAGACATGTCTTCAAATTGCATCTTGAATGCACTCCCAGGGTTCCTCTGTAGAAGCATCTCACCATAAAGTTGCAGTAGAGCATATGATTTTTTGTGACTTACCAAGTTCTCCTGTTTAGCCACCAATCTAGCCCGATATAATTGTTGTGGTTTTGGGGTAATCATGTTTAGCCACCAATCTAGCCCGATATAATTGTTATGGTTTTGGGGTAATCGCATACCTGGCATTGATGGCAGCCTCCATGCTCTTAATTTTCATATCTGGATCTACCCTTAACCTATTAGCCAGTTTTCGGGCTATCCAGACTGCATTGACATTCTTGCTGTTTGAAGGCTCCCTTTTACAAGTATGCATAGGCTCATACCTTTTCATCTTAAAAGATCTACCATCGGGAGCACGAGCAGCATGTATACTCCATTGACAACCTTCACTGGCACAAATTGTAGTAACCCTCTTTATTTCATTTTTCAACGTTATGACCTTACACCATTCTTGGACAATTAGGTTAGTCAAAGTTCTCTTGTATGTGTACACATCCTCAAAAATAGAGCCCACATGAATATTTACCTTCTCCAAGTGATCAATGTCAGCCTCTGTATCCCTAGTAGTGCTTTCATCTTCAACTCTTCTTCTTTTATGTCTGAAAAACTAAGGTCCTCCTCATTATATTCCGACTCCTCACCACCTTCAGAATCAACAGAGGATTCTCTAGCATCCTCTACATCAATGTCCCAGTTGCTATCCAATGGGTCATCCTCATCATCTTCAGACTCTTCTATTGAAATAGCTGGTTCTTTGCCCTTGTTCTTCCTCAAATCGGTACTAGCATGCTCTTTCTTGCCATCAGTTTGACCAGTTGTATTCTTCTGCTGCCTTTGGTTGCCACCTGTAGTACTGTCCAAGTCTTGGGCTGTCTCATTCACAACTGTAGGAGTAATAATGGCACTGCTAGGCAACTCTAGTACAGGCCTACTCACCTCAGTAGGATGTATAATGGAAGTACTAGGAATCTCCTGTAAATCAACTGTACCAACTTTTCTCCTTCGAGGTCGGGGCCTACCAATCATTTTTGAGTCATAGCCATTGATCTTATAATTTTCCTTTATCGCCTCACCCACTTTAACATCATATATATGCAAGGGAATAGCTCTTCCCAGGCTTTTAAACATTTGAAGCACCTCTACTATTTCCTTATCATTACTAACTCCATAGTAACCACCATCTGGCAATTTTGCCTTGGCAGAAAATGTCACAGATCGACCTTCAGGAATTTCACTGAGAACTGTACAATAGGAAGTATGTACAAGGTCAATCCAACTAAACATATCAGCATCCACTAACATTAGCTCAGTGTGATCCTGCCAGATGTAGTAAACGCTTTGTTTTTCGGCCATTATGGGAGTGTTGTCGATAAGATGAAAAAAATCTTAAGTAGCAATTAAGAACATAGCAAATAGCATGGCAATTAAGAAGAGAACAATGTTGGGCCTGATTTACACAATCTTGGGCCCACAAATTTAAATAGGACAACTGATCATTACTAATGGCAAAGGCATTTGTTATCTGATTAAGAGATCTTACATTACAAATGCATGCATGGTTAGCTCACTCTTCAACAATAATTAACAAAGCAATTCCATTAGAAATAAATTAATACTCATCCCACCATTGAACAGAGAAAAGGGCCAAGGAACTGAAGTACTTTCATACTGATTTAACTATTCTTGGATATCCAGTATAGTGATTATAAAGCATCATTACAGGTAACAAGAAATTAAAAATAGAAATATGACACAAAATACAGCAGACAAAGAGAGGAGAGTGCAATCTAATCTCAACTTTAGTAATTGCAACTACTGTGACTGGGGAAAAAAATAAAGACAATAATAATAAAAGAGAGCCATCAACATCTACAAATCCATTAACACGTAGGAAGAATTGTCTATTGAAAAAATCTATATTAGTCAACAACAATGCACTTATATTGTTGATTTCAGATGGTGGGGGACCAGGTCGTGGTAATTGTCCCCCTTATACTATTGTTTATTGATGGTGGGGGACCATCTCTTGGGATTATTCCCTTTGCACTCACCACTCACCATCACAACTAACAGGCTAACAGAGTCAAAGCCATAATACCACTAACAGGCAAATAGATAAAGACAACATCATTTTCAAAGGTCTTTACCCCATCCCCCACAACCAAAACAAAAAGAGAATGGGAAAAGCTTACCAAGCTCATGAATATCTGCTAATCAAGTGGGTAGCGAACTAGAATAGGACAACCTACAGTGGTGAATCGAAAAAGATAATTAAGAATCCAAAAAAAACGCAGATCAAATTAACAATCCAAAGAAATTCCAATCCAAATTAAAAAAAAATTCTTTCAAATTACATACCCTAATGGTGGACAAATGACTCTGTCGGCCACAGCAGACCCACGCGACCAGAGACCTTTCCTTTTCAGTGAGACTGTCAAGTGAATATTATATGTGAAGTTCAAACTTTTCAAAGATTCCAGGGACCCCTCCAAAGATGGCCCGCGGCTGTCGTTCGTGACCAGGGACCTTTCCTTTTCAGTGCGACTGTCGAGTGAATATTATATGTGAAGTTCAAACTTTTCAGAGATTCTAGGGACCCCTCCAAAGATGGCTCGCGGTTGTCGTTCTCGGGAGTCTAGAAGAAGAAAGGGTTTCACACATTTTTCCTTAGGGTTTCTATTACCTGAAATTATGTTGGGGGAAACCATCGATGGAGAGAAGCCGAGAGATTGAGAGTAGAGCATACCTTCAAACACGGATCCAGCTCGTCGATGATGGGGAAGAAGACCAATGTGTCGTCATCGGTGGAGACTATCGAAGGAACTTTCCTCTGATTTCTTTCGTTGAAGTCGGGCTTAGGTTTAGGGTTAGTTTTCATTTTCTTTTTTTTTTAATTTTGCTGAGAGGGTCAGTTAAGTGAGTGAGGGTAAAAAAGTCTTTCAACTTATCTATCAAGGCATTATAGTCCATTTCACATTCTTTTTTGATGACATCAGCAACTAACATGATTGGTTTAACGGAATGGACCTATTTGATTAACGGTGGTAAATGTTTGGGTGGTAGTTGATGTTTTTTGAAAAGTATGGGTGGTAGGTGATGTTTTGAAACTATTATGGGGGTAGCTGAAATTTTTTCTTTAGTGAAATCGTTTTGCTGATTTAGATTTTTGAAAAAGAAAAAGGATTCAGTGTATTTCACAACCACCTAAGTTATTTACATCCGAACTATTTTTAATTGTAGGATCTAGACACATCTAGTTGTCGCTAGGGGTGCAAGTTTTACCCTGACGACCCTAACCCGCCCAAGCCCGCCCTGAACCCTGGCAGGGTTCCCTGACAGGGCTGGGTTAGGTCTTATTTTTTATCAACCCTGGCAGGGTTGGGTTGGGTTAGGGTTGACCCCCTGGGTTGAGCCCGGCCAGGCCCAACCCGGCATATATATGAATATACTATGAGAAGCATTGCCGACTCTAAGAGGCGTTGAGACACTGTCTGAGAGACTGAGAGTCGACTGTAGAAAAAGATTAGGTGAGAATCGAAATCTCCTGAGGAGTTTTTCCTGTTTTGAGTTAAATGTTTTTTATAGTTTGATTGTTATTGTTTCGATTTCATTTGCTGATCTATTAGAAAACTTTAAGGAGATTTTACTTTGTTTTGAGTTATGTATTTTCAATCTTTCTGATGTTCTTTTGACAGATTGAATGTGTTGTTTGATTTTTATTGTTTCTATTTTATTTGTTGATCTTTTAGAGTTCCCCTTTGTTTTGGCTACCATTCTTATTCATATTTTTATCAGTAGAGATTTATGATTCCCATGAATGTTGTAATGGAAAATCAAAAGCATGTTTAATGATCGATAGGAGATTTCGATTTGAGCGAAGATCAAATGGGTTTTAAATGAATTGTATGATTGATATCGTTTATCCTCTCTCTTTTTCTCTTTTTACCTACAAGGATCTTTTTTTTTTTCTCTTCTTACCTCCTCCTGAATCAGGGTTAATCAGGGTTAACCCGGCCCACCTGGTCCTGTCAAGGTCAATCAGGGCAGGTTAGGGTTAGGCCCAACCCTACCAAGGTCAGGGTTAGGGTTGTACATTTTCTGACCCTGGCAAAGTTGGGCTGGGTTAGGGTTAAGTTTAAATAATCAGGGTTGGGGTTAGGGTTTTGAAAAACCCAGCTCAATCCGACCCTGTTGCAGTCCTAGTTATCGCTTTCCGCTAATCGAGTGACAGTTAGAATGGCAACTGGATGGGTTCCTGTTCAGCTATAGAACAAGAGACAATCTGAATCCAAAAATTGTAACCACCGTAACAGAAGGGACCATAGTTAATTAGCAAATGCATGTTTGTCATCCCTTTATTTTGCACATGTGTGTAACTGTGTAAGAGAGAATTTGTAGTTTGTAACGCAAATCAATATCCAAATTTCAAGATGAAAGCTAATTTTTGAATATCGTTTTGATGACAAAAGTTCATGTAGACAATTCCAATTCATGAACACTCATTGAATATATATATATAGATTTTATATTTGAAATGAGTTGTCACGATTCAAACATTTATGACAAGGTTAGGTTACTTGTCGCCAATTGTCACCAACTGGATGACTACTCCCATAGATAACCACTAAAGATAAAAAGAATTTTATTTGTAGAATCGTGAGAGTGAAGAAGTTTCTGTCTTCAATTTAAATTAAAATAAAAATTATTACATAATTGGAAGTAGAAATGAGCAATCAAGAATTGAAATATCCTTATTTAATAATAAACCAAATGAAACTACTAAATTATCATTTCAAAACGATAGAATTAATGGCTTATTTTTTATAATTTCATGTCATTTGATTTAAAAAAATTTCGAGGCACTTTAGTGCTTATTTGAGGTGATCTTCAAGTATTTGTAGTCAAGTTATATAACTTATCCATTTGTGTTTGTTAATTAATCACCTCAAGGTACAATTGGTTTTTATGAAAAAATAGTAGAAAAATAGAATAAAAATCAGCTACCCCCCATAATAGTTTCGAAACATCACTAACCACCCACACTTTTCAAAAAAACGTCAATTACACCCAAGTAACTGACGGAGGAAACTGAAATCTCTGTTAGACATTTTTGCCCTTTTTATTTTTTCCATTTCAAAAGCCAAGGTTGCATTTCGGTGTTAATGGCGTTTGCGGAGTGTTCCTTTGGTGCCTATGGCGGAGCAATCGATGGCAAAGACTGGTCGAAATGCTTTAAGGCCTACGACTTCTATTGTCTCTTCGGTGATCGCAGAAGAAGAGAGGTCATCTGCCTTGAGCTCCTTTGTTCTTTGTGTTCCATAGCTTGATCGAACGGTCACGGAAAGCTCTGGAAAGCTTGATTTTGTGAGGAAAACCAGATCGTTTTCTGCTCTGTGAGGGTTAATTTGTCTCAGGATGAAGATGAAGAGATATGTCTGAGTTATCTTCTTCCGCTTCCCTTATGGTGAACTTACCGCCAACGCCATAAACAGAGAGAGAGACAGAGAGAGACAGAGAGAGAGAGAGAGATAATTTTCTCCAGATCTACAACCTGAGGCCTTTGGACACATAATTCATTGAATTTGCTTCGACGAAGTCCCAGTTGAACTATAATAGCAATATTTCAAGCGAAGCTTTTTGAACCGCTGAAACTAAAACAGAACTGAGCCCACAATTTCCAAAATCGACAAGCTTCTTCCCAAGACAAACAATAGTCAAAACAAAGTCTCCCACCGCCGCTCTTTGGCAGCACCATCTCCGCCGCTGCCACTACCGACCATCTTGCGAGACCCACAATCAGAAAGATTACCGATTGTGTGTCTGATCGGAATCGCATACCAAACCAGAACATAAATTTAATACCTGAGGCCATTCAAAAACCTAAAAACAGTTCCACAGATCATCTAGAAGACAAACACTAATCGAAAAAGGACCAAAACCCTTAGAAATAGAATTGGGAAAAGAAAAAACACTCAACCACAGAAATTTGCAGGTAGAGAGTGAAAAAGGACCAAAGCCCTTAGAAATAGAATTGGGAAAAAAAAAAACACTCAACCATAGAAATTTGCAGGTAGCGAGAGACTCTAAATGTTTTAACGGAAGACAGGATATTTATAGAATTAGGGTTTGAAAACCCTAACCTTACTTCAGCCGATTCGATATTTAATGAATGTGATGAAGGGCTCAAGAGTATTCTCTCTGAGATTCGACCCAACCTGAAGACAGAGAAATCAACTCACCGGCTCATCATCACTGGTTCCAATTCCGCTGAATGAAGAGGGTATTATTGTCCATTTTAAAATTGATTTTAAATGACATCAGCAACTAACGGAATTTGTATAACAGAGTGGATCTATTTGATTAACGGTGGTAAAAGTTTGGGTGGTAGTTGATGTTTTTTGAAAGGTGTAGGTCGTAGGTGATGTTTCGAAACTATTATGGGGGTAGCTGATTTTTATTCTATAAAAATAATATCACTATAAAATATGATTTTTCACTGTTATTTTTATGTAAAATATGAAAAAATATATTGGAAAAATAGAAAAAACTTAAACGAAATATTTTTTTTTATGTAAAATATCATTTATATGAAAAATTTTACAAAGAAACAAAAAGAACCTCAGGTTCAGTTTGTTTACAAGGGAAATTAAAAAGAATACTTTCAAAGGAATTATTGACATTGATGGCATTATAATTTTTAGAATCTGACTATAAGTTGATGATGAGTAATATACTCATACTTTCAAAGGAATGCTGTAAAACATATGTCTAGAATAGCAATGTTTTCCCTGTTTGGAAATTAAGTGTGAAATGGAATGCCTTGTCTATGTGTTTGGCTGCCAATGCTTGTCTAATTATAAATGACTCACCATCCAATGGACGACAACCCTAAACACAAGCATTTTACACATTGTACTAGCAGGTACTGGTGAAGCCATAACATGTGATGCCCGATCGAATGGTCCATGGACATATATACAAACGTAATTTGATTCTAATCAGACGGTGATCGTGCCTTCAAAATCTATATGATTGCTCACTAGAGATACAATATCTATATCTAGTAGCCAATTATTGGTTTCTTTCTCCACGTTCTTCATTGTAGCCACATATGGAAAAATGATAGGCAAACGGAAAGAGTGAACAAGTAACAGACAATCCTGTCACGGAAACCATGAATTTAAATTTTTTGAAAAAATGAATCCGTTATTTCCTCTAATATATCAATTAAATCCTTCCAATCTTAGGCCATATAAATACAGTTGCCAAACCCCAATGCAAATATAAGTGTTTGTATTGTTTCGTGAGAGAGAGAGAAACTAGAGAAGAATGAAGCCCACACTTTCAACCCTGGTTCAGATTCAGATTCTGGTGTTACATCTTCTGGTTGTTCTATCTGCTTCACAGGATTTTGATTTCTTCTATTTTGTTCAACAGGTGAGTTGGGTTTCTTCTAGACAGAGAGAGAGATTAGCCATTGAATATCTCTTTAGCTTCTTCTCTTCATCTTGGTCGGGTGCTTCTGTAACTTTATAGGAATCCCTTCTTTAACTCATATATTTTTCTTTGAATTCAGTGGCCAGGTTCTTTCTGTGATAGAAGACAGAGCTGCTGCTACCCAACGACAGGGAAGCCTGCATCAGATTTTGGCATTCATGGTCTTTGGCCCAATTACGATGACGGCTCGTATCCATCCAACTGTGATTCCGGCAGCTCCTTCGATGCATCAGCAGTAATCTTTCTTCTCTTTTTTGCTGGTTCTGTTCTTTTCTATTATTCTTCTATCCAAGAATGATTAGATAGACGTAAAGAATATGGCGGAAGCAAAAAACCGTCCAAAAAGTTTCAACTTTAAGCTGAAAGTAGTTTTCAGTTTTAGCCTTGACTTGTTAAGACCGAAATGCCCTTATGATGGTTTTTGCTGGCCATTGAAGGATCCACATCCGGGAGGAGAGGGCGCGGTCCATTAGATAGTCAACACCAGGGGCTCAAGTCAATTCGGATGGAGAGATTAGATTCACTCGAATCCCAACTGTCGGCCATCTAATGGACCGCCGCCTCTCCTCCCAAACCATTGGGAGGAGAGGATTTAGGTACGCTTTGAATGGTTCAATCCCTTGTCCTTGTTATGTGGTTTTTTGTCTGTTATGTGCCTAATCAGTGCCTTTCAATTTAATTTTGGCAACTTTTAGAAAATATTTTCAGGAGGATTTTATGGGTGTAGCCCATGAATAAATTTCCAAAATCTCAATGGAACTTTCCTTGATTTTCTCTCTTTTGCCAAAAATCTAACCAAAATTTTCATCCAAACCCTGAAAGTAAAAACTCTCTTTCCATCTAAACCCAAAAAGCAAAAAAGTTTCTTTCCTTCAGAGATGGGGAAAATTTAATATAACCATTACAATTGATATCTAGCTGTGTCACAATTTGTCACGTGTAGTATTTCTGGGTATTAGTGGTTTCTATGTGACAGGCCATTCCAAATCCATCACCATTCAATTCAGCCATAATCCCACTCAAGTTTACGAACAGAAATCGTTTCCTGCCTGGGTTTAGGAGGGAAATTGGACGGCCCGGATAGATGGCCGCCATGTGGCACTCAGGGGATCTGAGCCCTCCATTCGAGCCGACCGCCCAGTCGACAAGCTGAGCCGACTGGGGGGTCGGCTCGGATGGAGGGTTTGGATCCCTCCGAGTGCCACATGGTGGCCATCCATCCGGGCCGCCCAGTCTCCCCCCCAAACCCAGGCGGGAGACGATGTGGATCCCAAGTTTACCCATTTCAAAACAGTGACGTTTCCATTGTGGCGGTATAGAAAGACCCAAAAAAAGATGATTAAAAGTCACTAAATAAACAGGACAGGGTCATTTGAGATCATATTTTGGGCCTTTGGCCCATTAACATTGTTCATTTCTTCCTCTTACAGCCAATGGGTTGAATCCCCAGAGCTTATGATAAATTAGTTTTTTCTAATATTCATACATGTTATGGTTCAGATCTCCGACCTGATCGATAGAATGCAGAGTGACTGGCCAACACTAGCCTGTCCAAGCAGTGACGGCACAAAGTTCTGGTCGCATGAATGGTTGAAACACGGGACATGCTCGGAGTCTGTTCTCGATGAACACAGTTACTTTGAAACAGCTCTCAACCTTAAGAAAGAAGTGGACCTCCTCCAAATCCTACAAAAAGCAGGTACAGTATTTTTTAAGCAATTAAACATCAATTAATTATATATACTAATTATCATTACCAGCCCATACGGATCTGGACCAATCAATTCTCAAAAAACTATCCTGTTTATTAATTGGCCCCAATTTGAATGAGATGGGCCAGTCCATTTAGTGCCAATTCCTGATTCTCTGGTAATCTTTACCAAATGCAGGAATCCAACCGGACGATGGACTTTACAGCTTGGACAGTATCAGTGAAGCCATAAGTAATGCAACTGGATATGCTCCCGGAATAGAATGCAATGTCGACGCCTCCGGCAACAGCCAGCTCTATCAGATTTACCTTTGCGTAGATAATTCCGGGTCCAAATTCATCGAATGTTCGGTATTTCCGAATAGCCAATGCGATTCAAAGATTGAATTCCCTTCTTTCTAAGACATGATTAATGAAGCTAGATAGATCATATATGGATCCCTATTTCAACATTATTGTATTCATAAATCAGTCTCTTACTCTTGGTGCCAAATAAAATTTTATTGAGGTGATGCTTGTAATCATGATATTATTGGTCCCAAATGGCAAAGATGATCAAGTAGTAGTTTAGGAAATTAAGAAACCAGACAGGCCGACTATTGAACCATCAAAGGATTGATCTGTGGTCTGTCTTGGGTTGGTTGGTCTTTTCCCTTGAAGAACCAAAGCTAATAAAACCAAGCAATGTTTCAATCGGTCTCATCTCCCCTAACTCGCTCCCTAAAATGTACTCGGAAGTGAATTTTTGTAGAACCAAATTGTCAAATCATCGGCTCTGGTTAATCCGGTTGGACTTGTTGGTCTGATCTAATTCAAGGAAGGGTTCATATACTAAAAAAGAAAAAAATAACAAAATCTATAGTACCACATATCACCAATAGGTGGTAAATCCCTCATGCCTCATGAAATCACAGTCCTATCATGGAAAACCGGGAGAGCTAGCGCAAATAACCTATTTCATAAATAGGACATCACCTTAAGTAACTTTTGAGAATAAAACAAGGGGGAGATCAGTGAGAATAAAACAAGGAACAAACAAAGAAGGTTACAATTTCATTGTTCATCTCTTTGGTGCTTAGAATTTGTATACTTTTCTATCTACAGTAGGGGGATCACTGCCAGACTACGGGGTCAATAAACACATGCAAAGGCATCCAGTAGGAGTTGGATTTTCATTTCATGGAGGTAGGGCGATGGTCAATTCGCCTTTCTTGTGTCTAGATGGAGGCTTTATGCAACCTGACAACCTTACATCTTTAATAGATAATCTCTGAAATTTCATAACATTCAATCAATCCATACACGTTTTTGCATAACATAGAAAACCTTCATAACAAAATGTTTTATTCAAACGAACCAACTTTGTTTGAAAAGTTTTCTTAATAACCACCACAAAATATCAAATTTTTCATTCATATTGTATGAAAAACTCAAACGATAATTCATACAAGAGCTTCCTTTAATGGTGGGCCACCTCTGCAATGGTCACTCTTCCTACAAGGTCTCATCGAAGGATTAGCTGGAATAGCTAGTGAACTCGAAGGAGGATCCCTTCCATTCACAGGAGCAATTATGAACCAATCAGAATGATATGGAGTAGTGGCGAACTACGTGTGCACCATTAGAGCCTTGTAGTAGCACCATAAACAACAACCCAGACAAGAGCCCAACTGTTAGGATGGATGAAGTCTTGTGGGTTTTGTCCACTATTATATCCACCAAAGAATAATGATGCAATGAGGAAAAATGATATGAACTTTACTATGATATCACCTATTTATACTAGGTTTCAATCCAAATTTAGGGTATGTTTATTTAAAAGTTTTTCTTTCTTTTTTTTTTTTTTTTTTTTTTTGTTGGGGGAGGCAGGGGTGATAACATTGATGGCATTAGAAGTTATAGAATTTTGATAATTAAGTTGATGATGAGTAAGTATATATATACTCTCAAAGGAATTTAGAAGTAGTACAAAATTTATAAAACTTGCAAAACATTTTTAGATTCCTTTAATATGAAATGCACAATTATATCTCTAAAGGAAGTGGTGTGGAACTTGTATTAATTTTTGCTTGGTATTTAGTTTATTGAGAATTGTAACTTGGTGGTCATAGGTTCGAAACAGGGAAACAGCATCTCCGTTTTGTGAGGGTAAAGCTGCATACATTCTGCACTCCTCAGATCTTGCAATTGCAAAAACCTTGTGCACTAGGATGTCCTTTTTAATTTATTTTATTAAGAATTATTGAAGAGAGATCGCGTTAATATCAAAACATATTAGTTCTAGCACTCAACCACTGATATTGCCACTCCATCACCGAAAATTGGATGGGAATGACCCACCTTAAATAGCAGTTAACTTTCTTTTTCTATTTAAATTTCTTATGTTAGGAATTTACAAGACCACCCATAAAAAATAGAAAATTTTCCTCCCGATCATTGAAACTTACAACGAAAAAACTGTTTTTTTTTTTTATTTTTTTTATTTTTTAAGAATGGCTAGATTTCCCTCGATAGCATAGTAAGTAAGTTCGTGTATTATACATGAATAATAAGTGAACCGTATTATTGAACCAAATAAAACAAATTTTTATGAACTAGTACATAAATTCGGGACTGAGTGCTCAGACATTAATTCAATCAATATTAATTAATAGTATTATACACAAATGATACACATTTAGCGTATTAAGCAGTTAAAAAAACATTCAAAAAATATTTTAAAAAAAAATCCCTTCCCACCGACTGTAAAAATTTAAAATAAAGAAATTTTCTCTAGTCTTTTGCTTAGATATAAATTTGTAGAGTGATTTAAGGAGATAAATCTGTAGAGTAATTTAAAGAGATAAATCTGTGGAGCAATTCAATAAGATAAATCTGGAGCAATTCAAGAAGATAAATCTGTAGAGTGATTCAAGAAGATAAATCTGTTGAGTGATTTAAAGAGATAAATCACTAGAGTTAGAAATTACAAATTTTAAAATACAAACTTCAAACGGACGTGGGAATTGTTACATAGAACTTATTGCATGATTATCTTTGTCACCTGCAAAGAGATTATCCTTATCACCTTTAAACTCTTAATTAGAAGATGATTTTGTGTATGTTTTATAGATTGTATGGTTTCTTTTGTATAAATTTGTCTCTACTCGTGTTTTTACTCCAAAGGCCATCGTATTAAACACATATTAAACGTGTACCGTATTAATGCCATATTTATTTTTTATGCCTGATTCATGGTCCTATATTGAAGTCTACAGTCGTTTAATATTCATACATATCTGATGAGTGCAAATAAAGCCACAAGGCAACATGGGGCATCAACGACACGTGGCATTAATCCAACAACACTCAAGAGACATAATTCTCCTCTGACTGCCAACTCAACTTCTTGACACACTCAAAAGACCCAACTCTCCTCTGACTCCAACTCGGCATCCAAATTCACTTAAGAGACCCAACTCTTCAACATCCAGACACACTTAAGAGACCTAGCTCTCCTCTGATTGTAAACTCGGTGTCCAGACATACTCAAGAGACCCAGCTCTCCTACCAACTACCACTTTGTATCCCACAACACCCAAGTCTGAAGAACAGTTCTTTAACTGAGTCAAAACTACGGGCCCTCCTACTCGGAGATAATGTTGAGCCTCGACTAGCAACTGCAAATGATATCACTCCAACGATCAACGCGTCAAGCGAGCAGATCATGCGTGCATGCTCCTCCACTAAACAAACATGCTTACGGTAGCAAAAGCTGTCCCACATGCAAATCCATGTGCATAAGCTTATTTTTAGGGCTAAAGCACAATATTAAGCTGCATTTTTGCATGCTTAATCTCGCATAAAGCGAACACCTGTCCACGCCATTGGATCTTGTCCAAACGTGTCAAAATGTACCGCCCTCCACAAACCACGTGCGCACCATCTCCAGTATATGCGCCAGGCGTAGTACCTACTATACAAGTAAGCTCTTCACGTCAGTGACACGTTTGCACATCTCCAACACGTCATCCGTCAACCTGGAACCATTATAAAAACTGATGAACTCAACAGTAAGATAGATCCATCGCTTCTCTTGCATGCATGGATCTCCTAGATCTAAGGGTGTCAAATTTGGGACCGACCCGGTAGCCTAGACTGAGCCAGCCCGAACCTAGTCCTGACCAAGAGCTTAATGGGCGTGTTTTGGACAAGGGATTGGATTCCTTATCGGTTTTGGGTAGGTCCAGGCTAGCCCGTTGGGTGCCCTGTTAAGAGGACCACTTAAGCCCAAATCGGCAAGGCCGAACTGAAGCGTCGTCTTGGCCGCCTGAAAAACCTAAACCTATACTTACTTTTGGCTTTTAAACCAATACCCACCAACGCCCTCCCTCACGGCTCATCCCTCTCCCATCCACAGATCCACTTATCCACGCACGGCACACCTCCTCCGCAGGACCCCAAGTCTACAACTGTAACTTTGCAAGTCTTCTCGACATCTCTCTCTCTCTCTCTCTCTCTCTCTCTCTCTCTCTCTTACAACATCATAAGAGCAGTTGCAGGTTTGCATTTTGGTTTTGTTCAAGGAGCCAGTTGTGGGATCGTTCTCTATATCTCTCGCTCCCTCTCTTCCTCACTCTGGGTGTTTAACCCTAGGTCGATGAGTTCTAAGTTTTTTTTTAAACCTAATAGCTATTTATCCTTCCCATTCGTTTTTTCTCTCTCTCTCTAAGTTTTTTTTTAAAACCTAACAACTGTTTATCCTTCCCGTTCGCTCTCTCTCTCTCTCTCTCTCTCTCTCTCTCTCTCTCTCTCTTTCTCTCTCTCTCTCTGTCTTTCTTCTTCCTCAAACTCCTGGACCCCTTTATTCTTCCTCCCCTATTTTACCTTCCTAGGCTGCATTTGATAACTCTTTTGGAGAATAGTTCTTCTGTTCTTCTATTCTGATAGAATAGAAAAACTGTTTAAAATAGTAAAGAACAGTAAAAAATCGTTTGGCAAATCTGAATTGTTCTTCCGTTCTCAAAGAACGAACAGGATGAAAAGAACATCAACAACAATCTAAAAATCGTTCTGGAACAGGTTCGAAAAGAACAAAACCCAAAACTGTTCTCAATAAATCAACCTCCCCTTGATTTTAGCAAGCCATTTGGGACTGCGCAGAGAGGTATCATCTCTTTCTACTCCTCTTTTCTTCTTCATCCTCCATTTATCTTCTTCTCTTCTTCAACCTCGATCTCTCTTCTTTTCTTCTTCATCCTCTCTGCCCTTTAGAGACTAAAACCTATAATTTATTTTTGTCACCGGTCTCCTTCAAGCTTTATCATCACCAGAAAACGAAAGCGTCTCTCACTCTCCACAACTAGGTATTTTTGCCATTTTCTCTTCTCTATGAAATTGTTAATGGTAATAACTTTGGTTTCTCATTGGTACATTAATTTTAGAGTCGCCCCTGCAGATAAAATTCCAATAGAGGCTACCAAACCAAATGTGATTGTGGTCGGAGTTAGATTGGCTGGTTTATTACTGCTATCTCCATTAATGACATTTGGGTTTAAGGTGGATCCTCTTTTTTGTGAGACATGCATCTCGAAGAAACCTTTCTTTCTCAAGTCCTTCTTTTACAGATTCTGGAACAAATCTTGTTCTTACATCCGTTTCCAAATCCCTCTCCTTTTTGTGCTTTGTTCTGCATTTTTATTTTATTTATTGTCTGCACGCTAGTGTTTGATAAAATGCATCAATTGCCTGATGTTGCCCATTAAGGGGACCTTCTTTCCTATTGTTGTTTGGCGTTTGAGTGAGTTTCTATTATGTGGAGTGTTTTGGCCCTCTTCCGTCCTGTGGGTCTACCGAGCTGACTAGACCTGCAAGACAAGCAAAGGCAAGGGGAGGCGGGCCGGATGCCTCGGGTCCACTCTGATGCCAAAGTTAGGGCTCTGTGAACAGTCAGTGGGCTCAGTGTCGAGCCCACGGAGATATTCTAGAAAGATGTGTGGGGTATGATGAGATTTTCCGTCCCAGGTGTTAGAGCGTTAATCTCAAGAATGAGTAGTGAGTAATAAATATTCTCGTACCTGAAATCTCGGGATTTGCTCTATTTATAGTGAATAATGCATATTTTCCAAATGTCGTTTTTACCCTTTGCTCTTGTGTATTGAATTGGTGAAGGAGCTTTCTGGCGTCGAATAGGGGATCTCCACATGGCTCGTTGGTCGAGTCCTACGTGTCGAGGTGATATAGTCAGTGTGGCATAATTCCCTAACACTTGCCTCACTGCCCTGCTGAATCTGTAGGGTTCGGCTAAGCAAAAAATAGGATGACAGAATTTTCCCCCAACAACTTGCCTCGTTGCTCTGCTGAATCCGTAAGTTTCGGCTTGTGCAAAGAAGACTGATCGGACCTCTTCCCAACAACTTGCCTCGTTGCTCTGTTGTGGTGTTTTGATGTGCCGGAGACTGATGGGGTTCTGGAGTTTTGGGGGTGAGTGCCGAGGTGGACACTGCGACTCAGTCACCTCGGTCGATGCAGATATGGCAGGGCTGATGTGGAATGCTCGATGTGGGATGACCGATGTGGGATGCCTGATGTGGGAGTACCAAGGTGGATATTGCGGCTCAGTCACCTCGACCGATGTGGGATGACCGATGCTGAAGACCGATGTGGGATGACTGATGTGGGATGACTGATGCGGAAGACCGATGTGAGATGACCGATGTGGGATGACTGATGCGGAAGACCGATGTGGGATGACCGATGTGGGATGACCGATGCGGAAGATCGATGTGAGATGACCGTGTCGAGGCGAACACCGCGGCCCAATCACATCGGTCACTTTCTTCTTGGATGGAGTAGAGGTGAACTGACCGATATGAGATGACCGTGCCGAGTCGATCACAGGAGTCTTACGTGACGTGATTTGATCCGATTTGACCGATGTGGGCACCGCGGCCAATACACATCGGTCTTTTTGAGGATGTCGTACCGAGGTGATCACGGGTCTATCACGTGATCCGAGCCGATTTAACCGATGTGGGCACCGCGGCCAATACACATCGGTTTTGTTGAGGATGCATATCCGAGCCGATCACGGGCTTCTCACGTGATCCGAGCTGATTTGACCGATGTGGGCACCACGGCCAATACACATCGGTTTTATTGAGGATGCATATCCGAGTCGATCATGGGCTTCTCACGTGATCCGAGCCGATTTGACCGATGTGGGCACCACGACCAATACACATCAATTTTGTTGAGGATGCATATCCGAGCCGATCACGGGCTTCTCACGTGATCCGAGCCGATTTGATCGATGTGGGCACCGCGGCCAATACACATCGGTCCACGACGTGAAATGTCTTAACCTCTGATCTTCAAGTGTGGAGTCGAGGCGGTCTTTGGCCGATGTGATCTATTCATCTTGGATCCGGAACCGAAGCGGTCTTTGGCCGATGTGATCTATCAGTCTTGGATCCAGAGCCGAAGCGATCTTTGGCCGATGTGATCTATCCATATTGGATCCGGGGCCGAAGCGGTCTTTGGCCGATGTGACCTATCCATATTAGATCCGGATCTGGTCATGGACCCGGGTTGAGTACGTAGATACCGCAAGGCAGGACCTGGCTGACGGACCCGGAAGTTATAGTTGGTAATAAATGCACCGACGTGGAAGCTAATAATGAGGTGCCACATGGAACGCATTCAATAGAGTTTGTATAAAAAGGGGTGGTGAGGTATGGAGGTCCCCCACTCTGAATTATTGTTCTGATTTCCACTCACATCGGCTCGGAGTTATTGACATCGGCGCAGTCCTTTGACATCGGTTGTGATACCAGATCAACCTCTCACATAACTAGTAAGTTTTTTCTAACTTGTTTTTTTTCTTAACCATGGTTGACGAGGGCAGGGATGCCGAGGTCGGAGTAGACATAGAGACAGTTGGGATGTCCTCCAGTGGCAGCAGTGGCTCATCCTCGTTGGACAACGGGTCGGCCACCAGTACTTCTACAACAAGCGGGTCGGTAAGGAGGGTAACTGAGGGCGGTCCCGAGACCGAATTGAGGACCGCAGATTCTCCGGAACGAAGCAGGTCTGGAACAGCAGGGCCGTCTCGGAATGAACTTCTAAAGGGGATTTCAACTCATGAGATAGGATCTGAAGTCCTTATCTAGGCCCGCGAAGAGGTCGATGCTCCCCCAGAGTTTGACATCAGGGGGGAGGTTTTCCTTTTGACCAAGGCCGAGTTTGACAGCCTTCGGGATCGGTTCCAAATACCGAACGACGTGGAAATTAGAATGCCGACCGAGGGGGAGCGGCCTGCTGGAGTCGTCGCTCCGAGCTGTGTGTAAATATCGAGATGTTCAAAGCTGGATTTCGTGTGCCGGTGCCGCGGTTGGTGGCGGAGATCATAAAGTACTACCAGGTTGCACCGATCCAGCTGATGCCGAACTCCTAGAAGAACTTGATTGACTTCATCATCTATTTTAGGAGGTTGGGGCATAGGCCGACCCTCAATATGTTCCGAGCGATGTTCACCTTTAATGACTACTGCAAGACGGGTGGTATTATTTTGCCAAGAAACCCGACTTCAGCGATCTGATGGTCAACAAACCCACCTCGATCAAGCTATAGAAGAACAAGTCTTTTTACATCCGAGGTGACAAAGTAGTCCTGGAGAATGTGTGGAAGAAGCTCGATGCTGAGACTCTTAATACGGACGTGCCTCTACTGCCTGCTGAGTCTGAGCTGCTGCAGCGAGCTCGACATTCTGAGGGGGAATCCATCCGTGTGGCCGACCTGAGGGACCCTCTCATTTTACACGAAAACCGACTGTGTGAGTATATTTGTCATATCGTTGGCCGACCCCAACCTACTAACTGGGCTGATTCTTTTTGGGTATGTTGCAGTAATGTTGAGCGCGGAATACCTACTGGAACTGAGGAGGAAGGAAGCGGCGAGAACACGTAAGCACTCCCCTGACTCCGCATTGGCCGAGGCCGCGCGTATCTATGCCATGCCATTGATTCCTTGGTACCGTGTTCTTGACTTTTTAGGAAAGGGAACTACCTCGGCCACGTCGGAGGCCGTTCTTGCACTCGGGGAGGCGTCCGGAACCTCGATAGCCAGGCAGCCAACTCCAGTTAGGCCACAGTAAAGCTCGGCTCGGCCTCCCCATCTATGAGGCCGAGGGTGATTACCAGGTAGGGGGTGTGACGAGTGACGTCAGACGCATCCCCTCATGGGTCCTTCTCCTCGAAACAAGACGGGGGACGAGCGGGCCTTTCGGCCGGACTGGGCCTTGACCGAGGATGACACGGCCATGGGCGACATCCGTGCTCCCCGGGAGATGATGATGGGGGCCATTCTTCCTCGGGACCGGTCGCTGGTGCATGAGCTCCCCATGCCTTCTCGATCTCGGGGGCCGACACCCTGGTCGCTTCGGTAAACACTTATCTCCTTGTCCCCTTCCCCCATCTCTCTTTTTCGGTTTAACTTGTGCCTAACTTGTGCTTGTTGTCTTGGTGCAGCTCGGAGTATACATGGAGATGCTGAAGGAGTGGGCCGAGGAGATAGCCAAAGACTTGGCCGAGTGTAAGCACCCCATTTTTGCCACCCTCGGCATAAGTGAACCAATATGGCAGGTTTCTGACCTTTAACCCAAAGATTTGTAATTCTCCACTGATCCCCACAGTAGGGTCATGGGCTATTATCTGCATAGATGCATAGGTCATGGAATTATCATCGAAACGAGACCAGAATTGCTCAATTCCGGTATCAAATGAGGAAGATACGACCATTTTAGTCAGATGATACATATAAGGAAGGTTTCTGAAATTATCATAAATAATCCCAGGGGCTTTCATGCAAATTATCGTAAGTTGGATTGTTTGAATTTCAAATCATCATATCTTGATCATCCGACATCGGATTCAGATGGTTCCAAGACCATTATTCTTCATTCATGATGTTCTACAAAGTGGACGTAAAAAATCTCGGGTAGAAGTCACCAGTGGGTCCCATGCAAACTTGCATGCAAAATGATCAGCAAAACTTCAAAGCTTCATATCTTTCCCGTTCTACATCGGATTCAGGTGATTTCAGTCTCATTATGTTCCATTTTTAGTGCTCTACAAAGTGGACGTAAAATATTTTCGGTAAAAGCCTCTGAAGGATCTCATGCAGAATGGTCAGCCAAATTATCGATAATTGGTCCGCTTAAACTTCAAAAATTCATAAGTTGACCATTTTACTTCCAAATGAGGTGATTCAAGTTCCTATATTCCTCATTTTTAATGTTCTACAAAATGAACGCAAAAAATTTGGAATAGAGGCCATCAAAAAATTCCATGCGGGATAACAATGGAATGACCCGTGAAATGACAAGGAGAAGAAACTCGGTTAATTCCAATCGGTCCAAGTCAACTCGGTTCAAACCAGTTTTTGGTCTAACCTAGCTCAACCCATATCGCTTGTCAACCTAAGTCGGCCTCAACCCATTTCGAATCAGTTCATCTATGTGCACGATATTTATATATATATATATATATATATATATATATATATATATATATATATATATATATATATATATATATATATATATATATATATATATGTGTGTGTGTATGTATATGTATGTATATGTATGTATGTTATTAAATATATGTGTATATATGTATATAATATATATTATTGTATGTAAATGATAATCCAAAAGATTTTGAAAAGAAAAAGGAAAGAGGGGAGAGAGAAACGTGAAAGTGAAGGGGGATTTTGGTTTTGGAGATAATCCAAAAGATTTTTGAGAAAAAAGGAAAGAGGGGAGAGAAAAAACGTGGAAGAGAAGGGGGATTTAGGGTTTTGAGATAATCCAAAAGATTTTGAGAAGAAAAAGGAAAGAGGGGAGAGAGAAAACGTGAAAGAGAAGGGGATTTAGGGTTTTGAGATAATCCAAAAGATTTTTGAGGAAAAAAGGAAAGAGGGGGAGAGAAAAATGTGGAAGAGAAGGGGATTTAGGGTTTTGAGATAATCCAAAAAGATTTTGATAAGAAAAGAAAAGAGGGGAGAGAGAAAACGTGAAAGAGAAGGGGATTTAGGGTTTTGAGATAATCCAAAAGATCTTGAGAAGAAAAAAGAAAGAGAGAGGAATAAAAGAAAAAAAAAAAAAAAAAGGGGGGGGAAAAGATTCCCCTTCACGACGTGAAAGAGAGAGAGAGAAAGAAAGAAAGAAAAAAGGAAGGAAAGAAAAAGGAAAAAAAATATATTTTTTAGAAAAAAGGATCTTCTAGAAAATGAGTGAAAAAATATAAATAGGCAAGAGGAGGATCTTTTTTTCCAGAGCAGAGAGAGAGGGAAATGTGGGTGAGAGAGAGAGAGGTGAGTGAGAGAGAGAAAACGTGAGAGAGGAAGAGAAGAGAGAAAGAGAAGAGAGAAAGAAGCAGAAGAGAGGAAAAGGAGGATTCACATTCAAAGGGGATTGATACAACCCCCAATCACCCTTCATCAACGGTTTCGCTCGATTTGAGCCCAAGGTTAGTACTCTAAACAAATTTAGAGGTCGTTGTAATGCCCGAATGCCAATTTTGCTTGAAAAAAGCTAATTTTCATGAAATCTCAATCATGAATGCTCTATTACATGCTTGTTAATGTTAGGATGCCTATGTCTAACATTTCTCATGAATGATAATTTGTCTAAGCTATTCAATGATGAATTTTTGATTGATATACAATGATGTTTGATGTTTTTTTGTAAATTTCATAAAGTGATTTTCTGATCTGAAAATTCCAGATTTAGGGTTCAAACTTAGGACGTACATCATATGTATTTTTTCTAAGATTTTGAAGCCCAAAATTTTATGGGAGTCTCTCTGATATGATAGAAGACTACCCTAAAAATTTCGTTCCATTTGGAATTGGGAAAATATATCAAACAATTTGTCTTTGACATTGCTATTTTTCTCGGATGTAATGCAATCCTCCATCGGAAAGTCTCTAGACAAAGGCCTTATGGCCATAATCAGAAAATCCACTTAACATGAACTTTTTAGACATAAAAGTCTTCTAAAAAATGGCACTGGTTTCATATTTTTTCCGTTTTTCCTTGAATTGATATCAATTCTTAAGTGCATAGAGCTTTGATTTCAGATCTGTCATGATGTGCTGATTTGCATGATTGAAAAGAGTCATTTTTCAAAAAAAAAATATACTGTTTTAACTTGTTTTTCTTAATGAAATTTTAGATCAGATAGTTATCTACATAGACATATGTCTGTATTTAATTTTCATTAAGAATAGAATTTTATTTGGAATTTATGGTGCAACTGGTCAAAAATCTGGAACAGACCTGACCAGTGTATTTGCCTGTACTTGGGGAATGTTTTCGACCTACCTATGGTCTCTTTTAGGAATAGCTTCCTTGAGACAAAATGTTGGCCTCTGAGTCTTCTTTCCAGGGATATATTTTAAGAATTTTTTGAGTAAGTACAGTGCCCTATGTGCCCATTTTGGTCCAGCCTGACAAAGCTGTCATCTTGCTGCGTGTTTCATCATGTTTTGATTGATTCTCATATGCTTTGGTTGTTTCTCACATGCCATATTTGATGCTATGCTATGTTCGGATGCTCGTATGCATACACTGCCATAATTGGAATGATCACATTGCCATAATTGAAATAATCACATTGCCATGATTGGAATGATACACATGTTTATTGCCATATTTGTCTGCTACACTTGCTCACATGCTATATTAAATGCTTATTGTCACAATTAGGGTAGAAAACCCTAAAAAATGGAAAGAAAATAACATTTAGGGTAGAAAACCCTAAGATGGAAATAAAATAACAATTAGGGTAGAAAACCCTAAAATGGAAAGAATGTAACATTTAGGGTAGAAAACCCTAAGAATAGAATAAAATAATAATTAGGGTAGAAAACCCTAAAAAATTGAAAATAAATAATAATTAGGGTAGAAAACCCTAAAATGGAAAGAAAGTAACAGTTAGGGTAGAAAAACCCTAAAAAAAATGGAAATAAAATAATAATTAGGATAGAAAACCCTAAAATGGAAAGAATGTAACAATTAGGGTAGAAAACCCTAAAAAATGGAAATAATTAGAGTAGAAAACCATGGAAAGAAAGTAACAGTTAGGGTAGAAAACCCTAAAAAATGAAAATAAAATAATAATTAGGGTAGAAAACCCTAAAATGGAAAGAATGTAACAATTAGGGTAGAAAATCCTAAAAAATAGAAATAAAATAACAATTAGGATAGAATACCCTAAAATGGAAAGAAAATAACAATTAGGGTAGAAAACCCTAAAAAATAGAAATAAAATAATAATTAGGGTAGAAAACCTTAAATATGGAAAGAAATAGCAATTAAGATCTTGCCATGCTTAGAAGATAGCATACTAGATCATGCCATATAGGCTCTTGCCTTATTTGCAATACATGCCATATTTGAAAGATTTTTAAACAATCTTATCAGTATGTGAATTTCTTGTCATAAATGTTTTATGTGCCATATTTAGATAGAATATTCTATTTTTTTGGCAATAACTTATTTTATGCAACACCCTAGTTAAACTGCCATATATGCACACTTCTAGAAGACAATGTAGGTGTGGGGACGTGCATTTAGGCACCCACATTCTTGGGAAGGGCATAATGGGAATAATAAAACCTTAATAAAGAAAGAGAATTCTTTACCAAACCTTCCAAAATTAGAATTCAGAATGAAAAGGGTAATTTAGGACGATTTGCCCCTCGGCAAACCCTAAACCTAGAATAGGTTCTAAACCCTAAACCTAGAATAGGTTCTCAATCATTAACCTAGAACAAGTTATCAGAGCCCGAACTATGCGGATTCTGATTCCTAGGGCAAACCCTAGGATACGTAGGCTATTTGGGAGAAACCCAAATTCGGATCCACACATCTTAGTCCACTTGGACTATCCATAGATCCACTAGGATATCTACCCATCACCCCGAACTACGCGGATTCTGATTCCTAGGGCAAACCCTAGGATACGTAGGCTATTTGGGAGAAACCCAAATTCGGATCCACACATTTAGTCCACTCGGACTATCCATAGATCCACTAGGATATCCATTCCCATTTCAACCCAGAGTCCCGAACTACGTGGATTCTGATTCCTAGGGCAAACCCTAGGATACGTAGGCTATTTGGGAGAAACCCAAATTCGGATCCACACCTTAGTCCACTTGGACTATCCATAGATCCACTAGGATGTCTCCCATATTTTAACCCAAATAGGGTTATCTACACTTTTAGTCCACTTGGACTATCCATAGATCCACTAGGATATTATCCACCTTCCAACCCAAATAGGGTTATTCTTAGATCCACTAGGACTATCTATCAGTCCACATGGACTATCCAGATCCTAACCCATAGGATTTATCAACCATTCAAGCATAAATTTCAACTTGAACAAAGAACTTAATCATGCACAAGCATAAATCACATCCATAAACTTTAATCACACCTGAACTACGATGGTGAACCTGATTTTCGGAATAATTCCGTGATACGAGGGCAATCCGATGGATACGATTCGGTTCAATGATATCAAACCCCTTGGTTTGGTTTGGCTTAGCAGATAGAGTCTAGCATAGGAAAGGTATAGGAGACCGATTTCGATCGGGCGGTTTGGGTGCCTAACCCCTTCCCATAACCGTAACCTGACACTTACCCAATCTCTGATGGACCAAAAATCCAATCTAAGGGTCATGAGTCAATCGAAGTTTTACCTTGGGGTGAGATTTCACATTTCTAAGGTCTTAGACCTAAATCTAGGTGGAGACTTCTAAAGATTTCCATCTTTGTCCTCACACCGAGACAGACCGTAAACTGCACGCAGCCGAGGACGAGAAGGAGGATTCCCGGACGTAGCTTCGGTACAAGGAGCGGGAGGTGACCTCTCTGTCGTCCGAGGTCACCCGCCTCCAGGTAGAGAATGAGAAGATGCGCGAGGAGAAGCGCCGTCTGGAAGATGCGTAGAAGGCGAGGGAAGACCGCATTGATCAACTGAAGTCGTTCTTAGAGCGGGCCAAGGATCGTGGGGTGAGGTTCAAGGATGCCTTCTTGAAGACCCGATCTCTTGCCACCGGGGCGGTCCGGCTTTATCAGAAGTCTAAGGATTTCAAAGAGTTGGTGGGGCGGTTTTCTCTGCAAAGCTTCACCCTGGGTGCGCAGGCCTTGAAGAAGTATGTTGATGCGAAGGCGCCTTGGCTGGACTATAGTGGAGCAGAGTGCCTGGTCCCCGTGGACTCGAAGATTGAGATTTCGGAGCTGGATGACACCGAGATGCTCCATCGACTCGACGAGGTCTTTGAGGGTGAGGAACCTCCTGCCTCTCCTGATGCGGACAAGACCCCGACGACCCCCAGGACAGTACGGTTTCTCCGATGGGTCCTCTTCGCACCCCTGGCGGTTCTCTTCCCCGAAGCGCGGATGAAGCGGGTGGCAGCGGGGGCAATCCCCAGCAGAGAACACTTAGGAAAATTTTGTAACTCTCTTTTTTTTTTATGTACCTTTTTTTTGCTTCTTTGGCCTGTCGTGCCGATGTACACTTGTCGTTTAATGAAAAGTTTTTTTGCCGCAACCTGAGTTTGTGTAATTATTTCCTTTTTTTTTTCTATGCCTGATGTGATAAAATGAATTGACTGTATGTCGAGCTGAGCGACCCTCCTCGGCCTAGTCTGTCCTTTTGGACCCTTGGCCGCATGGGCCTCCATGCGGTACGGTGCCGTACGGGTTTCACCTCGGCATGGTGACTTGTCTACCCTCCTCGGCCCAATGTGTTTAGCAGTTGGTGAACTCTTTGAGTCGTATGGGTCTCACTCTAAGCTCGGAGCCGATCTACCCTCCTCGGCCAGGTATGTTCTAATGAACCCTTGGCCGCATGGGTTGCATTTGGGCCTGGAGCCGATCTACCCTATTCGGCCAAGTCAGTCCTTCTGGACTCTTGGCCGCATGGGATGCATTTGGGTTCGGAGCCGATCTACCCTCCTCGGCCAATTTTATCCTTCTGGACTCTTGGCCGCATGGGTCTCATTTTAGGCTCGGAGCCGATCTACCCTCTTCGGCTAAGTCTGTCCTTCTGGATTCTTGGCCGCATGGCTCTCATTTTAGGCTCGGAGCCGATCTACCCTCCTCGGCCAAGTCTGCCCTTATGGACTCTTGGCCGCATTGGTATCATTTGGGTCGGAGCCGATCTACCCTCCTCGGCCAAGTCTGTCCTTCTGAACTATTGGCCGCATGGGTCTCATTTTAGGCTCGGAGCCGATCTACCCTTTTCGGCCAAGTCTGTCCTTCTGGACTCTTGGCCGTATGGGTCTCATTTGGGTCGGAACTGAACTACCCTCCTTGGCCAAGTCTGTCCTTCTGGACTCTTGGCTGCATGGGTTCCACCTTGGTCATTTGTTGTAGCTTTAAAGTTGTTGGTTAGGAGATAGGAGTAGAAGCCAAATGGAGATTTTCATTATCGTATACGTGGTCGCAACGACCAAAGTACAACTTTTGAAAATTTCACTGATAAAATTTGCGGAGATGTTCTGCGTTCCATGCCCTAGGGAGAACTTTTCCATCCATGTCAACTAGGTGATACGCTCCATTCCTTAACGCCTCGGTAACCTGATAGGGCCCTTCCTAGTTGGGGGCCAGCTTGCCTTGATTGGTGGGGTCGGATGCGATGGTCCTTCGGAGGACAAGGTCCCCTACTTGAAATGATCGTTGACACACCCTCTTGTTTTAATGCCAGGCCACTTGCTATTGATGGGCAGCGATCTAGATCTGGGCTTGATCGCGTACTTCATCCAGGAGGTCCAAGTTGGTGCGCAAACCCGCTTCGTTGGAAAGTGAGTCGTAGTTGGCGATCTGATGTGATGCGATCCTTACCTCCAACGGGACAACTGCTTCCGTTCCAAAAGCTAGTCGGAATGGCGATTCGCCAATGGCCGTCTTCGGGGTGGTGCGATCCGCCCATAGAATGTGTGGTAGTTCATCCAACCATCGACCCTTAGCCCCATCTAACCTAGATCTGATCCCTTTCAACAGGATTTTGTTGGTAGCCTCTGTCTGTCCACTGGTCTGCGGGTGTTTTACGGCGCCTCGTTGATGATCAATACGGTGCTCCGCACAGAATTCCACGAAGGTTTTGTTGTCAAATTGCTTCCCATTGTCGGTGATGAGTACCCTAGGGACACCGTATCGATACACCACTGACTTGATGAAAAACTCCCGTATGGCGCTCTTGGGAATACTGGACAATGCCTCTGCCTCAGCCCACTTAGTGAAATAATCTACAGCGACCACAACAAATTTTCGTTGATAACGTGCCGAGGGAAATGGTCCCATGATATCCATACCCCATGTGACGAAAGGAATAGGGGTTACTTCGATAGAGCGAAGTGGGGCGGCTGGTAGGTGAGGGACTGGTGCGTACATTTGGCACTTGGCACACTTCTTGACGTAGTCAATGCATTCCTTGCGCATTTTTGGCCAGTAATATCCTTGGCGTAATATTTTGTGAGCAAGTACACGTCCTCCCTGGTGGGCGCCGCATATACCCTCATGGACCTCCTGGATGGCCCGTGCTGCTTCGGAAGGACGTAGGCACCGCAGTAGAGGAAACATGAAAGCTTTTTTGTACAAGATGCCAGCTTCCACAACGTAATGAGTTGCCTTTGATTGTATCCGCCTCGCCTCCTTCTTGTCCTCCGGTAATTTTCCCTCTCGGAGAAAAATAAATTGGGTCGATCCATGATGGCTCTGATGTGGCTGGCAATATGTCTTTGGAGCTGGGATCCACAGATGAATGGGCCAAAACCTCAGTATACACTGAGTGATCCAAATCGTTTAAATCTAAAGTGGCTAATTTGGACAGAGAGTCCGCTAGGGTGTTCTGGCCTTGGAAAATGTGGCACAGGGTGAAATACTCAAAGGTCGATGCGGCCTCTTGGACTTTCTTCAAGTATGCGGACATGCTCACCTTCTTGGCCTCGTACTCCCCGTTGACTTGCCTCACAACTAGCTGAGAGTCACTGGATGCCTCGACCCTCTTTGCCATTACTGCTTTAGCCAGGCGGAGTCCTGCGATCAATGCCTCGTACTCTGCCGCATTGTTGGATACTTGAAACATGAACCGAAGGACGTATCGGATTTGGAAACCTTCTGGACTGGTAAGAATGAATCCGGCGCCACACTGAGTCTTGTTAGAGGCTCCATCGACAAACAGGGTCCATGGCTGCGAGGTGTTTTTCGGGACGTGATTGTCCGTTCCTTCCCCGGCTTCTTCCTGTGGGGATGATTCAATAAGGAAGTCGGCCAAGGCTTGAGCCTTGATGGCCGTGCGGGGCTTGTAGCTAAGATCAAATTCTCCCAATTCGACTGCCCAATTGATCACCCGCCCTGAGATATCCGATTTGGAGAGGATTTTCTTGAGGGGTTGGTCGGTTAGAACTGTTATGGAGTGCGCTTGGAAGTAAGGCCGTAGCTTGCGCGCCAAGGTCACCAACGCCAATGCGACCTTCTCGATAAACTTGTATCGAGTTTCAACCTCGAGCAAAATTTTGCTGACATAATAAATGGGGTGCTGGATACACTCCACTTCATTGATCACCACGGTACTCACTGCCTTTGAAGAGACAGCCAAGTATAATTCCAAGGTATCCCCTGTCTCAGGCTTAACCAATAGGGGGGAGATGCCAAATATGTTTTCAATGCCTCGAATGCCTGTTGACATTCGATCGTCCACTGGAAGGTCTTATTACCTTTAAGGGTCTGAAAGAAGGGGAGACACTTATCCGCCGATCGAGACATGAATCGGCTCAGAGCGGCCACACGCCCGGTTAGCTCCTGCACCTCTTTTACTTTGGTTGGAGCGGGCATATCGAGGATGGCCAGGATCTTCTCGAGGTTCGCCTCAATGCCATGATGGGAGACCATGAAACCGAGGAATTTTCCTGAGGTGACCCCGAAGGCGCATTTAGCGGGGTTGAGGCACATTCTGGGCTTTCGCAGTACTCCAAATGCCTCTACCAGGTCTCAAACATGGTTGTTTCCAATTAAGCTTTTCACCAGCATGTCATCCACATACACTTTCATATTTCTGCCAATTTGATCGGCAAAGAGCTTGTTGACCAACCTCTGGTAGGTGGCCCCGGCATTCTTAAGGCCAAAGGGCATCACTTCATAACAAAAAAGGCCTCGGTAAGTTACGAAGGCCGTCTTCTCCGAATTAGCTGCGTGCATCCGGATCTGGTTGTAGCCTGAGTAGGCATCCATGAAGCTCAGTTGCGCGTGGCCGGCAGTAGCATCAATGAGTTGATCAATCCTGGGAAGGGGGAAACTGTCCTTGGGGCAGGCCTTGTTGAGATCAGTAAAATCGATACAGATGCGCCATTTGTCCCCAGCTTTCAGGACCATGACGACGTTGGCGAGCCACTCCAGGTAGTGAATTTCTCGGATAAATCTGGCATCCAGCAATTTTCCCACTTCCTCATCAATGATCCGCTGGCGGGACGTGGTGAATGACCGCTTCTTCTGTCGTACTGGCCAGCGGTGGGGGTCCACATTAAGGCAATGTTGCGCCACTTCCCTTGGGATGTCTGGCATATCGGCCGCCGACCAGGCAAAGATATCGGCGTTAGCCCTTAGAAAATTCACAAGCTCAGTCCTCTGCGGCTCCACGAGTGATGATCCTATCTGGATCGTCCTATCTGGGTTCTCTTCTGTTAGGGGGACCTGGACCAGGTCCTCGGTGGGAGCGCCTCTTTGCTGCTTAGGATCGTCCCGCAGATCTTTAATTTGCACCAGTAGGCCTTGGGCCGGCTTTTTAAAATCTGTGAGCTCGGCCGAATAACATTTACGGGACACTAGCTGTCACACCCCAATTCTACACCATTTAGAACGGTGTGATGAACCGTTAATAAATCAACGGTTCAACCAGGATCTCTAATAGGCGATATCCATTAAAAATAAACCATGCACATCCACAACCATAATCAGAATAATACACAATAGCGGAAGTCTTATAGTAAATGAACTGAGCATTCTAAATGTAATAATCATAATTAAAATATCAAATTATTGTTGTATCAACTGAGACATAAATAAATAAAATATCAATTACATCCTTTTATAAATTCAAACAAAATCCTAATAGAACACGCATGAGTTGCACTCGCATGAGGGGTCATGCGTATCCTCTAAGTCTTCAGCCTCCTTCGCAACAACACGCGCATACACCAAATCATTTATATAATCTGCAACTATGGTACCTGCATCATCAACTAAAATATTCGACGTCGAGAGGGTGAGCACACATCTAGGCTCAGTGAGCAAACAAAATAATACAACAAACATATGCATGCACTCAATTCATATCTTTGGTCTGGTAAATAAGTTTACAATGTGCTATAGAAAAGATAGGTGGCCGCTGCAACTCTATAAACGAGTTTGTGAAGCCGCCCAAATAACCCGATTACTCGTTGTCCCATATACACCCATCATGGAATAGAGATAGAGCTAAAGTGCTGAGGCCCGGCCTATGACACTTCCCCTGATACTCTACCCATACCAACACATAAGCCCCTGCTGGCGAGGGCTTACAAACTGGGTTCGCAACTAACCAATCCTAATGCCAATCAGTGTATCCAAGGCCTCACCCCAGCATCCCTCAATACGTCCATAGAGATAGGGCTAAGGCCCCCCGACAGAGTCAGAGACTACACGGTCTGAGACAACCTCCCCTCATACCCTACGACGTAATAGTTCCGCTAAGGTAATGGCGATACGACGATGTCAGTGGACAAGACTTGAGTTAGAGATAGAGCTAGAGTGCTGAGGCCCCGCCTACGACACCTCCCCCTGATACTCACTCGCATCAAGCACACCAACCACACACATACATCCACATGCCTATTCCTATCATCATCATCATCATCATCATCATGTCATAAACAATAAATAAATATGCATGAACAGTAATAATAGAAATATTGGATGACATGTTGAATGAACATAACAATCATACACACATAAAATTATTCATGGCATTGGACTCAAGAATAAAATAGATTATTATTAACCAATTAGTTTAGGTCTTGTTCCCTCACCTTTACTTGATCGTAGGTCCTCTTTCAAGCTTTAAGAATCAACTATATATCGATATTATATCACTAGAAAACCTAACCAAGTCGATAGAATTTAATTAGAATTAATTTAAACTTTAAAAGCATGCTGTTAACTGGGGGTCGATGCTAGGGTCGGAGGTTCCATCGACCCTGGGTGCGACCACCCCTATTCTGGACTTCTCGAACACTGGGGGTCGATGATCAGGGTCTGGTAAGGTCGATTGGCCATCGACCCCCCGTGCGACCCCCTGTGGGTTTTATCAATTTTTCATCCTACAGTTCATTCTTCGTGTTTGGAGTCCTATGGCTTGCTTTTACAATCCATTCCACACATGTTCTATGGCCTAGAACCGTAGTTCATTTACCTATATGGCTTTCATGATCTCCCCCCATAGTTTTTCATGAAAACCTAACCATAGGTGGATGATTTGGGTTTCTCCTAGATCATTCCCTCTTCTCTATCTATTCTAAGGTCTGTAGAATTTCATGGAGATAGTATCCATACCTGAGAATTAGGCTTGTTCCTTTGAAGCCTTCTCTTTGATCTTCTTCTCCACTTTTCTTCTCTTCTCTTTCTCTTCTCCTTCCCTTCTCTTTCTCTCAATCCAACTAGGGTTCTAAAAGGAGTGAAAGAGGCTTAGGGACGTCATATTTATAGAGTATAAACTCCCAAAATAAGTCCCATTGAGATTAGGAAGGAATCCCATTGAAATTAGGAAAGTTTCCTAATTTTCGGTTCATGTTGTTTTTACCGATTACCGGGGGTCGATGGGGGGGGTCGGAGATCCCGTCGATCCCTGGTTCTTTAAATGTCCGACCCCTGGTATAAAACTGGGGGTCTGACTTTTATACTGGGGGGGTCCGATCCTCCCTTGCTGGATATGCGACCCTCCCCCTATTTCTAGTGTTTTTGAGTCAGTTTAATACCTGGGATCGTGATCTCCTTCATGCACTTGATCCATTTGGCTCGACCATGATGGGTAGACGTGGTTCAAGGTGGGAAGATCGGGTTAGTTTGATACGGGTCTTATAACTCCCCCCTACTTATAAAAATTTCGTCCTCGAAATTGTTCATACCTTCTGAGTCGAATAAATGACGGTATTATTTTCGCATCGCATTCTCTTCTTCCCATGTAATTTCTTCCATATCTCTACTTCTCCAAGTGACCTTAACATAATAGATATCTCGGTTGCGTAGTCGTTGAACCTTTCGGCTGGTGATTTCAGATGGGGTTACTTCAAATGTCAAATCATCAGTCAAATCAGGTAAGTCTATTGTCAAAACATGTGTTGGATCCTTAACATACTTCTTCAATAAGAAAATATGAAATACGTCGTGCACACTTGACATAGATGGTGGTAGTGCTAACTGGTAAGCCACTTTTCCACGCTTAGCTAGAATCTCATATGGCCCGACATATCTTGGACTTAATTTCCCTTTCTGTCCGAACCGTTTCAATCCTCGCATAGGCGATACTTGTAAGAATACTTTATCACCCACGACGAACTCAAGGTCTCGGCGTCGGGTATCGGCATACTGCTTCTGACAATTCTGAGCTATCCTCACTCTTTCTTTGATAATGTCGACCACTCGACAATTCTCTTCAACAAATTCCGGTCCAACAATACTACGTTCCCCAACTTCATTCCAAAACAAAGGAGTTTGACACTTTCTGTCATACAGTGCTTCATAGGGTGACATCTATATAGTAGCCTGATAGCTATTATTATAAGCGAACTCAATCAGTGATAACTTTTCATCCCATGATCCTTTGAAATCAATTACACATGCTCGAAGCATATCTTCTAGAATCTGAATTGTACGCTCCGACTGTCCATCTGTCTGTGGGTGGAATGCAGTACTAAACTTCAATGTTGTACCCATAGCCTTTTGCAATCCTTCCCAAAACTTTGAAGTAAATCGTGGATCTCTATCGGACACAATACTTTCAGGTACACCGTGTAATCGCACAATGTTATCCACATACAGCTTAGCTAACCTCTCCAGTGTATAGTAGGGTCGTATCGGTATAAAGCGAGCTGTTTTAGTCAGATGGTCTACAATCACCCAAACTACGTCAACTACTCTAGGAGTCGATGGTAATCCCGTGACGAAGTCTATAGTGATGCAGTCCTATTTCCATGCTAGTTTCGGTAACGGCTGTAACAGTCCTGCCGGTCTTTGTCGTTCAGCCTTTACTTTCTGACAATTTAGGCATTGAGACACGAACTTAGCTATATCTGCTTTCATTCCTCTCCACCAATATAGTTTCTTTAGATCATGATACATTTTTGTACTTCCAGGATGTCTCGAATAGATGGTGGTATGGGCTTCTTTCATCAATCGGTGTCTAATGTCTAAGCTTTCTGTTTCGGGTACACATATTCTTCCTTTGTACTTCAGTACCTTTTCTTCGTCAAAGGTGAACTCAGGGTTAGTTCTACCTTTTTTGATGTCTTCTTGTACTGTTCTTAGGTAAGGGTCTGATTTGATAGCTGTCTTCACTTCATCAACTATATCTGGTATAATTTTCAATGCGGCGAACATATTTGAAAACCGATGAATAAACCCTTGGTTGGCCGATCCGTCTGGTGCATCTATCACAAACTACTCATTACCGTACTTGAATACCTTTCTGGTAGTACACATTGCGACAGTTGTGCTAACCTCTCCCTGAAATTTTATCATTGTCTTTCTACTCAATGCGTCGGCTACTACATTAGCTTTTACCGAATGATACTGGATATCACAATCATAGTCTTTCAATAATTTCAGCCATCTTCTTTGTCTCATATTCAACTCCTTTTGATTAAATAGATAAGTAAAACTTTTATGGTCTGTTTTAATCTGATACTTCTCCCCGTACAGATAATGTCTCCATATTTTGACAGCATGTACTACTGCCGCTAGTTCCAAATCATGAGTGGGATAGTTCTTTTCATGTGTCTTCAGTTATCTTGAGGCATAAGCAATTACTTGTTCTCCTTGCATGCGTATACATCCTAATCCCAGTCCTGACGCATCGGTGTACAAGATAAATGGTTGTCCTGGAATCGGGATGGTTAAGATTGGAGCTGATATCAATCTAGCCTTCAAGGTTTGGAAACTCTTCTCGCATTTATCCATCCAGACAAACTTCTCGCCCTTCTTAGTCAAACTAGTAAGAGGTACGGTAATTTGGGAATAGTTTTCCACAAATCGTCGATAATATCCAGCTAGACCCAGAAAACTTTTAATTTCCACAACGCTCTTCGGTGCTTCCCACTTTACAATAGCCTCAATCTTGCTAGGATCCACTTTAATTCCTTCCGCGGATACTACATGGCCTAGAAATGCGACTTCCTTTAGCCAAAACTCACACTTTGTAAATTTGGCGTAGAGCTTTTCCCTTCGTAATCGCTGCAGAGCGGCGTTTAGATTCTTGACATGAGTTTCCTCGTCTTTGGAGTAGACTAGTATATCATCAATGAATACAACAATCGACGTATCCAACATGTCATGGAAAACCAGGTTCATAAGTTCCATAAAGGTTGCTGGTGCGTTTGTCAATCCAAAAGATATGACCAAAAATTCATAATGTCCATATCTGGTCCTGAATGCTGTCTTGGGGATATCTCCATCCTTAATCTTCAGCTGGTGGTAACCTGACCGAAGATCAATCTTTGAGAACACTTTGGCACCTTGCAACTGATCGAACAGGTCATCGATCCGAGGCAATGGATACCGATTCTTGATTGTCAGTTTATTCAGTTCTCGGTAGTCTATACACAAGCGAACGCTACCATCCTTTTTCTTCACGAATAGAACTGGCGCTCCCCATGGTGATATGCTAGGGCAAATGTAACCCTTGTCCAGCAGATCTTGTAATTGTACTTTCAATTCCTTCAGTTCAGTTGGAGCCATTCGATAAGGTGCTTTCGATACTGGTGCAGCTCCAAGTATAAGATCTATAACAAACTCTGTAGCTCGGTCGGGTGGTAATCCTGGTAATTCTTCAGAAAATACGTCTGGATAGTCACGCACGACATCAATATCTTCCATTCGTGGTGCTTCCTTGGTAAGGTCGACCACAGATACTAAATACCCGACTGCTCCTTTCTCAAGGCACTTCTTAGCCTTTAGCGCCGAGAGTATGAGCTTTCGTTTACGGGGAAGTTTGGTTCCTGAAAAACTGAACTCTGATCCTTCCTTGTCTCTAAATGTCAGATTCTTTTCGGCACATAATAGATTTGGAGAATGCCGAGCTAACCAGTCCATTCCCAAGATGACGTCAAAGTCTGTCATCCCAAGTTGGATCAAGGTTGCATCCAAAGTCTTTTCATTAATAAGAACTAGACATGGTCCATAACCTTTTTCTAACTCCACTTCTAATCCCATAGGTGATCGTACAAGCAGTTTGTAGTCTAAGGATTTAATGGGTAAATTCAACTTCTTTCCAAATGACACAGATATAAAAGAATGAGTAGCTCCTGAGTCAAAGAGTACTCTGGTGGGAATGTCATTAATAGGTACGATACCTGTGATTTGTTTTAACTTAGTCTACATACTCATACACTGTAATATAACTAACAAAAAAAATTTGTAAGTCATACCTGTAACCACATCAGGTGATGCGGCAGCATCCTCGGATGTAACCGCGTAAACTCGTCCTTGATGTAGCTGCTTCTTGGGCTTAGGACACTCCCTCGCCATATGTCCCACTTGGCTGCAGTTAAAACATCTTATCCCTTCAGTAATTGGCTTCTGTTGCTGTTGAACTACGGGGATAGTTTTGGTTGCAGCGGTCAAGCCTTAAGCACGGAAGGGTTTGAATGTCTTGTTATTCCCTCCATTATAAGAATTTCCAGCGGGCCTTTTTATACCTCTGTTTTGCATGAAATAACTCTCCTTCTGGCTCGATTCTATAACTCGAGCAATTTGTGCCGCTTCATTATAAATTTTCTTTTCATGCCCCAGAACGTGCTCGCGGATGCTTCCCCTAAGTCCCATGATGAACCTTTGGGTCTTTGTGTTTTCCTCTTGCATACTAGTGGGTGCAAAGAAGAACAGTTCTTCATAACGCTGTTGATACGCATCCACAGTCATCTGCCCCTAATATAAACTCAGGAACTCTCTTCCCATAGAATCTCTGAAACTTCTCGGAAAGTAGTTCTCAAAGAACGCCTCTTTATAAATATCCCAAGTCAGTTGGGCATGCTTTGTAAGTAAATATGTCCTGGTAGATCTCTACCAATGGTGTGCATCTCCTTTCAGCATAAAGGTGGCACACAACACTTTTTCTTCTTCATTTAGTGTCATCATCATAAAATTTCTTTCCATTTCGTCAACCCAGTGTGCCGGCCATAAAGGATCTGTTGGTTTGCCATTGAATTCTCTGGGCTTTAATTTCAGAAAACGCTCCACCAGTCTAGAGTGGTTTAGAGGTTGTGGGACATACGCTCGATACATAGGTGGTTGGTAGTGATATCCACCTTGAGCTATTTCAGGATTTGGTACTTGAGCCTGCATGATAGGAGTCTGAGGTGCGTGGGGAACTGTGTTACTTCCCCCGGGTGCTGTGCTTGCATGTCCAGCTGGCATTGGAGGTGTTTGTGCAGATGGAAGAGTTATGCCTATGGCTGCTTGGATAGTAGTTTGTGCCTGTTGCATCTGTTGCAGCTGTTGGGCCAAGTTCATTACGACTGTGGCCAAGTCTGTAGGTGGAACTGGCAGATTGGTAGGATTTGCCTGCCCGTTTATAACGGACGGTGCCGTGTTCATGTTCCCCTGTGTTTTTGGGTGTGTCTGGTTATCTTCCCCCACCGGTGGTGGTGGTGGGATAGAGTTACGGCTCTGTCTAGTTGCTCTACGTCCCGCCATTAATCAATCTGCTAGTAGGATTGCCTGAAATCATTGAACACGAGAGACAATCATTAATTACTTCATTCTCATATTTTAAATCCACTAACAAAAGCAAATTTCAAATTTTTCATATCATTCTGTCGAAAATGCTATGTTTTCACTGCAGGGTCGATGGTGGGGGTCGATGGGTGTCCGATCCTCAGTATTCGACCCTGGGAAGTCACCCATTCTTCCCGAGAGCCGGGGGTCGATGGGGGGGTCGGAGTATGTCCGACCCAGGGTGCGACCCCTGGTTGTCAGGTTCCCGAGAGCCAAGGGTCGATGCGGGGGTCGATTGTTTTAATCGAATATTCCGACCCCCGGACAAAAATCTGATTTTTAAGTCTGATTCAAAGTCCATTTCTCATTCTTTCTTCTCCACTTCGACTCAGCTCGTCCCTCTGAGTTGCTATAGTGCCCATTCCGATCCGTTAGTGGTTTACACTCCTCGTTTCGTCGTCTACACCTCCGCTATAGGTATTTCTTTTAACTTTTTATGTTTTTAGGGTTCTTAACCTAGGTTTTTGCTCGTTTATCTTGTATTTTTCAAATTAAATTTTTTCCAATCGTAAAAATTCGATTTTAATTGGGGGCTTTTGTTGTTGGTGACTTGAGGAATGAAAGCCCTCAAAAATATTTGAGTTTCATCGGTTGGTTATCGAGAAACTCGAAATTTTCACTTTTTGCCCTAATTTTTGTCGAAATTCTGAATTTCTTGAAATTTCTTGCAATTTGATTTAATTAGTTGAAATTTCTGACTGCTTGAATCTCACAAGATAGTTTAGGATCTATGTAAGTCCTCCTGCCCACGTGTATGGGTGAAAAGTGAGGTTTTTGACCCATTTACCTCGTTATTACGTCAAAATCTCTGGGTTTTTTTTTCCTTCTACTAATCCATTATTTGTTTTTCTTTCTCATTTGCAGATACTATGGCTCATACCAAGGTACCCTGAGTTCGCGACCGTCTTCACTTCCGTACCAACGAAGCCAAGGCACAGTATGCCCACTACGCTCGCAAGAAGGTAGAGGGAGGCCGCAAGGTGGACTTGGCTGACTTAGCCTTGTTCAATGTGGAGAGAGCCTTTGGTGATATGGGATGGCTCCCTGTCATCACTTATGACGCGTGTACCCGTCCTGACTTGGTACGCCAGTTCTACTGTAATCTCCAGGTGGTGGGAGATTACAATGATGTGGAGAGGGGTGATGAGCTTCGCATCACGAGCTACGTCAAGGGGGTTGACGTCTCATTTGATTATCGGCAGCTGGCCGACTTACTGGGCATTTCCTATGCTGGCCCCATGGTGTTCTGTGCTCCTGGAGAGCCCCAGTTCTTTTCTCTATAGATGAGGGCTGAGATCGATAGCCAGCTCATCCGACCTGATCGCTGGCAGATGAAAGCGAGTTGTCTGTGCTCAGATCCACGGGTATATTGCAAGATCATTCAGCATAACCTGATACCACAGAGTGGTCATTACGAGATCTCCCAGTTGACCCAGTATCTATTATACTATATATGCACTAGGCAGTCCGTCTGCCTTCCATACATCATCATGTGTACCATGATCAGTGCCACGTTGCCTAGTCACACTAGCAACCTTCCTTACGGATGCATGATCACTACCTTGCTTACCCTCCTGGGGGTTGACTTAGTGGATGAGAAGATTCAGGAGAAATCATTCTCATCGCCTCTAGATTGGGAGGCTATTTGCAAGATGGGCATGCGGGATGCCCAGGTCAGTGATGAGGAGAGGAACGCGATGGTGCGCCCTCGCACTCGAGTGGAGATAGCTGATGTTGAGGCTGCAGCAGCAGCCGCTGGAGCAGGGGTTCATGGGGATGATGATGATCGACTGTACATGGATGTAGATGCCATACCTCCTCCATCACCTACTCATGCTACTGGAGCTGGTCCGTCTTCTTTAGTTAGTCCTTCGCATGCAGCTGGTCCTTCGTATACTCCATCTGATGACATGATGAGGATATTACACGAGATACGAGAGGCTCAGCGTATGTCTGACCTGAGGATGGGAGAGCTTATAGAGGCTCAGTGTATGAATGACCAGTGGGTGACTGATCTCACAGCTAGTCTCCAGACGAGCCAGACTAAGATAGCTTGGTTGACCAGGGTCTATGCTGAGGACTATGATAGAGACTGTGAGGCACCACCTCCCCCAGCACCTCCAGCTTCTTGATGTACTTCTTTTATATATTTTTTTTTCTTTTTGTACTTCAGAGTAACTGTCCAGACTGTGGACTGTACTCTGCTTTGATCATATATATATATATATATATATATATATATATATATAGATGTTTGTTCTTCCTTTTTGGTTGTATATAACTTTTTTTCTCATTTGATAGATGCATTATTCTCGTTCAGTTTAGTCCCAAACAACACAGGTGCTTATGGTGTGTTATTATTACATCTTTTAAAATTTTATCCTATCTCAGTTCACGATCTTTTGTGGAAGTATTTGGTTTCACAGATAAAGCCTGAGATGCTCTGACACCAAGTTGTCACACCCCAATTCTGTACCATCCAGAATGGTGTGATGAACCGCTAATAAACCAACGGTTCAATCAGGATCTCTAATAGGCGGTATCCATTAAAAATAAAACCATGCACATCCACAACCATAATCAGAATAATACACAATAGCGGAAGTCTTATAGTAAATGAACTGAGCATTCTAAATGTATAATCATAATTAAAATATCAAATTATTATTGTATCAACTGAGACATAAATAAATAAAATATCAATTACATCCTTTTATAAATTCAAACAAAATCCTAATAGAACACGCATGAGTTGCACTCGCATGACGGGTCATGCGTATCCTCTAAGTCTTCAGCCTCCATCACAGTAACACGCGCATACACCGAATCATTTATATAATCTGCAACTATGGTACCTGCATCATCAACTAAAATATTCGACGTCGAGAGGGTGAGCACACATCAAGGCTCAGTGAACAAACAAAATAATACAACAAACATATGCATGCACTCAATTCATATCTTTGGTCTGGTAAATAAATTTACAATGTGCTATAGAAAGGATAGGTGGCCGTCTCACCTCTATACACGTGTGAGTGAAGCCACCCAAATAACCCGGTTACTCATCGTCCCATATGCACCCATCATGGAATAAAGATAGAGCTAAAGTGCTGAGGCCCGGCCTATGACACTTCTCCTGATACTCTACCCATACCAACACGTAAGCCCCTACTGGCGAGGGCTTGCAAACTGGGCTCGCAACTAACCAATCCTAATGCCAATCAGTGTATCCAAGGCCTCACCCCAGCATCCCTCAATACGTCCATAGAGATAGGGCTAAGGTCCCCCGGCAGAGTCAGAGACTACACGGTCCGAGACCACCTCCCCTCATACCCTACGACGTAATAGTTCCGCTAAGGTAATGGCAATACGACGATATCAGTGGACAAGACTTGAGTTAGAGATAGAGCTAGAGTGCTGAGGCCCCGCCTATGACACCTCCCCCTGATACTCGCTCGTATCAAGCACACCAACCACACACATACATCTACATGCCTATTCCTATCATCATCATCATCATGTCATAAACAATAAATAAATATGCATGAACAGTAATAATAGAAATATTGGATGACATGTTGAATGCACATAACAATCATACACGCATAAAATCATTCATGGCATTGGACTCAAGAATAAAATAGATTATTATTAACCAATTAGTTTAGGTCTTGTTCCCTCACCTTTACTTGATCGTAGGTCCTCTTTCAAGCTTTAAGAATCAACTATATATCGATATTATATCACTAGAAGACCTAACCAAGTCGATAGAATTTAATTAGAATTAATTCAGACTTTAAAAGCATGCTGTTAACTGGGGGTCGATGCTAGGGTCGGAGGTTCCATCGACCCTAGGTGCGACCACCCCTATTTTGGACTTCTCGAACACTGGGGGGTCGATGATCAGGGTCTGGTAGGGTCGATTGGCCATCGACCCCCCGTGCGACCCCCTGTGGGTTTTATCAATTTTTCATTCTACAGTTCATTCTTCGTGTTTGGGGTCCTATGACTTGCTTCTACAATCCATTCCACACATGTTCTATGGCCTAGAACCGTAGTTCATTTACCTATATGGCTTTCATGATCTCCCCCCATAGTTTTTCATGAGAACCTAACCATAGGTGGATAATTTATGTTTCTCCTAGATCATTCCCTCTTCTCTATCTATTCTAAGGTCTGTAGAATTTCATGGAGATAGTATCCATACCTGAGAATTAGGCTTGTTCCTCTGAAGTCTTCTCTTTGATCTTCTTCTCCACTTTCCTTCTCTTCTCTTTCTCTTCTCCTTCCCTTTTCTTTCTCTAAATCCAACTAAGGTTCTAAAAGGAGTGAAAGAGGCTTAGGGACATCCTATTTATAGAGTAGAAACTCCCAAAATAAGTCCCATTGGGATTAGGAAGGAATCCCATTGAAATTAGGAAAGTTTCCTAATTTTCGGTTCGCGCTGTTTTTACCTATTATCGGGGGTCGATGGGGGGGCCGGAGATCCCGTTGACCCTTGGTTCTTTAAATGTCTGACCCCCGATATAAAACTGGGGGTCTGACTTTTATACTGGGGGGGTCCGACCCTCCCTTGCTGGATATGCGACCCTCCCCCTATTTCTAGTGTTTTTGAGTCAGTTTAATACCTGGGATTCTGATCTCCTTCACGCACTTGATCCATTTGGCTCGACCATGATGGGTATGTAATATTTTCATCATGTATGGGCTTGTACCAGACATTGTGTGGGTAGGATTAGTGGAAAAGTGTTGAATGTACGGCTGTGATTCGATGGTACCCTTTATGGGTAGGGTTCCAATTAATCCACCTTAATGTGTAATTGTTTGGGGACCTTCTAGTAATTTGGTCCGATTATGGGAATGACCAAATTACCCTTCTTAACAGGGTTAGTCCCTGCTCCCTGTCTTTATATAGATGATCAATTCCCATTATTGATCGTTAGTTCACATATACAGAAAAGGGAGCAGACAAGACTGACAGAGACTTGAAAGAAGCTTAAAGCTCTTTGTGAAATTTCGTCTTCTCCAAACTATATGGATCCGGGTATGTTTCTTATTTAATTAATTTGATTCATAAGTGTAGAATCTCTAACAGTGGTATCAGAGCCATGGTGCTCGAATTAAAAAAAAAAAATGAATCAATGTACCCGGACCACTGTTCGTCATTAAAAAAAAAAAAAAAATTTACGAAGGCCAAGCCAGCAGGCCAGCCCGCAGGCAGGCCAGCCCACCGGCAAGCCAGCAGGCCAGCCCGCAGGCCAGCCAGCAGAGGCCAGCCCGCAGGCAAGCCAGCAGAGGCCAGCCCGCAGGCAAGCCAGCAGGCCAGCCAGCAAGCCAGCCCGCAGGCAAGCCAGCAGGCCAGCCAGCAGGCCAGCCCGCAGGCGAGCCAGCAGGCCAGCAGAAGCTAGCCCGCAGGCCAGCCAGCAGGCCAACCCGCAAGGCCAGCCTGTAGGCGAGCCTGCTCTAGGCCAGCCGCAAGGCCAGCCCGCAGTGTAGCAAAATTATCTCGCCGTATTCCGGCGACTTCATCGTTTCAGGCGGTGAAGGAGTTGTCCCGATCTTTTTGCTGATCGTGGGAACCGTTGTAGCGGTTCATTGACACGTTTTAATCATTGAACACGTTTCGGTGAACGTTTTGAGAATAAACCGAATATTCTCAAACGGTATACTCAATGGCAGTTTTTAGTAAATTTGAATGAATAGTAAGGGTTTTATAGTCCTTTAATAAAACTTTTTTTTTTTTTTGAATTTAAAAAAAAAAAAAAAAACCGTTTCTTGTTTTGGTTCGGATCCTAATCTGATCCATATGGGTTGACCCAATTAATACTATATGGGTTGATCCATGGATCCAATTAATACCCAGATGGGTTGACCCATGAACTCTAAACTGATTCATATGGATCGACCCATTTAGAATCCATATGGGTTGACCCGAATACCTTAATATTCATTCAAATTTATTTAACTGGTGATGTTTAGAAATAATGAATCATTTTTTATTATATGTAACTTCGTGTAGGTTACAAACCGAACGTCACTGTTTACAGTGACTGCACTTTTTATGACAGTATTATATAAACGTCGTTAAAAGTTCATAGTAGTTACTGGTTTAGTGACATTTATGATCTAAACGCCACTTTATATCAGTCACTGTAAAAGCTATTGTTTAACTTAGTTTAACATGGATAAAAGCCATTGTTTGGGACAATGTTTTTGTTCCATGAGTGAGAATGTGCCATGAAATAATTAAATTATGGGTTTTCATAGTGGGATGCTTTTATGGACTTAGACATGGAATGTTTTTCCTAATAAATGTCGAAATAGTCTATAATATTTAAAGCTACCAAGTCTGAACCCATGGGCCTAATGCAATCTTGTTGATGGGATTCCATGATTTGAGTTATGATGCTTCCGTTCCGCGGGCTAGTTTTTCAAGGTATGGGACGGCCACCAATGGTATCAAAAGATTGCCATCGAGAAAACCATATGACGAACGTCGTGCTCTTGCCATCTCAGGTGAGTCTTTGTTTGGTCGGTCCGCTCGATCGAGTGAGGGTGATGTTGATGAACTTCACAGAATCAGGAGTCCTTGTCTTGCCATCTCAGGTGACGGGATTTCTAAGGAAGGTTGTTTTCAGGCATCTCGCTTTACTCAGATTGTAGGGAAGGCATTTTGGGCGATCTTACCATCTCAGGTGTGACCCCAATGACGTGGACCTTACAACTAATTAGTGGCATTTTTTTTTGTATTCTTATACATTTTATTATGCGTATTGACTGGTAAATTATTGTTTTGTGTTTACCAGCTTTGGCTTCCCACCTTGCATCCATCAAGAAATTAGATGGTTCTAATTATGAAGAATGGCTAGAATCTGTTTCTGTGACGCTTGCTGTTATGCGTCTCGACATTGCACTAAGACATGATGAGCCTCCTAAACCTTCTGATTCTGCTGACTCTGAAACAAAGAAACTTGCTACAGATTGGGAGGAATCCAACCGTCTCTGCTTAATGGTCATTCAGCATAGCATAGATAGGGCTATTAGGGAGAGTATCCTTGATCAGAAGACCCCAAACTATACCTATCCGAAGTTGCTAAAAAATTTAAGAAACATGACAAAGCGAAGAGAGGTGCCTTATTGGAGAATTTTACATCATCTAAGTATGATGGAGTAGGGGAGAGTTCGCAATCACATTCTGAAAATAACCAAGTATGCGAATAAACTCTCAAAGATGAAAGTCCCTATTGCGAGATAGTCACTTGGTGTGGCAGATTATGGAATCTCTTCCCGCTAGTTTTGACAATCTTAGAACATCCTACAATGTCAATAATCTGCAATGGACTATAGATGACATGACTACAATTCTTGTTCAAGAGGAAGAGACAAAGAAGAAGAAAGGACAGACAGTCCAGTTTGACTGTACATGAGGGAAATAAAAATACCCGAAGGGAGATCCGAAAGGAAAGAAGGTAAAAGGAAAATTTGGTAAAGTTAAGCAGACTAGTCAGTTCTACAAACCAAAGAATAATAGTTTCAAAAGGAATGGTCAAGGGTCTACAAAGTTTCAAGGGAAATGCAACTACTGCAAGAAAATAGGACATAAGAAATCTGAGTGTTACAAGTTACAGAACAACAAAGAGAAGAATACAGCTCAACTTGTCACTCAACTTCAGGATTTGATTATAGGTACTCCTCTAGCTCTAGTCCTGTTCGAATTCAATTTAGTTGATGTTTCCCCACTTCTTGGTGGTTTGATACTGGCGCTAGTATTCATATTACAAATTCGTGCAGGGTCTAAGAAACAAGAGGAGGCCAAGTGATGGGGAGCTGCACATCTACGTAGGGAATGGGGAGAAGATTCAAGTAGATTGTGTAGGAGTAGTAGATTTAATTTTATCTTCTGGTTTTATTTTGAAATTAGACAATGTGGTTTGTGTTCCGTCACTTAGACGGAAACTTATTTCTGTTTCAAGGTTAGATTGTAAAGGTTATGTTTTCAACATTGCAAATAATAAAATGGTCTGTTATTATGGATCAAAATTGATTGGTTCTGCTTCATTGTCTGATGGGCTTTATAAACTAGAATTATCTACTACTTCTACATCCTCAATTCATTCCTCTACTGTAAATGTGACTTTGGGTTCTAAACGTCCTTTGTCTAATGAAGACTCCTCTATGTTATGGCATAGACGTTTAGGGCATATTTCTAAATCAAGAATGGAACGTCTAATCAATGATGGAATCCTGCGTAAGGTTGATTTTTCTGATTTTGGGACATGCGTCAACTGTATCAAAGGGAAACTTACTAGAGCTAGAGGAAAAGGGACATTCCGAAAGGAAGAAGTTTTAGATCTAATTCACACTGATATTTGTGGTCCCTTTACTCCTATTGCAATGGGAGGTTTTCGTTACTTCATTACCTTCATTGATGATCAGTCTCGTTATGGATTTGTGTATCTAATTCAAGAGAAGTCTGAATCTCTTGAGGCCTTTAGAATTTTTAAGGCTGAAGTTGAACTGAAAATGGGGAAGAAGATAAAGGCTGTGAGATCTGATCGAGGCGGAGAGTATTATGGTAGGTATGATGAAACTGGTCGCAACCTTGGACCATTTGCAAAATACTTACAGGACTGTGGCATTGATGCTCAGTATACTATGCCTGGTACCCCAGAACAGAACGGTGTCGCTGAAAGGCGAAATCGTACTCTTATGGACATGGTGAGAAGTATGGTAAGTAAGTCTACCTTACCAGACTTTTTGTGGGGGGATGCATTAAAGACTGCAGCGTACATTTTGAATAAAGTGCCAAGTAAATCAGTTTCAAAGACACCTCATGAGTTATGGAATGGTAGAAAACCGAGTATTAATCATCTTCATGTTTGGGGATGCGCAGCGGAAGTAAGACCCTATAATCCTCAGATGAAGAAACTTGATCCCAGGACCATAAGTGGACATTTCATTGGTTATCCAGAGAGGTCAAAGGGATTTAGATTTTATTGTCCTTTTCATTCTACCAGAGTTATTGAGTCTGAGCGAGCTGTTTTCTTTGAAGATGACATTTGTCATCAGACTTTTCTGCCTCGCAGTTTTACTTTTGAAGAGGAACACATTGTAGTTCCAATTCCTAGTCTCTCATCATCTTCTTGTTATACACCTAATGAGCAGGTGACTGTGCCTATTCCTGCTCAAGAACATGTGGAGCCCACAAATATTGTCTCTGTAGCTCCTGTTTCTGATCTCTCTCCTGATGAGCCAGTAGTCAATATTCCTCCTTTGAGGAGATCTGAGCGGACTCGAAAGTCCACCATCCCTAGTGACTTTGTCACATATCTACAAGAGCATGAATATGACATTGGAGCTGAGACTGATCCTGCTTCCTTTCAACAGGCTATTGATAGTGCACATTGTTCTCAGTGGATGGATGCCATGCATGATGAATTGGAATCTATGAAAACTAATGAGGTTTGGGACCTAGTTGAATTGCCCAAGGGTTTCAGACCAATTGGTTGTAAGTGGGTGTTTAAGACCAAAAGGGATGCTAGAGGAGAAATTGAGCGTTACAAAGCCAGACTTGTAGCAAAAGGCTTCAGTCAAAAGGAAGGTATAGATTATACAGAAACTTTCTCTCCAGTGTCTACCAAGGATTCGTTCAGGATAATTATGGCATTGGTTGCACAATTTGACTTAGAGCTGCATCAAATGGATGTAAAGACTGCATTTCTTAATGGAGTCTTAGAAGGGGAAGTATATATGTTACAACCTCCTAGTTTCATGACAGTTGATAATGAGAATATGGTATGTAAACTCAAAAGGTCTATTTATGGCTTGAAACAATCTCCTAGACAATGGTACTTGAGGTTTGACCAAGTTGTTACCTCTCTTGGATTCAAAGAAAATGTTGTTGATCAATGTATATACCTTAGGATCAGTGGGAGTAGATTTATCTTCCTAGTTCTCTATGTAGATGATATTCTTTTAGCCAGTAATGATAAAGGTATGCTACATGAGACAAAAAGATTATTGTCCAACCATTTCAATATGAAGGATCTTGGTGAGGCATCCTATGTTTTGGGAATTGAGATTTTTCGTAATAGGTCATGTGGTGTTCTTGGATTGTCACAAAGAACATATATTGATAGAGTATTGCAGAGGTTTAACATGATTAATTGTGCCTCCACGAAGACTCCTATTACAAAAGGCGATAAATTCACCAAATCTAATTGTCCAAAGAATGAAGTTGAACGAGCTCAGATGAAAGACATACCATATGCTTCTGTTGTTGGTAGTCTTATGTATGCTCAGGTTTGTACTCGACCTGATATCGCATTTGCTATCAGTGTACTTGGACGATTCCGCAGTAATCCAGGTGGACTCATTGGGTGGCGAAAAAAGGTCATGAGGTATCTTAAGGGCACTAGAGACCTCATGCTTACCTTCAAACGGGTTGATACTCTTGAAGTGATTGGATATTCAGATTCTGATTATGCTGGATGTCCAGATGATCTAAAGTCAACATCTGGTTATGTTTTTATGATGGCTGGTGGCGCAGTATCATGGAAGAGTGTAAAGCAAACGATTACTGCTTCTTCTACTGGGCACGCAGAATATGTGGCATGTTATGAAGCCACAGTTCAGGCTCTATGGTTGAGGAACTTCATTTCAGGTCTTCAAGTGGTTGATTCCATATCCAGACCCTTGAAGTTGTATTGTGATAACTCTGCTGCAGTGCAGTTTTCTCAAAATAGCAAGAGTACTTCTGGTCTAAAACACATTGACATAAAGTATTTCTTTGTTAGGGAGAAGTTCCAAGAGTCTGTGATTTTTATTGAACAAATCTCTACGAATATCATGATTGCTGATCCACTAACAAAAGCTTTAGCTATAAATGTTTTTCAAGAGCATGTTGTTGGTATGGGATTAGTTGAATCCCTTGATATATTTTGTTAGTGGGAATACAGTTTATAGACACAGGCAGTGTTTATTATTATTATTATTTTTGTACATATTTTGCCTTGAATGATAGTAAAGGCAAGCCTTGAATGAGAGTAAAGGCAAACCTCGAATGATAGTAGAGGTAGTTTTCATGTGTTACCTTCCTCATTTTAGAGGTTGTATTTATGGGTACACTCAGCTAGTAGAGTTACTCTGTTTGAGAACTTGGGCTAGTGTGATGGGATTTATGGATCCAATCCCATGATACTTCAGTGTGAAGTATTTATAGTGTGTTTCTATATGAAATAGCTATTTTGGTAGTTCTAGTGGCAGTTTGCCATGTCAAGAATGATTCCAGTGAGCTCTAAATGATGGAGTAGCTAATGACTTCAGTTGGAAGTCTGGACTAATTTGGATTTGACATGTTTGATGATCGAGACATGCAAATTCCATACTCTAGCTTTTACACTATTTGTAGCCCAAAAGCGGGTAAGGGTGCAAACACTTTGACGTGTAGTGTTCCACGTTGACTTAAGACGTGATAACACTTACGATTGGGTGTTTATGTTCTTACTTGGTCCAAGGGTGTATGGTTAAGGTGAGCTACTTTCAACACTTCCTATATGTGATCACAATCTTTCTAATCCATGGTTGAAGCAATATTCTGTTGCAGCCCAAGTGGGAGAATGTAATGTTTTCATCATGTATGGGCTTGTACCAGACATTGTGTGGGTAGGATTAGTGGAAAAGTGTTGAATGTACGACTGTGATTCGATGGTACCCTTTATGGGTAGGGTTCCAATTAATCCACCTTAATGTGTAATTGTTTGGGGACCTTCTAGTAATTTGGTCCGATTATGGGAATGACCAAATTACCCTTCTTAACAGGGTTAGTCCCTGCTCCCTGTCTTTATATAGATGATCAATTCCCACTATTGATCGTTAGTTCACATATACAGAAAAGGGAGCAGACAAGACTGACAGAGACTTGAAAGAAGCTTAAAGCTCTTTGTGAAATTTCGTCTTCTCCAAACTATATGGATCCGGGTATGTTTCTTATTTAATTAATTTGATTCATAAGTGTAGAATCTCTAACAGGGTAGACCTGGTTCAAGGTGGTAAGACCGAGTTAGTTCGATACGGGTCTTACACTAGCTAATCTGTTCGGCATTCCCCCGCTCCTCTGGGGGTAGGGAACTTGATGACCAAGTGATAAGAGGATGGCACCGACCTAAGAGCAATCATGCCGGGTCGGCCCAAGAGTGCATTGTATGAGGATGGGACGTCGACGGTCAGAAAATTCATGGTAATCCTCGATTCCCGAGGATAAGTACCTGCCCTGACGGGCAATCGAATAGATCCTTTCACACTGACAAGGTCACCCGAGAAGCTGACCAGGGGGTAATCCACGGGTAGCAACCGCTCCAGCGGGATCTCCATGCTTTGGAAGGCCTGCCAGTAGATGATGTCGGCGGAGCTGCCTGTGTCCACCATGATCTTATGAACATCACTGTCTTCTATTCTCATAGTGATAACTATGGCATCCTCATGAGGCAGTTTTACTCCGCACAGATCTTCATCGCTGAAGGTCAAGAAGTCCCCTGTGCGGGCTCTCTTTCCTGGCCATTCAGTCAATTTGACGCTTCTCGCATATGCCTTCCTGGCCTTAGCCGAAGTATTTCCCGCCGCTGGACCATCGATGATAGTCATGGCCTTCCGCCCCTGTGTAGAAGGATCACAAATTTCACTGTCTTCTGAGTCTTTTGAGACCGAGGTGACCGCCTCGGCCAATCGAGGTTGGTCAATTTTTATATTGTCATCCGCGACCAAGCTGGCCGTCTCGGCCAATGTAGGTCGGCTGCTTGACGGGCTCTCACCGCCCCTTGGGTTGATCATCGCTGCGCCGGGAATGCCCTGGCTAACCTTTGGGGTACATCTGGGTCTGGCACGCCTGACCATGTATACGCATTCATAAGGTATGTCCTCCATTGAAGGTGGATCGATGACGTGCAATGGAGGCGGCGGCCGCGTCTGGCCATGCGTCGCCTTGGCAATCTAGGGTCCGTCCTCCTCCCTAGGAGGATCTCTTCGAACTTCTCTTCTTTCACCCCTCCTGAGTTCTCTTTCTTCTTGCCTTCTCGGCTCTTTCTCTGGAGTCCTCGCCCGAGGTGGGGGAGGTTGTCTTCTCCGATCCTCGGCTGCAGCAGCCGAAACTCTCGGAGCATTATGGTCCACGTACTACTTATAATACCCTCGTTGGATGAGGTCTTCTATCTCTGCTTATAGGTTTCGACATTCATCGATAGTATGGCCGATGTCTCGGTGATACTAGCAGTACTTGTTTGGGTTTCTCCTTCTTGCTTCGGTCACGATCTTCTGGGGCCTCTGAAGATACCCATCATTAGCGATGAGGGTGTACACGTCCCCGAGGGACCGGTTGAGTGGGGTATAATCACTGAATTTTTTCTGGAGTAACCCTCTAGCCCGTGCTTCTTCTCTTCTTGACCTCTTTGATGCGTGTCGAGCGCAATCAAAAATAAATTACTCTATCTATAATGAATAGTAATGATAAGTAAAGGTCGATCCACAGAGACTAGTTAATCAAACTATCTACTTACCAAGAAAAAGGCGGGATTTTCTTCTTCAATTTAATTGACAAGAAATTAAATAACAAAAATTCAATGGAAGATGATGTCGATTCAAGGAAATTGTCTCACGATTGTAAATTGATCACTGACCTCATATATATTATTCTCTATTCAAATATTTAACCAAGGATTATCAAAAATCCAGACAATCCTTACCTTCCCTAATTTCATTAATTTAAGCCCAGCACACAATTTAATTCTTATCAATAAACCAATTAGTATTAAGAAATCCTCAAGAATTTACTGATAGCATTACACTCTTGGAGGGAGTTAAAGATGAACAACAATCTAACAAGCGTCAGATTATTTAATTCATTCTATGTTTCCTTTAAGTAAGTAACAAAAACTTGGATCATAATTGTTCTGCTCAATTGTTACTTTTCCTGAACTCCATAACAATTACGGATTATGGATTCAGGTTAGCAATAAACCACATAACTCAATCAATTAATAGACCTCTTAATAAACTGAATCATACAGTCATTAACTTGAAAAATCAAGAAACACAGATATTTGAATAGAAGAATAATTAAAATTAAGAACAAAATCTCACAATTTTACTAACCGGATTGAATTCCCCTTGAATCGACTAAAGAACTTAGCTAGACATGATAGAAAAGAAAGACAAAAGAAATAAAACTATCTTCTCAATAATTCTTGGATGCTCTATTACGTAGCCTTTACATTGCTTAAATAGCCAGAATAGAGAAGATTAAAACTGGTATGTCTAGAATTGACAACCTTATTACATGGAAATAAAGATTAAACAAAATCATCTTGCCTAGATTAGATAGAGAATCATTCCATCATTAACCAAATGTCACCTCTAGATTTGTCAATCTTTGTAATATTTCATAGAGGTATATATTCTCCTCAAGATTTCTGACAATCAATCAAATCCTTCCAATAGTAAACCTTCTATGTGTGGTAATCTTCCTTCTCTGGTTTCAATTCATATTAGTTTTCCAGATCTGATTTTTGTATCACGTTTGATTTCTAGAATTCTTTCCACATTAAAAACCTGCATGAAATTCAGAAGGTCGTTATTAAGAATATCAAAAAAAATTTCATTTTAAACATAAATTACGAATATTTTCCACCAATGTCTTATATATAAGGAATCATTATAAATGAGTACCATAAGACACATAATATGTTAAATAAACTAAATATAAGGGAAATAAATATATAAAATTATGAATCCATCAAATTCCCCCACACTTAGCTCTTGCACGTCCTCGAGCAAACTAAATATATTTTTTTTCACTTTCATCCCACAGCATTCAGAGAATATGTGTTCCATGAATCAGAAACTAATTCAAGAGATCAAGAGAACAATATATGTCATAGTCAAAGGTCACTTAGTAAATATGAGCAATATCTAACATACCAGTCTTATTCAAAAGGGAACATGCTAATGTTTAGTAGATTTTCTCTTGGGATTCTCTCTACTCACTCAAGAATTCAAGGTTTAACTGTTTCACTTAAGATCTTCCTATGAAGATGCACTACCATAGGCTTGCTTATTCACCACAATCTCCATTACTTAGAATACACACATACATGAATCAAAAGGTCTTTATAAAGATTGTAATGGGGCTAAGGTTCAGGGTACGGATAAGAAAAATGTACTGACGTTAAAACCCAAGAAACTAATAGAGCATTAAGACAAAAAAAATTGAACAATCTAAATGATAAGGGCTCATAGATAAAGCTCTTCAACAAAACATCCCAAACTCCAGCTTTTTTTTTTCATTCTTTTTCTTTTCATTTGAGAACTATGCTTTGCTATTTGAATTTTTTTTTTTTTTTGAATAGCATGACATTTTAAACATAACAAGGACCATTTACTCCCATTACATCCCACTTCTTAACATACAACCATCACTTTTGAGAATAGCACCCCCATATTTATTCAATATATATCTCTCTCAAACCCATTAGATACTTCTCAATGCTCTACTAGCTCAAAGGTTGGTAAAACATGAGAAAAACAAACAATTCAAGGCTCATGGTTTAGGGTTCAATGAAAAATATAGTTTAAAAGCTCAAAGTGGATCCACTAAGGGTAAAAATATATAAGGTTGGTCATTTAAGCTAAGTGGTTGTAAAATCTTATTTACCTTTATCATCTTCATGTCTACACATATCAATGTAATCTTGACACGGTTCAAAGCAAGTTCTAAAGATACAAAAGCATAGTAGAATATCACTCTTCAAAGAAAATAAAGACTGACATAGATGTCTCAATCTAGTTTGGCTCAAAAGCTCACTTGGTTGGATTCCATCTACTAAACCTGCATGCTTTACCTCTAAATGCAACTATCAATGTTATTCAAAGCTCATTTAGCAAGTTATTTCAACTAATTCATATATGTAATTTTTTTTTCACATTCAAATAGTTCTAATCCATGGCATACATATTTTCTTAGTCTATTGAAGTGAAATTTTTTTTTTTTTTAAATTCAACTTTTGAATTTTTTTTTTCTAACACATCATACAAAAATTAAAAACAAAACTTAAAAAATAAAAATAAAATAAAAGAGATATCCTAATTCCTCCCCCCACACTTAAATCTAATATTGTCCCCAATGGAAGTTAAAAATGTAATGGAAAGATGTAAAGAAAAGTAATTAAAAGTGATAAGAAAAACAAATCCAATTTCTTGGGTTGCCTCCCAAGCAGCGCTTGTATTTAACGTCGTCAGCTCGACTCAATACTCTTCAATCAGAATAAACGGGATCCCCCAGTTGTACTTCGTCTATAATATGCTCATGAAAGCCTTCATAAAATGTCTTGAGTCGATGCCCATTAACCTTGAAAACCTTGTTAGTTTCGAAACTTTGAACTTCAACTGTACCATAAGGAAACACATTAGTAACTTCAAAAGGTCCAATCCAACGAGAACGTAACTTACCAGGCATCAATTTAAGTCTCGAATTGTAAAGCAAAACTTTTTGTCCAATGACAATTTGCTTGCTCATAATCCTCTTGTCATGAAACGCCTTAGTCTTGTCCTTGTATATGCTGGAATTCTCATAAGCCTCAAGTCGTATCTCCTCCAATTCTTGCAATTGCAATTTTCTATGCATACCAGCATCGTCCATCTCTATGTTGCAACTCTTGACTGCCCAATAAGCCTTGTGCTCTAATTCTACAGAAAGGTGACATGACTTACTAAAAATTAACTGATAAGGGGACATCCCAATAGGCGTCTTGTATGCTGTTCGGTAAGCCCATAATGCATCATCAAGTCGAAGCTCCAATCCTTTCTGTTTGGTTTCACAATCTTCTCCAAAATAGATTTGACTTCTCTATTGGATACTTCTGCTTGTCCATTTGTCTGAGGGTGGTAGGGTGTAGATGTTTTATGAAAAACACCATACTTCTTTAGCAACGCCTCCAGTGGTCTATTGCATAAATGAGTTCCTTGATCACTAATCAGTGCTCTTGGTATCCTGAATCTGCTAAAGATTTTAGACCTGATAAAACCTATAACAACCTTGGAATCATTAGTTTTGGTGGTGATTGCTTCTACCCATTTCGAAACATAATCAACTGCAAGCAATATGTAAACAAAACCAAAAGACGAAGGAAATGGACCCATAAAATCAATACCCCACACATCAAAAAGTTCACATATAAGTATTGGGATTTGTATCATCTCATTCCTACGGGTTAAACTTCCTGTCTTTTGGCACTGTTCACATGTCTTACAAATGACATAAGCATCACGAAATAATGTAGGCTAATAAAAACCACTATCTAACACTTTCTTAGCTGTTCTTTTGGGTCCGAAATGACCTCCACAAGCATAAGCATGACAAAAAGTAAGGACAGACTGAATTTCAGAATCAGGGACACATCTCCTAATAATTTGATCCGAGCAATATCTCCACAAGTACGGATCATCCCATACATAGTATTTTGCCTCGCTTTTAAGTTTGTCCTTTTTTTGCTCTACTTATTCCATCAGGTATGACCCTACCAACTAAATAATTTACCAGATCAGCGAACCATGGAACCATACTTTGTAGAGTGAATAAATGCTCATCGGGAAAGAATTCGTTCAAGGGCTCGGGATTCTCTTCTCTTGCTAACCGACTTAAGTGATCTGCTACTAGATTTTCAGCTCCTTTTTTGTCTTTGATCTCAAGATCAAACTCTTGCAACAGAAGAATCCACCTGATCAATCTAGGCTTCGACTCCTTCTTCGTCAATAGATACTTCAATGCTGCATGGTCAGAAAATACAATCACTTTAGACCCAAGTAAATAAGATCGAAATTTATCCAATGCAAACACTATAGCTAAAAGCTCTTTTTCGATCGTAGAATAATTGCACTGAGCCGCATTGAGTGTTCGGGATGCATAATGAATCAAATAAGCTTGCTTGCCAACACGTTGTCCTAAGACTGCTCCAACCGCATAATTGCTCGCATCACACATTATCTCAAATGGCAAACTCCAATCAGGGGGTTGGATAATGGGAGTCGTAGTCAATACAGATTTTAGCTTGTCATAAGCTTCCTTGCGCTCTTAATCAAACTCAAAGGAAACCTCTTTTTGCAATAGTCTGGACAATGGTAAAGCAATCTTTGAGAAGTCCTTAATGAATCTGCGATAAAAATCTGTATGGCCAAGAAACGAACGCACTTCCCGCACACTTGTAGGGTAGAGTAAGTTTACAATTAAATCAATTTTTGCCTTATCGACCTCAATACCCTTACTTGAAACTATATGTCCTAAAACTATTCCTTGTTCTACCATGAAATGATATTTTTTAAAATTCAGAACAAGGTTTGTTTCAATGCAACCTTCAAGTACCCAAGATAGATTATCCAATCAAGCATCAAATGAATTACCATATACCGTAAAATCATCCATGAAAACTTCAATGCAATTTTCTATTAAATCTGAAAATATGCTCATCATGCATCTCTGAAATGTACCTGGTGCATTGCAAAGCCCAAAAGGCATTCTCCTAAAAGCAAAAGTCCCAAATGGGTATGTAAAATACTGTTTTTTCCTGATCCTCTGATGCAATCACAATTTGATTATAACCCGAATACCCATCAAGAAAACAGTAAAAAGACTTACCTGCTAATCGCTCAAGCATCTGATCAATAAATGGTAGAGGAAAATGATCCTTCCTTGTCATTGTGTTTAGCTTGCGGTAGTCTATGCACATCCTCCATCCATTCACGACCCTTGTTGGAACGAATTCATTGTCTTGGTTCTTGATCACAGTCACTCCAGACTTTTTTGGCACAACTTGGATTGGACTTACCCATTTGCTATCTGAAATTGGGTAAATGATTCCTGCATCTAATAACTTTAGAATCTCTTTCTTCACTACCTCCATCATCTAAGGGTTTAGTCTCCTTTGAGCTTCTCAGTTTGGTTTAGCACCACCTTCCAATAAGATTCGATGCATGCACATTGATGGATTTATGCCCTTGATGTCAGCTATAGTTCAACCAATTGTTGTTTTGTTGTCCCGTAGCACTCTCAAAAGCCTCTCTTCTTGCACACTTGTCAAGTTCTTTGCAATGATAACAGGTAATAAATCATCATCTCCTAAATAAGCATACTTAAGGTGGTTAGGAAGAGGTTTTAGCTCCAAGATTGGTGCCTGCACAACAGAAGGTAACAGTTTTTCATGAGATGGTATTAAATCCAATTTCTTAACTTCATACTCTTTAGAAAATGGAGGTAAGGACTGTAATGCCATAATCATTTCTTCAATCTCATGACTCAGATGCATTGAAGTGTTAGTCTTTCTCAATCCTTGAATAAGTACCACGTCCAGCTCATCATCATAGCTCAATTCAAAAACCTCTTGTACAAACACATCAACTATATCAATAGAAAATACAAATTGAACATCAGAGTGAGGATACCTCATAGCCTCAAATATATTGAATTTGATAATTTCTCCATCGAACTCCATGGTAAGGGTACCATCATGGACATCAATCTTTGTTTTAGCGGTTTTGAGGAAAGGTCTTCCTAACAGTATTAGGGCAGGATTTGGGGAATTACTGTCTTCCATATTTAAAATATAAAAATCAGCAGAAAAAATTAACTCATTTACCTGTACCAAAACATCCTCAATTACTCCCTCAGGATATGCATTAGAATGGTCAGCTAATTGGATGATACACCCGTTTAATTCAAAGGACCCAAATTTAGAGATGTATAAATTGAATGTGGCATAACATTTATAGATGCACCTAAGTCTAACATGGCACGTTCAAACTTAGTATTACCAATCACAGATGGAATCGTAAACGTACCTGGATCCTTGCATTTTGGGGGTAACTTACGCTGAATAACTGCTGATACGTTCTCCCCTACACTAATTTTCTCATTACCCCTCAATTTCCTTTTTGAAGTGCACAATTCCTTGAGAAATTTTGCATACCTTGGGACTTGCTTAATGGCATCAAGTAGAGGTATGTTTACGTCTACCTTTTGAAAAATCTCAAGAATTTCCTTCTCTTGTTCTTCTTTTTTCAATTTAGATAGTCTGCTGGGAAAAGGGAGAAGAACAGAATTAGTAGAATTATGCATAACTGGTTGAGATTTTACCTTGGACAAATTTACATCATTGCTGTCGATTTTTGTTTCTTCTTGAATAGTCTTGGCCGAATCTGCAGATTTAGCAATGAAGGGTTCAAGTTCTCTTCCATTCCGTAATGTAATGGCGCTTGCATTCTCACGTGGATTTATGATGGTCTGAGATGGCAACTTTCCAGATCCTTGTGCTTCAAATTTGCTTACTGAAGTTGCAAGTTGACCAATCTGCTTCTCTATATTTTGAATGTTGTTTCTTGTCTCATGTTGAAACTGCTGTGTATTGCTAGCCAGTGCCTTAACAATCTCTTCAAGTGACATACTCTGATTTGTTTGCTGCCTAGGTTGGAATGGGGGTTGGTAACGATTCTGGGCAACTTGATTCCCATAACTCAGATTTAGGTGATCTCTCCATCTAGGGTTATATGAGTTTGAGTATGGATCATACTTTCGCTGAGGTTGCCCTTGAAATCCTCCCATGGCATTTGCTTGTTGGACTGATGTATCTTCTTGAAGTGTGGGACATATATCCGTAGCATGACTGGTGGCTGAGCAAATGCCACATGCTTTAACTGTTTGTAAATTTCCTACAGCCATTTGTCTCACCAAAGAAGTTAGATCAGAAATCTGACGTTCAAGGTTTGATGTACTTACCTCATTAACTTTCCTTGATGTTTGCTCCATCCTTGTACCAAATTGTTGTGAATTTGCTGCCATATTAGAAATTAACCTTTTCGCGGCTTCTGGAGTTTTGTCAACTAAAGCTCCTCCACTAGCGACGTCCACCATACTCCTCTCCATTGGTAACTAAATATTGAATCAAAAGCTGGTCACTAATTTGATGTATGGGCAGCTTGAGCAAAGCTTCTTGAAGTGTTCCCAATACTCATATAATGTTTCTTCATGGTGTTGCCGAATTCTACATATCTCTTTCCTTATATTTGCTGCTTTGGATGCAGGAAAATATTTTTCTAAAAACTGACGTTTCATCTCATTCCATGAATTGATTGTACCAGAGGGAAGGTAGTATAACCAATATTTAGCATATTCATCTAAAGAGAATGGAAAAGCGCACAACTTGATCTGTGCCTTTGTAATACCCTGTGGTTTCATGCTAGAGCATACCACGTGAAATTCCTTCAAATGCTTGTGAGGATCTTCTCCTGCAAGCCCACAAAATTTGGGTAATAAATGGATTAATCCTGATTTTAATTCAAATGCCGCTTCTAGATTTGGAAATTCAATACACAAAGGTTGCTGGTTTAGATTAAGAGCAACCAACTCTTTCAAAGTCCCTGTTTTCAGCCATGGCTTCCTCTATTAGTAGCTCACTAGCAACTATATCGAAATAATTGCTCCTTGTGATGTTGAAACCTGTTTCGCGTAATTTTCTTAGCTTCTTTCCTTAATCGATGCAAAGTTCTTTCGGGTTCTGGATCAAATATCAATTTACCAGAGTTAGAAGATCAAGTCATTAACCAAGATACCCATACAATGGATAAAAATAATAATAATAATAATAATAATAATAATAATAATAATAATAATAATAATAATAATAATAATAATAATAATAATAATAATAATAAGTTTCTGAGGTATGTAGGGGTAGAGCTTCAGTCCATTCGTCCTTTGGCAGGCGTCGGTAATCTGTAGCGATGGAGTATCCCATGCACGAAATGTCAATAAATGAATTGTCTCATTATTCGTTATTTCCGGGTCTTTTCGTTGCATTCACTTACAACAAGAAACAACCACTAGCGTTTGGTGCAGCACAAACTTGTTTCCCGCGAAAGACTAAAAAAAAGAAAGTAGGAACGGTCGTATTCATGCTTACTTGGCAATCGTGAGCTCCTTCCTTCCTCCGGCCATTCAAGTACTTGGAGCATTGGAGAGGCCAAAGGTCAAACCAAGCACATTAGGAAATTCAAAATTCCCTAAGCGCCTTCCATTCCATTAGATACAGAAGCAATCCCATACCTACCATTCCCTTGACTCCAGCCTATGAAGAGTAGACCCATCTTTCAAGATGAAGTAATGAAATTCGTGCCCTTGGAAAACCACAGCCGCCATAATAATAATAATAATAAAAAGAATCCCAAAAAAATAAATAAATAAATAAATAAATTCTGACCGACAACACAAAGTGCAAGAAAACCAAGTAAAATTAAAAATAGTAAATCATGCTTTTTTTTTTAATGTTCTTTAAAGTAAGCTTCTTGTAGCACCCCTAAGTCGTCCGAAATTTCATGCGCAAGCAATACCTGTCGGAAAAACTATGGACACCTGAAACAAAAAACAAAAAAACTTCACACAAAGGTAAGAACACAAGTGACTAAAAAAAATTAAATAAAATGAAAAAAAATCATAATCTGATTAAAACTAGTCCCCGGCAACGGCGCCAAATTTTGATGCGTGTTGAGCGCAACCAAAAATAAATTACTCTACCTATAATGAATAGTAATGATAAGTAAAGGTCGATCCACAGAGACTAGTTAATCAAATTGTCTACTTACCAAGAAAAAAGGGGATTTTCTTCTGCAATTTAATTGACAAGAAATTAAATAACAAAAATTCAATGAAAGATGATGTCGATTCAAGGAAATTGTCTCACGGCTGCAAATTGATCACTGACCTCATATATATTATTCTCTATTCAAATATTTAACCAAGGATTATCAAAAAGCCAGACAATCCTTACCTTCCCTAATTTCATTAATTTGAGCCCAGCACACAATTTAATTCTTATCAATAAACCAATTGGTATTAAGCAATTCTCAAGAATTTACTAATAGCATTACACTCTTGGAGGGAGTTAAAGATGAACAACAATCTAACAAGCGTCAGATTATTTAATTCATTCTATGTTTCCTTTAAGCAAGTAACAAAAACTTGGATCATAATTGTTCTGCTCAATTGCTACTTTTCCTGAACTCCATAATAATTACGGATTATGGATTCAGGTTAGCAATAAACCACATAACTCAATCAATTAATAGGCCTCTTAATAAACTGAATCATACAGTCATTAACTTAAAAAATCAAGAAACACAGATATTTGAATAGAAGAATAATTAAAATTAAGAACAAAATCTCACAATTTTACTAATCGGATTGAATTCCCCTTGAATCGACTAAAGAACTTAGCTATACATGATAGAAAAGAAAGACAAAAGAAATAAAACTATCTTCTCAATAATTCTTGGATCTCTATTACGTAGCATTTACATTGCTTAAATAGCCAGAATAGAGAAGATTAAAACTGGTATGTCTAGAATTGACAACCTTATTACATGAAAATAAAGATTAAACAAAATCCTCTTGCCCAGATTAGATAAAAATCATTCCATCATTAACCAAATGCCACCTCTAGATTTGTCAATCTTTGTAATATTCCATAGAGGTATATATTCTCCTCAAGATTTCTGACAATCAATCAAATCCTTCCAATAGTAAACCTTCTATGTGTGGTAATCTTCCTTCTCTGGTTTCAATTCAAATCAGCTTTCCAGATCTGATTTTTGGATCACGTTTGATTTCTATAATTCTTTCCACATTAAAACCTGCATGAAATTCAGAAGGTCATTATTAAGAATATCAGAATTTTTTTCATTTTAAACATAAATTACTAATATTTTCCACCAATGTCTTATATATAAGGAATCATTACAAATGAGTACCATAAGACATATAATATGTTAAATAAACTAAATATAAGGGAAATAAATATATAAAATTATGAATCCATCACTCTTGTTCTCCCCCGGCCGTGCGAGGTCTTGCCTCTCATCTCTTCGCTTGTGTGGAGCATCAACTAGGCCTTTGCTGGCTTCGTAGATTTCGTTGGCAGTGGCGAACTTCTCGCACCGTGCCAAGAGTTCCTGCAAGTCTGCTGGTTCCTTTTTAGCTATAGAGAATCTGAGCTTCGGGTCAGTGACCGCTGCTCTCAACGTGGCAAAGTGAACTGCCTCGTCGTGTCCTTCACTTGTAGCACTTCGAGGTTGAATCTGGCCAAGAAGGCTCTTAGGGTCTCACCGGACCTCTGTCTCATATTCATCAGGTGTGCGCTTGTCTTCCACTGCACCCTGCTTCCTTGGAAGTGCATTCTGAATAGTCTCTCCATGGTCTTAAAAGAGTCAATAGACCGCGGTGGTAGGTTGTTAAACCACATCCGAGACGCACCTTTTATTGTAAGGGGAAAGGCTCTGCACATGATGGCGTCAGGGTTCGCATGGAGGACCATCGCACCCATGAAATTGTTCAGATGGTCGACGGGATCTGTGGATCCATCATAGGAATCTACCGGCGGCATGGTCAACCGCTTGGGTAAGGGGACCCTCATGATAATGTTGGTCAGAGGGTTATCTGTTGAATAATCCCTATCTTCGTCCTGGGCGACTCCGGCCTTCTCCATGGTCTCGACTTTCGGTGCAATGCTGCTAATTGGTCCGCTATTGTTGCCGCTACCTCTGGGTCCATGGGAGCACTTGGTTTGTTTGCACCCATGACAACCTCTGGTAGCGTTATATGCTGCGGAACTAAAAGCTCATCCATAGCGTCTTCATCTAGTCGAGGTGCTTCTCCAGGCTGAGGGCCGAGCCTTTCTCAAGCAGGGATTCTTCCGTGCTGCGACGTTGATCCCGTCCCACTCAACTCTGGGACAGGGAAAGCGCTGGTTCCTGGTCTCGCGGGTCGAGCTCCACTTTGCCCCAGGTGGTGACAGGGTTCTCTGGGGAGGTCAGTCTCCCTATGCGGGTCTGCTGGCGGGACGACTCCGACGGGGGGACGAGATGTAGCTTCTGCGACTGGGGGCTGTAACCCTTATACAAATTGAGTTAGCACTGCAAGCTGCTATGCTACGGTCTCAAACTGTTCATATGTGACAAAGGATTCGTGCGCGGGTGCTGGGTCAGCCACGCGTTTTCCTCGGTCCCTGCTAGGTCGCATTTCAGACCTATCTCCTTCTTCGGGATTTACCTGTTGATCGATCATAGGGGGGTTGGGACTAACCATCTGGCTTCGGGTTCTTCTCGGACTCATAACTTAAGACTTCTCTCAGACTTTTAATCTGTTAACGTTAAATCTCAAGGCCCCACGGTGGGCGCCAAACTATTTCGGCCCTCTTCCGTCCTGTGGGTCCACCGAGCTGACTAGACCTGCAAGACAAGCAAAAGCAAGGGGAAGCGGGCCGGATGCCCCGGGTCCACTCCGATGCCAAAGTTAGGGCTCTGTGAACAGTCAGTGGGCTCAGTGTCGAGCCCACGGAGATATTCTAGAAAGATGTGTGGGGTACGATGAGATTCTCCATCCCAGGTGTCAGAGCATTAATCTCAAGAATGAGCAGTGAGTAATAAATATTCTCTTACCTGAAATCTCGGGATTTACTCTATTTATAGTGAATAGTGCATATTTTTCAAATGCCGCTTTTGCCCTTTGCTCTTGTGTATTGAATTGGTGAAGGAGCATTCTGGCGTCGAATAGGGGATCTCCACGTGGCTCGTTGGTCGAGTCCTACGTGTCGAGGTGATATAGTCAGCGTGGCATAATTCCCTAACATGGAGCAAGCTCATATTTGCATGGAATGTTTAGTGGAGTTTATAGAGAGGGAAAGGGGTAGTGATGATCCGGTTCAGGATTGCAGCGCTTCAACTAGCGGAGCTCCTGGTGAGCTCTATGGTTCATTTGGTATATGGATTTTACATTTTCAGCACGGCTGTGGCAATGGATATTTCACAAGCATTGAATGAATGTTTCAAGCCCAATGTGAATGTTAATACGGAGATAGACATGAATCTCAACTCTCAAGCATCAACCAACCTTGATGATTTGCCTCCTATTGTCTTAATCCATGGCATTTTTGGCTTTGGCAAAGGGGTATGTGATATGTAATCTCATTTTCTAAAAATGGGTTCTTCATCATTCTCCTTCTTCTTCCTTTGTTTGGGATTCATGTTCTGATTTTGCTTCTGCCATTGTAGAGGTTAGGTGGTTGTCTTATTTTGCGGGAGCAAAGAAGAAGGATGACCAGGTTCTTGTTCCAGACCTGGGTTCCTTAACCAGCATATACGATAGGTAGGTGCTTGAAGCTACCGAAAGCTATGTAAATTTTTTTGTTTAGTGGAGTTTCTGTTATCAATTTTTTGTTTACTCTGAAATGATGAAAATATGAGGGGATGACCTTGAATGTTATGTCTGCAGTATTACATTCTCACTTGACTGAGAAGTGAGAAGCGAAAACTCTATTGAGGAAACATAAGTGGGAAAATTTAGTGGAAACAACTAGCCTAGCTAGAAACTCTACAGGAGCCCGACAATTTATCCTTTCTTTAGAGAAATCATGCATATCAATCAGGAGACAATGGCTTAGATATTTGATGTTACAAAATCTTGTGTAAATGTAAGAAGTAGAAGAAAATTGATTATGAAACACTAAGTTTGCATTTGTTTTGCTGTAAAATATTATTAACTGGATTTGTTGGAAACCCATATAAAGTTGTATAAGGATTAGCTGAGCCAGTTCTGTACAACTAACTAACAGCAGGGATATTTTCTGTCTTCATTTCTTAAATCCACTGATCCATATAGTTGATTATCCCATCCAGTGGTTGATGTTTTTTCATTTATACATGAATTAGGGTGCTTCATCTTCAACCAAGTTATCTGTGATGCAGGTATACATATGAGAGCTGATTATCACACTTGGCATCGTTTCCAAATTATTATATTTATGCCATTGAAAAAGATTGGACTGTACAAGATCTTTGGGGTTGTCATTGTTTAAGTTTACGTATTAAGAATTCATCTAAAAAGCCAAATGTGATGCCAGCATTGCTACTGAGGCCCCCATTTTTTCTGGTTGGACCTCTGGACATTTACAAGTATATGTTTGTCCTTCTAAAAAGTAAACCTATACTTGTAAATTGCTAGGTGCATACAAATTACTACTCAGATCAAATTCATTCAGTTCTGTAATTTGTTTTCCAGGGTAAGAAAGTCATCATCTTTGGGGCTTCCTATAAGTTCATTTCCTTAATTAATTCTAATCATAAGGCTCCTTCAAGCACAAAGACACAATAGAGAGAGAGAGAGAGGAGTTGGTTGTCTACTTGTCTTGTCGCTTGTTGGAGAAGCCAAAATGATATGGTTCATTTGGATTTGTAAGTAATTTTTATAATCAATTGTATGTGATTGATCTGGTCCCTGA
>CM053265.1:58692802-58747802 GCA_028583415.1 Protea cynaroides
AAATTATAACTAAACTTAAACAAAAACACATTGGTTGCACTCACATGATGAATCATGCGCATCTTCTTTAGCTTCTACGTCCATCGCAGCAATGTGTCCATACGTCGGCGCATTCATATATTCTTCAACGGTAAGACCTGCATCATCAACTAAAAATATTCGACGTCGAAAGGGTGAGCACACATCACGGCTCAGTGAGCAAACAAAAAAATGCAACAAACATATGCATGCATTCAATTAATATCTTTGGTCTGGTTTTTAAGTTTGCAATGTGCTATAGAAAGGTTTGGTGGCTGCCGCACCTCTATACACGAGTGTGTGAATCCGTCCAATGGATCAAACACCATTGTCGTCCATCATGCATCCATCATGGAATAGAGATAGACCTAAAGTGTCCGGATCAACACCGCCAACACTTCCCCTGATGCCTACCCATACCAACATGTAAACCCCTATTGGCGAGGGCTTGCAAACTGGGCTCGCAACTAACCAATCCTAGTGCCAAATAGTGTATCTAAGGCCTCACCCTAGCATCCCTCAATACGTCCATAGAGATAGAGCGAAGGCCCCCCGGCAGAGTCAGAGACCACACGGTCTGAGACCACCTCCCCTGATGCCCTACGATGTAATAGTTCTGCTAAGGTAATGACGATACGACGATGTTAGTGGGCAAGACTTGAGTAGAGATAGAGCTAGAGTCTGGTGATGAGGTCGAAGACCACCATGCCACGTCCTCCCCCTGATGCTCGACTGGCATCCAACACACCAACCACACACATACATTCACATGTCTATTCCTAACATCATCATCATCATCATGTTATAAATAAATGAAATTAAATATGCATGAACAATAATAGCAGAAATATTGGATGACATGTGAGATGCACATTACAAGCATACAAGCATAGAATCAATAATGGCATTGGACACAATAAAATAAATAGTTTGTTATTAACCACTTTAGTTTAGGTTTTGTTCCCTCACCTGTTAGCAATTCTAGATGTCCTTCCAAGCCTTGAATTTCTCTTTGAATTCATTTAACAACCTAAAAGTTATATGAATTTAAGTTAGGGTTCATATGTGACACGTTACAGTAGTCAAAAATCGAAACAGAACACTGATAGATGCCTGATTGGTCCTATGGTCTCATGCTGTATCGACCTTACTGTCTACGATCGATACCCTATGGTCGCAACGGTGTGACCGTAGCTGCGACCATATGATTTCTGAATCTTTTCGAATGCTTATGGTCGATCCTCTAGTCATATTGGTCATGCTATGGTTGACCATAGCTGCGACCTTGAGATTTTTTGTCACAGTCTACCTGAAATTCGAGTTCTTCCTGGGTCAATTCTTCTGTTCTTCAATTGGTTTTATTCTAAAGTCATCCTATGGCCATCATTAATAATTTTTTATCAACCCTAATCATCAAATTCACTCCTTATGGTTCTCCTTGGGATTTTCTCAAGGAAATCACATAGATCATAATAGGTTGATATTGCCTATCCTCCATAGAAGTCTTATTCCTTAGAGTTTACATCTCCAGAGATTCGTTTCATACCTTTGCCTGTAAGACCCGTGTCAATTTAACCCGGTCTTACCATCTTAAATCAGGTTTACCCATCATGGTCGAGTCAAATGGACCAAGGGCATGAAGGAGATCGAGATCCCAGGTACGAAATCGACCCAAAAACACTTAATTCTAGGGGAGGGTCGCACACCCGAAGGAGGGGTCGGACCTCCCAAAACGAAAGTCAGACCCTCAGTTTTGAAGGGAGGGTCGGACAGCTTAAGACCCTAGGGTCGACGGGAACATCGACCCTCCCATCGACCCTCGGTTTCTGACGAAAACTGAAATTAGGAAATTTCCTAATTTTCGGTTGGGATTCTTTCCAAATCTCAATGGGATTATTATAGGACATTCCTAGCCTATTTAAAGGACGTTCCTAAGCCACTTTCACTCCTTTCACAACCCTAATTGAATTGAGAGAAAGAGAGAAGAAGGAAAAGAGGAAGAAAGGAGGCTAGGAAGAAGGCTTAGCAAAAAGGAGAAGAAATTACAGAGAAAAGTAATCTTCTCAGGTATGGATACTAATTCCATGAGTTTCTACAGACCTTAGGTTAGATATGGTTGAGTGTAGGATTTCGAAGAAACCCAAACCATCCATCCATGGTTAGGCTTTCATGAAAAATCATAGAAGGATGCACGAAAACTATTTAAATGATTTATACATGGTTCTAGACCATGGAATGACTGTTGAATGAATGTAGGAAGCAAGCCATAGGACCCCAAACACGAAGAATGGATTAAAAGTAGAAATTGGACCAGAGTGCAGAATGATTTTTAAATTCTGAATTAATTCTAATTAAATTCTATCGACTTTGTTAGGTTTGCTAGCAATATAATAACATTATAAAGGTGATTCTAAAGCTTGGAAAAATATCTTTTAGCAAGCCAAGGTGAGGAACCTTAACCCCAAACTAAATTGGTTAATAATAAACTGTTTTCTATTTCTTGAGTCCTATGCCATGCTTGATTCTATGCGAATATGTTTGTAATGTGCATACAGCATGCCATCCAATATTTCTATTACTTGTTCATGCATATTTACTTTATTGTTTATAACATGATGATGATGATGATGATAGGAATAGGCATGTGCTTGTATGTGTGTGGTTGATGTGCTTGATGCGAGCGAGTATCTGGGAGGTGTGATGAGAACATCAATAAACGTTAACCTTTGGCGGGTCTCAAAGACTTTAGCTCTATCTCCGGACTCAAGTCTTGTGCATTGGAATCGTTGTATCGCCATTACCTTAGCAGAACTATTATGTCGTAGAGTATCGGGGAGGTGGTCTCGGTCCTTGTAGTCTCGACTCTACCGGGGGCCTTAGCTCTATCTCTATGGATGTTCCGAGGGATGCTTTGGGGTGAGGCCTTGGATACACTGTTTGGCATTAGGATTGCTTAGTAGCGAGCCCGGTTTGCAAGCCCTCGCTAACGGGGGGCTTACGTATTGGTATAGCATTATATAGCAATAACCGTTAACCTTTGTTGTATAATGTTATGTTAGGGTGGATGGGGACGACGATAACCGTTAACCTTCGGGCGGTCTTCCACACCCTGTATAGAGGCGGTATCAATAACCGTTAACCTTTGATCACCCAACCTTTCTATTGCACATTGCAAACTATAAACCAAGACCAAATATATGAATTGACTTTTTGCATGCATATGTATTGTTGCATTGTTTTGGCTACTCACTGAGCCGTGTTGTGTGCTCACCCCTCGACGTCGAATATTTTTAGTTGATGATGCAGGTTATACGGTCGAAGATTATATGAACGCATCGGCGCACGGAACTGTAGCAGCTATGGAAGTTGGAGTTGAAGACGATACACACGACTCCTCTTGCGAGTGCAACTCGTGTGTATTCGATTAGATATTTTTGTAGGTTTCTTCATTGGATTTATAGGACATGTATTTGGTATTTAAATATTTATGTCTTAGTTAAACACAGAATAATTTGATATTATTTATGGGTATCATTCTAGTTCTCGGTTCATATTATTTATAAATTTTCCGCTATTGTGTATTACGCTGATTATGATTATGGATGCGTGCAAATTTTGGATAACGCGGGGATAGCCTATTAGAGATCCCGGTTGAACCGTTGGTTATTTGGCGGTTCATCACACCATTCCGAACAAAGGTGGAATTGGGGTGTGACAACTTGGTATCGAGCATCTCGGGCCTTGCCCGCCGAACCGACACACATTCAAGACCATTGTAAACAGAGATAGGATAAATTAAAAGCTTTAATACAAACACATTGTAAGCACAAGTGATGATTGAAACCGAATTAAAAAGAGAATAATGCATCTATTAAAGGGAAAACCAGTTACATACAATGAGTAAGAGAAACAAAACGTATATACATCGCTAAAGCGGAGTACAGTCCACAACCCGACGTTACCATGTAGGACAAGAAAAGTAAAGTACAATCAAGAAGCTGGAGGCGAAGGAGGAGGCGGTGCCTCACGATCTCCGTCGTAGTCCTCGGCATAGACTCTAGTCAACCGGGCTATCCGAGTCCGGGTCGTCCGTAGACTAGGCGTGAGATCGGCTACTCTCTCGTCGCCGCACGCCGGATCTCCATGAGCTCACCTATCCGCGCGTCGGATGTGTGCTAAGCGAGCCAACAGCTCATCCACTCTCATGCGCCGAGCATCTAGCAAATCCTCCATCCTCGGGTCCGATCTGCGCTGAGTCTTTCGATCTCGCGCAACATCTCCATCATATCGGAAGATGGGCGTGAAGGACCAGCATCATGAGAAGGACCGGTCTCGGGTATCGAAGCCGCCGCAGCCAGGTACCAGCCCGATCCGCATGCGTAGGTGATGGCGGTGGTATCGCATCGACATCCATATATAAGCGATCATCGTTGACCGGATCCCCACGAGCCCTAGCGCGGCCTCGGATCAGCCATCTCAACCCGAGTGTGAGGGCGCACCATCGCGCTCCTCTCCTCATCACTAACCTCCGCATCTCGTAGCCCCATCTTGCGGATAGCCTCCCAATCTAGAGACAACGAGAAGGTCTTCTCCGGGATCTTCTCATCAACCGATCCACCCCCAAACGGGTCAAGAGCATCGGAATCATGCGTCCCATAGGGTAGATTATCCCTATGACCGGACAATGTGGCACCGATCATCGTCCGCAAGATGATGTAAGGAAGGCGCACCGGGCCGCCGAGTGCATATATCGTAAATCAAGAACTCGGGTCAGCTGAGACACCCTCTCATAGTGCCCACTCTGCGGAATCAGATTATGCCGGATAATCTTGCGAAGACTCGTGGAGATGGACGCAAGTAGCAAGCTCTCATCCGCCATCTATCGGGACGGAGCAACCGATTGTCGATCTCAGCTCTCATCTCCATCTCAACAAACTCGTGGCTCTCCCGGCGCACAGGACACCATAGGGCCATCATAGGCAATGCCCAACGGATCGCCGCCGCCGATAATCAAAGGAGATGTGCACCCCTTTGACGTAGCTAGTGATGCGCAACTCCCGACCACGCCGACATCATTGTAATCCCCCACCACCGGAGATTACAATAGAACTGGCGCACCAAGTCTGGACACGTGCACGCGTCGTATGTGATGACAGGGAGCCACCCCATGTCACCGAATGCTCCCTCTACATTGAACAAAGCTAGCTCAGCCAAGTTCACCATGCGACCCCCCTTCCACTTTCTTACGGGCATAGTCGCGATATCGTGCCTCGCCTTCATTCGAACGGAAGCGAAGTGGATCACGCAATCTTGGCACTTTGGTACGGGCCATAGTATCTGCAAAATAAGAAAGAGAAAGGAAACAAGGAGTTAGTAGGATAAAAATCCAAAATTTGAGTAAATAACAACGTAAGTTGACCATAAAGCCTCATTTCTTACCATACAAGTGGGCATAAGGACTTACGAAGGTTTAAACATATCCTACAATCTACATGCAGTAGAAAATTTTAAAGGATAAGGTCCAATTTGAAGAAATTCAAGAAAAATCAAAATTTCGATAAATTAGGGCAAAAAGAGAAAAATTTAAGTTTCTCGATAACCAACCGATGAAACTGAAAAATTTTTGAGGGCTTTCGTTCCTCAAGACCCCAATAATAAAAGCCCCCAATAAAAATCAAATTTTTACGATTGGAAAAAGTTTAATTTGGAAAAACGAGCTAAATGAGTAAAAACCTAGAAATAAAAACCTAAAAACAGGGGAAGTTGGGAAATTATACCTGTAGAAGTGATGTGGACGTCGAAACTCGGAGTAAGAACGATCCACAATAGGGAAGTAACACTATAGAAACTCGGAGAGTAGAGACGAGTCGAAACGGAGGAAGAATAGTGAGAATTGACCCAGAATCGGATCTTAAAATCTGATTTTTGGTCCGAGGGTCGGACAAATCGACTGACACCATCGACCCTCGGATCGACCCTCCAATCGACCCTCGGCTCTCGGGAATCTGACAGAAATTCAAGGGTCGGATCGAGGGTCGGACACCCATCGACCCTCGCATCAACCCTCGGCTCCGGGAAGAACAGGACATTCCCGTGGGTCGGATACCCAGGGTCGGACACACCATCGACCCTCACCATCGACCCTACATAGAAAAGACAGTATTTTTTTTTCAGAATGAATTGAGGATTCAAATCTTATATCGGTTAGCGTGTCTACATGAAGTATAAATGATTTCTCACTGATTTTGATGATTTTCAGGCACCACCCACCTCAAAAGTAAATATGTCTGGCCGTACAGTTACCCGACAGACCCGACAAACACAGTCCCACCACCACCACCGGCGGATGAGACTAGTCAAGAGAACAATTACGTACGGGGTAATCCCGAGCCGGCAAACCCTACGAATTTGCCACCACCACCACCACGAGCTAACAACAGTGGTGATGAATCCGGCTCAACAGCTACAACAAATGCAACATGCACAAACTCAAATGCAAGGTTGCGATGGGAGTCATGTTTCAAGCCACTCGGGTTTGCGGCCATGCACAATGGGCAAGCTAGTGCAGCACCGGTGGGTAACCACCCAGCTCAACGGACACCTCCACAACCGGCTGCACCAATTCCGGTGCAAGTCCCGAAGCAGCCCAAGGGAACTATCGGTATCCACCCCCTATGTTTGGGGTATACCAAAATCAACTGGATCACTCCCGACTAGTAGAGAGGTTTTTGAAAATGAAACCAAGAGAATTCAATGGCAAGCCGTCCGATCCACTGTGGCCAGCACACCGGATAGACGAGATGGAAAGAAATTTTCTTATGATGACTATTACCGAAGAGGAGAAAGTATTGTGTGCCACCTTCATGCTCAAAGGCGACGCACATCATTGGTGGAAATCGACCGGGGCCTATCTATTGACTAAGCACGCCCTACCGACTTGGGCTATATATAAAGAAGCTTTCTTTGAGAAATATTTTCTCACGAAGCTTCGTTGATTCGATGGAGAAGGAGTTCCCGAGTCTTTATCGGGGGACGGATGTCGGTGGATGCGTACCAACAACAGCTTATGAAGAGCTGTTTTTCTTCGCACCACTAAGTATGCAAGAAGAAGATACAAAAACCCGTAGATTCGTTGCGGGACTAAGAGGAAGTATAAGGGAACATGTTCTGGGATTAGAGAAGAACATATATAATGAAGCTGTCCGGATCGCTCGAGTGATTGAATCGAGCCAGAAAGAGAGTTATTTCACTCAAAACAAAGGCATAAAAAGGCCAGCTGGGAATTCTTATAATGGAAGCAATAACGGGACGTATAAACCTTTCCGTCCTCGAATTTTAATGCTGCAACCAAGACTATCCCCGCAGCTCAACCTCAGCCAAAGCCAAATTTGAAGCCCCGAGGTGTTATAACCGCAACCAACCGGGGCATATGGCAAGAGAGTGCCCAAAACCCAAGAAGCGTTAAATCAAGGACGGGTATATGCTGTTACATCGGAGGATGCAGCCGCATCGCCCGATGTGGTCACGGTATGACCGAAACTTTAAGATTATAATCACATTGATTGAGTATGTAGACTAAGTAAAAACGAATCACGTGTATCGGACCTATCAATGGCGTACCCGCCAGAGTACTCTTTGATTAAGGAGCTACTCATTCATTTATATCCGTGTCATTTGGAAAGAAGACCAATCTGCCCATCAAAACATTAGACTACAAATTACTTGTACGGTCACCGATGGGATTAGAAGTGGAATTAGAGAAAGGTTATGGACCATGTCCAGTTCTCATCGGAGAGCAGACCTTGGATGCAACCTTAATACAACTTGAGATGACAGACTTTGACGTCATCTTAGGAATGGATTGGTTATCCCGGCACTCCGCAAATTTGTTATGCACCGAGAAGAAGCTAACGTTCAAGGACAAAGAAGGAGCAGAATTCAGTTTCTCGGGAACCAAACTTCCCAGGAGACGTAAGCTCATACTCTCGGCATTAAAGGCTAAGAGGTGCCTTGAGAAAGGAGCGGTCGGATATCTAGTATCGGTGGTCGACCTAACTAAGGACGTGCCACGAATGGAAGATATTGATGTTGTGCAGGATTTTCCTGATGTATTTTCAGAGGAATTACCCGGATTACCACCCGATCGAACCACGGAGTTTGTAATAGACCTTATACCGGAGCCGCACCGGATCAAAAGCACCTTATAGAATGGCTCCTACGGAACTAAAGGAATTAAAAGTGCAATTACAAGAACTACTGGATAAGGATTATATTAGACCCAGTATATCTCCATGGAGAGCACCGGTGTTGTTCGTAAAGAAGAAGGATGGTAGTGTTCCATTATGTATCGACTATCGAGAATTAAATAAACAGACCATCAAGAATCGATACCCACTACCCAGGATCGATGACTTGTTCGATCAGTTACAAGGAGCGAAGGTATTTTCAAAGATCGATCTTCGATCAGGCTATCATCAACTGAACCTAAACTCAGCCCTACAGCGTTTAAGGGAAGAGAAGTTATATGCCAAATTTTCGAAGTGTGAGTTTTGGCTAAGTGAAGTCGCCTTTCTAGGCCATGTAGTATCCGCAGAAGGAATCAAAGTGGACCCTAGTAAGATCGAAGCTATTGTGAAGTGGGAAGCACCAAAGAGTGTTTCAGAAATTAGAAGTATCCTGGGTCTAGCTGGATATTATCGAAGATTCGTAGAAGACTATTCTCGGATTGTCGTACCTCTTACCAGTTTGACCAAGAAAGGAGAAAAGTTCGTATGGACGGATAAGTGTGAAAAGAGCTCTTTCAAACACTGAAGACCAGATTGATATCCGCTCCAATTTTAACCATTCCCGTTCCAGGACAGACATTTACCTTATACACTGATGCATCGGGATTGGGATTGGGATGTGTGCTTATGCAAGGAGAACAAGTAGTTGCATATGCATCGAGACAGTTGAAGGTACATGAGAAGAATTACCCCACTCATGATTTGGAGTTAGCGGCAGTAGTACATGCTGTCAAGATATGGAGACACTACCTATACGGAGAAAAATTTCAGATTAAGTCGGACCATAAAAGCCTTACGTATCTATTTAATCAGAAGGAGTTAAATATGAGACAAAGAAGATGGCTGGAACTATTGAAAGACTATGATTGTGATATCCAATACCTTGGATGACGAGAAGGTACTGAAATACAAAGGAAGAATATGTGTACCCGAAACGAAAAGTGTGGACATTAGACACCGACTCATGAAAGAAGCCCATACCACCATCTACTCGGTACATCCCGGAAGTACAAAAATGTATCATGATCTAAAGAAACCGTAATGGTGGAGGGGAATGAAGGCGGATGTAGCTAAGTTCGTGTCTCAATGCCTAAATTGTCGAAAGTAAAGGCCGAACGACAAAGACCCGCAGGATCGTTACGGCCATTACCGGAACCAGCATGGAAATGGGGCTGCATCACTATGGACTTCGTCACAGGACTACCATTGACTCCTCGAGTAGTTGACGCAGTTTGGGTGATTGTAGACCGTCTGACTAAAACAGCTCGCTTCATACCGATACAACCCCAATATACACTCGAAAGGTTAGCAAAGCTGTATGTGGATAATATTGTTCGGTTACATGGTGTTCCAGAAAGCATTGTGTCCAATAGAGACCCACGATTTACTTCCAAATTTTGGGAAGGACTGCAAAAGGCTATGGGTACAACATTGAAGTTCGATCGCATTCCACCCACGCATGACGGACGGTCGGCGCATACAATTCAGATTTTAGAAGATATGCTACGAGCATGTGTGGTTGATTTCAAGGGATCATGGGACGAAAAGTTACCATTGATCGAGTTCGCTTACAATAACAACTATCGGGCTACTATACGGATGTCACCTTATGAAGCACTGTATGGTAGGAAGTGTCGAACTCCCTTGTTTTGGAATGAAGTTGGAGAACGTAGTATTGTTGGACCAGAATTTGTTGAAGAGACTTGTCGAGTGGTCGACATCATCAAGGAAAGAGTAAGAGTAGCTCAGAACCGTCAAAAGCAATACGTAGATACTCGACGAAGAGATCTAGAGTTCGCCGTAGGCAAAAAAGTATTTTTGAAAGTATCGCCTATGCGAGGATTGAAGAGGTTCGGACAGAAAGGAAAACTAAGTCCAAGATATGTCAGACCATATGAGATTCCGGCTAAGCGTGGGAAAGTAGCTTATCGGTTAGCGGGTACCACCATCTATGTCAAGTGTGCATGACGTATTTCACATATCCTTATTGAAGAAGTATGTTAAAGACCCAACACATGTGTTGACGTAGATTTGCCGGAACCGACCGATGATTTAACATTTGAAGTAATACCAACGGAAATCACTAGTCGAAAGGTTCAACGTCTACGCAACAGAGATATCTACTATGTTAAGGTCACATGGAAAAGTAGAGACATGGAAGAGATTACATGGGAAGAATAAAACGCTATGAGAAAGCAATACCCCGACTTGTTTGATTCGGAGAGTACGTACAATTTCGAGGACGAAATTTTTATAAGTTGGGGGGAGTTGTAAGACCCGTGTCAATTTAACCCGGTCTTACCATCTTAAATCAGGTTTACCCATCATGGTCGAGTCAAATGGACCAAGGGCAAGAAGGAGATCGAGATCCCAGGTACGAAATCGACCCAAAAACACTTAATTGTAAGGGAGGGTCGCACACCCAGTGAAGCAGGGTCGGACCTCCCAAAACAGAAAGTCGGACCCTCGGTTTTGAAGGGAGGGTCGGACAGCTTAAGACCCTAGGGTCGACGGGATCATCGACCCTCCCATCGACCCTCGGTTTCGACGAAAAACCGAAATTAGGAAATTTCCTAATTTTCGGTTGGGATTCTTTCCAAATCTCAATGGGATTATTATAGGACATTCCTAGCCTATTTAAAGGACGTTCCTAAGCCACTTTCACTCCTTTCACAACCCTAATTGAATTGAGAGAAAGAGAGAAGAAGGAAAAGAGGAAGAAAGGAGGCTAGGAAGAAGGCTTAGCAAAAAGGAGAAGAAATTGCAGAGAAAAGTAATCTTCTCAGGTAAGGATACTAATTCCATGAGTTTCTCCAGACCTTAGGTTAGATATGGTTGAGTGTAGGATTTCGAAGAAACCCAAACCATCCATCCATGGTTAGGCTTTCATGGAAAACCATAGGAGGATGCACGAAAACTATTTAGATGATTTATGCATGGTTCTAGACCATGGAATGACTGTTGAATGAATGTAGGAAGCAAACCATAGGACCCCAAACACGAAGAATGGATTAAAAGTGGAAATTGGACCAGAGTGCACCAAGGGTCGCACCGAGGGTCGATAGACCATCCGACCCTAGGTGTTTCTGACCATCGACCCTCGGCATTCGGGAAGTTCGGAATGGAGGGAGGGTCGATAGACCCATCGACCCTAGCATCGACCCTCGCTTGACGGAATGGTTTTTAAATTCCGAATTAATTCTAATTAAATTTTATCGACTTTGTTAGGTTTGCTAGCAATATAATAACATTATAAAGGTGATTCTAAAGCTTGGAAAAAATATCTTTTAGCAAGCCAAGGTGAGGAACCTTAACCCCAAACTAAATTGATTAATAATAAACTGTTTTCTATTTCTTGAGTCCTATGCCATGTTTGATTCTATGGCGAATATGTTTGTAATGTGCATACAGCATGCCATCTAATATTTCTATTACTTGTTCATGCATATTTACTTTATTGTTTATAACATGATGATGATGATGATGATAGGAATAGGCATGTGTTTGTATGTGTGTGGTTGATTTTCTTGATGCGAGCGAGTATCAGGGGAGGTGTGATGAGAACGTCAATAAACGTTAACCTTTGGCGGGTCTCAGCACTTTAGCTCTATCTCTAACTCAAGTCTTGTGCATTGGCATCGTCGTATCGCCATTACCTTAGCAGAACTATTATGTCGTAGAGTATCGGGGAGGTGGTCTCGGTCCTTGTAGTCTCCGACTCTACCGGGGGCCTTAGCTCTATCTCTATGGATGTTCTGAGGGATGCTGGGGTGAGGCCTTGGATACACTGTTTGGCATTAGGATTGGATAGTAGCGAGCCCAGTTTGCAAGCCCTCGCTAATAGGGGCTTACGTATTGGTATAGCATTATATAGCAATAACTGTTAACCTTTGTTGTATAATGTTATGGTAGGGTGGATGGGGACGACGATAACCGTTAACCTTCGGGCGGGCTTCCACACCGTGTGTATAGAGGCGGTATCAATAATCGTTAACCTTTGATCACCCAACCTTTCTATTGCACATTGCAAACTATAAACCAAGACCAAATATATGAATTGACTTTTTGCATGCATATGTATTGTTGCATTGTTTTGGCTACTCACTGAGCCGTGTTGTGTGCTCACCCCTCGACGTCGAATATTTTTAGTTGATGATGCAGGTTATACAGTCGAAGATTATATGAACGCATCGGCGTACGGAACTGTAGCAGCTATGGAAGTTGGAGCTGAAGACGATACACATGACTCCTCTTGCGAGTGCAACTCGTGTGTATTCGATTAGATATTTTTATAGGTTTCTTCATTGGATTTATAGGACATGTATTTGGTATTTAAATATTTATGTCTTAGTTAAACACAGAATAATTTGATATTATTTATGGGTATCATTCTAGTTCTCAGTTCATATTATTTATAAATTTTCCGTTATTGTGTATTACTCTGATTATGATTGTGGATGCGTGTAAAGTTTGGATAACGCGGGGATAGTCTATTAGAGATCCTGGTTGAACCGTTGGTTATTTGGCGGTTCATCACACCATTCTGAACAGTGTGGAATTGGGGTGTGACATTGCCTGTGATAGAAAGCCAATCTCATCTCAGCAAATTCTGCTCCTTAGCTTTTTCTTCTTCTCCTTCTCTTCCTTCTCTTCCTTATCTTCCTTCTCTTTCTCTAGGGCTAACTAATGTTCTAAAAGAGTGAAAACGGGCTGAGGGACGTCCTTTATATAGAGAAAAACTCTCCATATAGAGTCCCCTTTCAATTAGGAAAGCAATCCCTTAGTTTAGGAAAGTTTCCAAAACTCGGAGTCTGATCTAGGTTTTTCACGGTTGATCATACGGTCGCATAAACCGTTGACCGTAAGGTTGAAATCATTGACTGTGGGGTTCTCGATTTGATATTTTTGGTTCCCTTCCTTATGGTCAACCATACCTACCCAGGCATGCGACCTTAGGTATGTTTTTAGTGTTTTTAACTCGATTCTCATACCTGGTTTGTGATCTATCTTCACACGCTCGGTCCACTTGGTCCAGGAATGATGGAAAGATCTAGCACGATACGGTTAGACCAAGTTAGTGGAGTGCAGGTCTTACAACCCCCCCTCCCCTCTTATATAAATTTCATCTTCGAAATTTGCACATACCTTCCGAGTCGAATAGGTGAGGATATTGCTTCTGCATAACGTTCTCTTCTTCCCATGCAACTTCTTCTACATTTTGGCTTCTCCAAGTAACCTTAACGTAGTAAATTTCACGGTTGCGAAGACGTTGCACCTTCCTGCTAGTGATTTCAAAAGGTACTACTTTGAACATCAAATCTTCAGTCAAATCCGGTGGATCCGTTGTTAACACGTGTGTTAGATCTCTGACGTACTTCTTCAGTAATGAGATATGAAATACATCATGCACACTTGACATGGACAGTGGTAGTGCTAACTGATATGCTACTTTTCTACATCTAACTAGAACTTCATAAGGTCCATTATATCTGGGACACAACTTTCCCTTCTGTCCAAACCTTTTCAAACCACGCATAGGAGATATTTTTAGAAATACTTTATCACCTATGGTGAATTCGTGATCTTTGCATCGATTATCTGCATATTGCTTCTGACGGTTCTGAGATATTCAGACTCTTTCCTTGATAATGTCGACTACTCGACAAGTCTCTTCAATAAATCTGATCGAACAATACTCCATTCTCCAACTTCATTCCAAAACAAAGGAGTTTGACATTTCCTACTATACAGTGCTTCATAGGGTGACATCTGTATAGTCCCTTGATAGCTGTTGTTATAAGCGAACTCAATCAATAGTAATTTCTCATCCCATGATCTTTTGAAATCAATAACACAAGCTCAAAGCATGTCTTCTAAAATTTGAATAGTACATTTCGACTGTCCCTCTGTCTGAGGATGGAATGCAGTACTAAACTTCAAGGTTGTACCCATAGCCTTTTGTAATCTTTCTCAAAATTTTGAGGTAAAGCGTGGGTCTCTGTCGGACACAATGCTTTCAGGTACACCATGTAATCAGACAATATTATCTACATAAAGCTTAGCTAACCTCTCTAGGGTATACTGAGGTCGTATAGCTATGAAACGAGCTGTCTTGGAAAAATGATCCACAATCACCTAGACCGCGTCAACTACTTGAGAAGTCAATGGTAACCCGGTGACGAAGTCCATAGTGATGCAGTCCCATTTCCATGCTGGTTCTGGCAGTGGCTGCAACAATCCTATAGGTCTTTGCCTTTTAGCCTTTACTTGCTGACAATTCAAGCATTAAGACACAAATTTAGCTACATTCGCTTTCATTCCTCTCCACCAATATAGTTTCTTCAGATCATGATACATCTTCGTACTTCCAAGATGTACCGAATAAGCGGTGGTGTGAGCTTCCTTCATTAGTATGTGTCTAATATCCAAGTCTTCATTTTCAAGAACACATACCCTTCCTTTGTATCTTAGTACCTTTTCAACGTCCAAGGTGAACTCGGGGGTAGTTCTACCTTTTTTGAGGTCTTCTTGCACCGTTCTCAGATAAGGGTCTGATTTTAATAGCAGCTTTTACTTCGTCTAATAGATTAGGTACAATCTTCAATGTAGCAAACATGTTTGAGAATAGATGAATAAACCCTTGGTTAGTTGATTCATTCTGAATATCAATCATGAACTTCTCTTTATCGTAATTAAATACTCTCCATGTGACACATGCCACAGTATTTGCACTAACTTCTTCTTGGGACTCTGTCATAGCTTTCTTACTTAGTGCGTCAGCAACTACATTAGCTTTTCTTGGATGATACTGGATATTGTAATCATAATCCTTCAATAATTCCCGCCATCTTCTTTGTCTCATGTTCAACTCCTTCTAATTAAAAAGATGAGTGAGACTCTTATGATCTGATTTAATCTGAAATTTCTCTCCAACAAATAATGTCTCCATATCTTAACAGCATGTACTACTGCTGCTAATTCCAAGTCATGAGTGGGGTAGTTCTTCTCATGTGTCTTCAGTTGTATTGAGGCATACGCAATTACTTGTTCTCTTTGCAAAAGCACACATCCTAAACCTAACCCAGACGCATAAGTGTACAAGATAAATGGTTGTCCCAAGATCAGAATAGTCAAGATGGGAGCTGATATCAATCTAGTCTTCAATGTTTGAAAACACTCTTCACATTTTTCGGTGCAAACAAACTTTTCTCCTTTCTTTGTCAGACTGGTGAGAGGTACGATAATTCTAGAGTAATCTTCCATGAATCGTCGATAATAACTAGCTAAACCTAGGAAACTTTTGATTTCTGCAACATTCTTAGGTGCTTCCCATTTCACAATGGCTTCAATCTTGCTAGGATCCACTTTAATTCCTTCAGCGGATACAACATGGCCTAAGAAAGCGACTTCATTTAGCCAGAACTTACACTTTATAAATTTTGCGTAAAGCTTCTCTTTTCTTAGTCGCTGGAGAGCGACTCTTACATTTGTGGCATGAGTTTCTTTGTCCTTAGAGTAAACTAGTATGTCGTCAATAAATACAATGACTGACGTATCCAACATATCATGGAATACTCGATTCATGAGTTCCATAAAAATTACAGGTGCATTAGTTAATCCAAAAGACATGACTAAAAATTCATAATGTCCATATCTGGTTCTGAATGCTGTCTTTGGAATATCACATTCTTTAATCTTCAACTGATGGTATCCTGACCGAAGATCGATTTTGGAGAACACTTTGGCACCTTGCAACTGATCAAACAACTCATCGATCCGAGGCAACGGGTACCGATTCTTGATTGTAAGCTTATTCAATTCTTGATAATCTATACACAGTCGAACGCTACCGTCCTTCTTTTTCACAAACAATACTGGCACTCCCCATCGTGATATGCTAGGTCTAATATAACCCTTATCTAGTAATTCTTGTAATTGTACCTTTGGTTCCTTCAGTTCAGTATGAGCCATTCGATAAGGTGCTTTAAATACTGGTGCGGCTCTGGGTATAAGATCTATAACGAACTCTGTCGCTCGATTGGGTGGTAGTCCTGGTAGTTCCTTAGGAAGTACATCCAAAAATTCACGCACAACTTCAATATCCTCCATTCGTGGTGCTTCCTTGGTGAGGTCGACCACGAATACTAGATACCCAATTCCTCCTTTTTCGAGGCATTTTCTAGCCTTCAATGCAGAGAGAATGAGTTTTCATTTACGGGAAAGTTTGGTTCCTGTAAAACTAAACTCTGCTCTTTCCTTGTCTTTAAATGTCAATTTCTTTTCTGCACATAATAGGTTTGTAGAGTTTCGAGCTAACCAATTCATTCCCAAGATAACATCAAAGTCTGCCATCTCGAGTTGAATTTAGGTTGCATCCAAAATCTTCTGGCCGATAAGAACTGGACATGGTCCATAACCTCTGTCTAGTTCCACTTCTAACCCCATAGCTAATCGTACAAGCAGTTTATAGTCTAAAGGTCTGAGGGATAGATTTAATTTCTTTCCAAACAACAGAGATATAAAAGAATGAGTAGTTCCAGAGTCAAAGAGTACTCTGACAGTTAAGCCATTAATAGGTACAATACCTGTGATTTGATTTAATTTAGTCTGCATGCTCACACAAGGTAGTACAAAACGAAAGGTTTAGGTCATACCTGTGACCACATCAGGCGATGTGACAGCATCCTCAGATATAACTGCATAAACCTTTCCTTGCTGTAGCTCCTTCCTTGGCTTAGGACACTCCCTTGAATAATGTCCTACTTGATTGCAATTGAAGCATTTGACTCCAGCATTACTTTGCTTCTGTTAAGGTTGGACTTTCGGAGTAGTCTTGGCTACAGCATTGAAGCCTTGAGTACGAAAGGGTTTAAATGTCTTTGAGTTCCCTCCGTTGTATGAGTTTCCATTAGGCCTTTTAATACCTCTGTTCTGAGCAAAATAACTTTTCCTCTAGCTCGATTCTAGTACTCGAGCAATCTGTACAGCTTCATTATAAATTTTATTTTTCAGTCCCAATACATGCTCACGGATGCTTCCCCTAAGTCCCATGACGAACCTTTAGGTTTTGGTATTTTCCTCCTGCATACTAGAGGGAGCAAAGAAAAACAGTTCTTCATAATGCCGTTGATATGCGTCTACAGTCATCTGTCCCTGATACAGACTTAGAAACTTCTTTTCCATTTGATATCTGAAACTGTTGGGAAAATATTTCTCAAAGAAAGCTTCTTTATAGATAGCCCAGGTCAGTTGGGCGTGTTTTGTCCACAGATAACTCCGAGTAGATTTCCACCAATGGTGTACATCACCTTTCAACATAAAAGTGGCACATAACACCTTCTCTTCTTCATTTATAGTAATCATCATAATGTTTCTTTCCATCTCATCGATCTAGTGAGCTGGCAATAACGGATCTGATGGCTTGCCTGTAAATTCCTAGGCTTCAACTTCAAAAAATGCTCGATCAGTTTGATCAAACTGATACTGTGCATATACTTCATACATAGGCGGCTGGTACTGATAATTTCCTTGGTTATACCTGCCTTGCGGTGCTTCAGGGATTTGCACTTGGCCTTACTGCTGGTGTTTGCGGTGCTTGGGGTATAGTGTTGCTACCACCAAGTGCAGTACTAGCTTGTCCTGCAGGTAGAGGTGTCGTGTTTGCAACTGGAAAAGTCATTCCCATAGCAGCTTGCATGTTGGCTTGCACTTGCTACAATTGTTGTACTAAATTCATCACCGCCGTAGCCAATTCTGTAGGTGGTGCAGGTAGGTTGGTTGGATTGGCTTGGGTGTGCACATTCTAAGGTGTAGCATTTTGAGTTCCAATATTTCCTTCCTGTCCTTGCTGACCTTCATTGTCATTAGTCTCCATAGGTGGTGGAGATGGATTTGTATTTTGTCTCCTTCTACTTACTCTGCGTCAAGCCATTTAAACTCTTGGTTGGTACTTGGAAATGTTGTACATGTGAGACAAGATATGATGGTAGTATTGGGCTAGTCTCACAATGGAAGGCGAGAGAAAAACAAAATCAGTAGGCAAAAGTTCAAGCAGAATCAAAATGCAGACAACAGTAGGTCATACAGTTAATGGCCTACGGTCGCATGTTGTGCGACCAAAGGTGTGACCATCACATCCCTGGCAACTTACCGAGACCCTATGGTCGATCATACGGTCGATCCTACGGTTAATGGTTTTGGTCGAATTGTGCGACCGTAAGATCCAAAATCAGTTTTAAAAACCTATTTTCGAGAGTTTCCCTCTCATTTCTTCTTCTTCCTCCTACGCTCTCTACTCAACTCACCTCTAGTGAGTTGCTACAATGTTGACCATACAAACTTGGTGATTTTTCCTTCGATCCACGACCCACATTCCGTTCCATAAGATATGTTCTCTACTACTCTCTTTCATTTTTAAGCTTTCATACCTAGGGTTTTTGTCATTTGTAGGGTTTTCTTCTAATTAATATTTTTTAATTGTAAAAATTCGATTTTTATTGGGGCTTTTTCTATTGGACACTCAATGGATGAAAGTCCTCAAGAAAATTTGAGTTTCATCGATTGGTTTGGTAAAAATTTCAAAAATCCCAATTTTGACCTAAAATTTGGGGTTTTTGCCCAATTGTTAAAATTTTTCAAATTCGACCTACCTAGTTAAAATTTTTTATTGGATATGAATTGCAGGATGGTTTGGGACCTACGAAAGTCCTCCTACCCAATGTTTGGGTAAAAAGTGAGGCTTTTTCTCATTTTACATCTTTTTTTCGTCAAATTTTTTCCAAATTTTCTAACTTATTTTCTTGTTTTCTTTTCTTACAGCTATCATGGTTCGCACCAAGGTTCCTCGAGTTCATGACCCACTTCGCTTCAGGTCTGTAGAAGCAGAAGTGCGATACCCTTGGTTTGACCGAAAGAAGGTTGAAGGAGGTCGATGTGTGAACCTAGCCCACTTGGCCCTATTTGATGTAGAGAGGGCATTTGGTGATATGGGCTGGTTTGAGTGGAGTTGGATTTAAATGGTCTTGCTTCAAATCTGTGTGAGTTGTTCCCATTTATTGTGTTCCAACTTGTCTTCTCTTATTTTTATGGATGCTCTCTGATATTTATTGTCATATTCCCATACTGATTTTTAATTATATCTCATAATTGCAAAATGACCGTTCATGATTGCTTCAGTATGTGGTTGATACATTTATATGTGCTTATGGTTTAAGTAAGCTGATTCTCTTCTCATTACATGCCTAATTAGTTTAAGTCACATAACTTAATGCTTCATGTCTTGATGTGTTGAATGCATGTTCCCCCACCCCAAGTGATGTATCTCCATTTGAACATCCAATTTGTATTAGATGTATGTTAGGACGCACACTTCCCCCGATGTAATTAGCTAGGAGACTCAAATGAGTCAGACCCATTGTGGGCCCATTTAGAATGAGCCCATCAACCCTCGGATTGGATCCCAGAGTGCGGAAATTCATTGTATCAAATGTATATTAATGAAAAATGTGTGACTGGGTAAATGTATGCATAGGATTGGTGGTTTGACGGACGGTCCACCTGAGTATCTCGAATGTGGGATGTAAGTGAGATTTAGTGGACCCCGATGTGTGGGGAGTTAAGGCGTTTGGCCTTTCCTGAGTGTTGACCACGCGTGTCCATAGCTCATCACCATGGGAACTACGTTTGACATGATTCTTAAGAGACAGAAGTCTCAAGGGATACATAGGCTACGGGGGAGTTTGTTCCCTCCACGCTTGGTCAAATTGAGATAAGTTTCATGTGTTATGAGATTACCTCACCGAGGGGATTTCCTTGTGATAGGGAGTACTTCAACACTGAGATGGGTCCCACTGTTGTAGAGACATCTCTCGTTCTTTGGATGCATTCTAATATTTTGGGAGCGTCACTTTTCTTGCACACACCTGGTACGTACACACCCGCCTGAACTACGTTTGGCCTGATTCTCGTCGCGCAGGGATACATAGGCAGTCTAAGATTTTCCTAGACCTCGGTCATATGTTATATATCGTTTATTTCCTTTCTTTAGATGTACAATTAGGTCATTCATTAAATTCTTTAATTCATTTTGTGATTATTTTCTTGTTTAATTTGTGTAATTTCAGCTTATGTCATACATAATTAGTAAAGAATTAGAGATCAAATTAGGATTTTCCTTTATATCTTGTAGTTTAATTAGATAGCCCCAAACGTTCATAAACTGTAGGAAATGATAGGATTTAGGGAGACCAATTCAACCGGATGAGTTGGATGCCTAACACCTTCCCAACTTGTAATTTGACACTTATCCGTCTTTGGTGAGACGAGATAACCATTCCACTTGCGTGAGTCATTAGTGTCCCTCCATTGAGGGACATCATTTATAGGTCCTAGACCTTATCTCGGTGGTGACTCCAGTCTTCTTATCCTCCACTGGCATTAGTGGATGAGATCCGAAGGTGAGAACTTTTCGGATCCCAGTTTGAGTGTAATGAGGGTAGACAACTTTAATTACATGTTAATTCAAATTTAAAAATGAAGATAACAAGAATTTTCAAATGATTTCCCTGACCCTTACAGATGAATGTCAGTTTCGACCAATGTAGTCCTAAAATTGACACCCCTAAGGGCCTAAACGGTGTAGTGGAAGAAATCTCACGTATCTCCAAATAGAAATAGTCGTTGAAATTTTGAATATGGAGGATTCAAAAGGATGATTTGATGGTCAAGATTATTCACTCCGTTGATTGATAATATCTTATTTTAAATTGCATGTAAAGCCCATTAAGGCGCTTCCACCGTTAGATCCCATCAATGATTTATGCAACTAAGATATTCATATCAGCCAAGGCAGCGGCACAATTCCTGATCTATAGGACTAGATTAAAACAAAGGTGGTATTTTTCCACAAACTGTCCGTCTGTCTGCTCTTATTTCCTATTATTAATTTCTAGAAAATCCATGCTTGGAAGTGTTCAAACTTTCTAGACTTGATCATATGGCTAGTGAGTTTTACCAAAAAAAAAATTCATATGACTAGTGATAATGAGGAAAAATAAGGAAAAGAAAAGCCAACAGAAAAAAAAAAAGATTTATCATCCTAATTAACAACTTTAATTTGAGAAAGACTTTGGAAGTTTGGAAGTAGGGGTGTCAATTTTGGAATCAAACCAATAGTCTAGATTAAGTCGGTTTCAATTAATCCGAAATCAATCCAGATCAAACTGTTAACGGACATGTTTTGATTTGAGGTATGACATATCCTAGTGGTCCTGGTTTGGTCCAGGCTAGCCCGAAATCGGACAAAAAACTAGACCGATATCGATGAGTTCATACCCAATAGCTAGACCAAAGCGATATAGACCGAATATTAAACCATAGTTTCACTTCTTCAACATTTTGGATGGCTTAACAAGGCTTTCAATGCGAACTGAGCCAAACTAGCATGATAACAACCAGAAACCGAACTAACCTGTTAGTTAATGTGCACAGTGCAGCCCACCCAACTCAAACCTCTTAATGGACATGTTTTGGTCAGACCCTATAAAACCCAATACTGATTTGACCTAGACCGGCCCATTGACACCTCTACTTGGAAAGTATAGGTTGGCCTTGTAAATGCTTCAGGAGGATCAAAACCATGTGGCAGTGAATCATGTAAGTGGCCAACCTATGGGTGCAGGCAAGACTCTGGAGGTCTACGGTTCAACCTCTTGACACATTAAGTGCCAACGGCACTTCTTTCTCTCTCTTTGTAAATGTGGCTTAGTTGTAACCGTAACTAGGGGTGTTATACAGTGCGGTTTCAGTTTAATAGTGCAATTCGGTTTCAGTTAGGTGAGTAAAACCAAAACCAAATCATTTATTAAACGGTTTTCAAAATGTTTACCAAAATCGATTATTAATCGATTTTAGTTTTTCCATTTTTAAATGGTTTCTTTGCTTGGAGGGAGAGCAAGAGAGTTAGGAACAGAGTAGAAGGAAACCCAATGAAATCATTAAAATAATTTTAATCATATATGAAAGTAGACTTACGATTTAAAACTATGTCATGTTGAAAGCATTAAAAATAAAATTTATTTCTAAAATATAGACATTTAGCATTAGGGGATTAAAGTAAAGGTTTAGTTGGTTTTAACAGTTCCAAATAGTCGGTCTAAATGGTTTTATTCTTAAAACCAGAATCAAACCATTTAATTGAATGATTTTATTTTTAAAACCAGAATCAAACCATTTAATAATCGATTTCATGGTTTCGGTTTAAACAGATTGGTTCTATTTTGGTACGGAGTTTGTTTTCATCTTTGACACCCTTAGATGTAGCAGCCTGGGGGAATGTAGCAATGATAATCCCCCCCCCCCAAAAAAACAAAAAAAAAAAGGAAAAAAATGGAGGAGTTTGGGTCCACCCGTTCCCATGTGTTCACAACTGCTTGTGGGAAATGCGTAGGTCGAGTATACCTATAAGGCGGTAAGGTTAGACTTGTCCCTGCTAATGTGATATGGATGGAATTGACCTCAGGTGGGATGATGTGAACACCACATGTAAGCCATCTATTGGTTGGTGGCATTTATACACGTCATACAATATGTAGATGTAACCAGGTCGGTTACATGGAGATAAAGCGGTTGATTAATGATCAAATGGGATGTGGGAGGGAGTAGAGGAGAGGGGGTGCGGTCCCGGATAGGCTGGGCCCTGATGTTGCAAGCTCAAGATAGGCCCGCTGTACAATCCCCATGGCAGGCCTGCGGGGACATGGGCTGGGCTTGTTTGGCAGGCAGCCCATTGTCTCTTTTATTTCCAATATTCTAGCCCCTCCATTATGTAATGATATTGCATTTTAATGTATACTTCAGCCATCAGATCAGTGCCAAATGTACTTATGAATCATGAACATAGAAAGTGGTTTATGAATATTATTATGATTTAATCTAGAATTCAAGAATAGATACAAAATGATTTCAAAAGTGCCTTCCTTAGCATGGAGGTAGTTCCCACTGATTTAAAATTTTCATCTTCCTTCCTTTGACTACTGGGTAAGGTGTGTTTGGATCCTGAGACAATTTTTCTGCAAAATTTGGGGATAAGGAAAATATGGTACTTTCATTTGAAGATGTATAACAAGTTAAAATAAAAAGGCATCTAAGAATTTAATGCTCTCGTTACTTTAAGGTCTGGGGAGGGATAGAATGTACGTAACTTTACCTTGTAACAGGGAGAGACTGTTTCTTTATTTCGAATTCATGATTACTAGATTGCAATATGACAACCTTACCATCATTCTAAGACTCGTCTTCTAACAACTTAAATCTGGTATTTGATAAGAACAAATACATATTCTATACTTGTTTTAGATGTTTAGCTCATACCACAAGGATTTTCGTTTATCATACGGGTATTACAAGCAGGTTTATAGTTTACTAGTATTTGAGCCGATGATCTCAAAGGCTAGGTTTGATGCATTTTTGGAATACATTCTTAAAAATGCATTCTCAATTATGAGAATAGTTATAATATAGAATGATAATAGGCTAAAAGGAATGGATATCAAGAGGACAGTAGAAAGACCCCTTTAATGATGGGCACTAGTAAAATAGATTGAAATTGATATCAAGTCATCAAGATTATAGATGCTGTTGTTCAAGGTTCTAAATCCAAGTACTGAATACGGTATCGATCATGTCTAAAACTGATCCAAATTGATGTATGAATCTAATAGAAAATTGACATCATATCGCCAATACCGTATATAAGAATATTGGATCGAAAATGGGATTACAATCGGTGAGGTAAAAAAACTGATACTTTACAGATCCCATTACTAAATATTCGGAAGTATTGGCTTCAAGTCTATGTCAATGGCTTTACCATGGGGTTATTTTTTCATTTTTTTTGGGTATGGGTTTTGTTCTCTCACAACCCATCCAGGCCCACAAACTTGATAAGAGTACAAGGACTGAAGGACCTTCCCACCCTAAGATGGAAAGCAGGAAAATCCATGCAGAGAATAGACCAAACCTGCGAGTCCCAACAAAATCAACTCCATCAATCTCTCTGTCTCTCTCTCTCTGACCCAAAAAAAAAAAATCTCTCTCTCTCTCATATTATAATTTTGTATTTCGTAAAAGCTGTTAAATACATCAAACAATCTGTCCTCCACACGCTCTCTCTTTTTCTTATTTTTGAGACAAAATAACTCTTCTCCACAGATTTTAATTATTCAAAATTAAGATGTAGGACTACGACCAATGCATGACTGTTAAGAAGGATAAAAGCATTGCACCTTTACAACCGATATTGTGGGGTCTGAGGCCCTTTAGTTTAACAGATGGTCACAATCTTGAATCTTGCAGTTCTTATCAGTTTTGAATATGAAATGGCAATGAGCCGGGTAACCTGAAGTCCCAAAGCCCAAGCATAATCGTTTACTAATCGGAGTCCTTTTTTAGTAAAAGGGTTTTTCTAATTCTAACCATACCATGCCAGGCAGGTTTCCTAGTGTTGCAGAAAATTATAGGATCTGGCCGAATGTAACAAGGTTGGTTACCACGTGAAGTTGTAATCAATTCCCTTTAACGTACGCTCATTGGGTTAACATGTGAATTTCAATATACAAGGGGCAGTTTATTTGGGGAAGGACACAAGTCTAGCGATGAAAAAAGACGGTTATAACTACGCCCTTGTTACAAGTAGAGAAACCAAAATTATACCTTCTCGATTTTTTTTTAGTTGATCTCCTCATATGCAATATTCGGGTATTCAAACTAATTTAAGGGAGAACTTAAAGGTTACTTGATGTGCCACAAAAGCCACTATCTCATAGGAAATACACTTGATCAGACTAGCAATCACAAGGACCCCTAAGAACAAGTCTTGCCTAAGGATGGCAGGAATCTACTCTTCACAAAGGCTAAGGTTCAAAAACCAACTTAATCTCTACTGGCGGGTTTGCCCAACAGACCCAAATATTTACTCATATGATTGAAATCAATTGTCTGATGCTACAGTGAAAATAGACTGCATTATACAAGACCCAAGAGGTTTTATACTTTTTCTTTTTTTTTCTTAAGAATCAGCAAGAGAAATTTTATTTAAAAAAAAAAGAAAAGAAAAGAATAATACATTAACCAAAAAATCATATACTTGGAACAAACCCACCTTCAATACTGCCATCCGCAGGAATGCCCCAAAAACAAAAAATTATAAAATAAAAAAAATTAAAAAGTAAAAAACTTTAGCAAACCCGAAGAGGGTTGAGAATTTTGGTTTTAACAAACTAAAAGATCAAGCTAAACCTTACTAGTCTTTCTCAATACACCATCATCTACCAACGAAGAAAAAGATCTTACACTACAATAAATAAGTTCTTTAATTACTTTTTCAGCAATAAAAAGCCCAAAAACCTGTAGAAATAGTCGTTAATTGTGGCCTTCCTGTGGTTTTCTATCTGCAACTAGAAGTGCGATTGCAATAGCTTTTAACGGTTATAATTGCAGATAGACATAGATAGGTAAGTGGTATGCTATAACTGCGATATTTAGCTATGGTTGATTTGGCAGCAAATATGTAGATGCTAAATGTAAGTGTGGATTGTTTGCGTACTGTTAGGAGGGAAAAATCCCCTCCATTTAAAATCTTACACGTGTCAAGTTGTGCCTTCGGAGCTTGAGCCCTCGGAGTATCTCGCGCTCGGTATCGTGTATTCGGCCTATCATGCATACGGCCTCTCGTGTGCCCGGCCTCTCGGGTAGCACTCGGAGTTATAGTCCTACTCGGCTACGGTTCTCAGTCGGAAGCTAGAGTCCCATTGTGATTATGCTACCTCCGGGGAGTCATTCTCTCAGTCTGATACGACACCGACTATTCCGGTCGGCCATTACTCACACGTTGACACGTGTCAGTCCCAGAGCTGACCGACCTAGCTTCCTTGGCTAAGGTCTCCGACTCCTACTCGGAGTCTACCACATGAGTGTCCCACAGAGCAACACGTGGCAATCTTATTGACAGTCTACTCCCCTGAGTTCTGGTACCTTCATGCTTCTTCACAATCTATAAGTAGATGCCATCCCTCAAGGTAAACCCTAAGTTACAAGCTATTATTAATCATCCCTCTCACATGCTCAAACTCTCTCATCGTCCCACTCTTTATACTGGAGATAGCTTTGTGCTATCTCTTGACTGTTTACGTTGGGAATCTAACTTAGGCATCGGAGTGTACCCGGGGCTTAGGCGCTCAACTCTTTTGTCTCATCTCTGTGAATGCAGGTAATTCAGAGCACGGATCGACGGGCGATTTCCAATCGTAATAGTTTGACGCCCACCGTGGGGCCTCTTTTGACTGAGTTTGAAGATTAGCACGTGAGAACTCTGATTTCGATGGCTCACAGAAGAACCCGAGCACGGGTGTCGCACGCCCGTTCTGAGTCATCAGTGCAAGTGGATAGTAGCGAAAGCACGACGAGGGCAGAACGTGAGCCTGCACCTGCACCAGTACTGGAACCCGCACCAGTACCGGAACCCACACCAGTACCGGAACCAGCACCAGTACCACCGCCGGCGCCAACGCCAGCTCTGAGCCACACGCCGACGGTAACACCACCACCACCTCCTCCCCAATACGTCACTCGTCAGCAGTTGGATGAGCTGAAACAGCAAATCGAGCAGCTAGCGAGAGTCTTGAGAGGAGCGCGAGCGAGCAGTTTGGCAGCAGGAGGGGAGAATCCCCACCCGATAATGCATCCGCCACCAGAAGCTCCACCAGCGACTCATCCGCCAAGGGCGAGGGCGGATCCTGCAAACGCCTTGCCAAATAATTTCCCGACAAGAGATCGAGCTCCTGGACGAAGTGCGGCCGGGTCCGCCGCGCGGCATCCCCTGTCACATCAAGACCAGGCGCCAGCTGCGCCGCCCCCGGTGAGAGGCGCGAGGTCCCTCCTCGACGCCCTCCGCCAGGAAAGAGTCAATGAAGTATCACCAGGAACTGGCGCTCAACCTCCGGACACACCCCAGTCCGAGGTCGAGCGGCGTCTATTGGAGATAACCACTCGGCTTCAGCAGGTGGAGCAAAACAGGGTAGCCCCGCCGAGAACGGCCTATACAGCAATTACGGTGCTCTCGGACGAAATCATGAGGGTACCCCCACCTGACAACTTCAAGATGCCGGTCTTGGATTCATACCACGGGAGTACCGACCCCGAGCAGCATTTGGACGCATTCGTCTCTACAACGCTATTCTACCCTCTGAGTGACAGCCTTATCTGCAGGGCGTTTCCTTCAACGCTCAGGGGAGCCCCTCGCACGTGGTTCAATAATCTCCCTCCGAAGAGCATTACCTCGTTTGAACAGTTATCGAACAAATTCTTGACGCACTTTCAAGCAAGCAGAGTGCGCAAGAAGACGTCGTACCATCTGTCAACGGTCAAACAGTAGAAGGACGAGTCCCTACGGGACTTCATCAAGCGCTTCAATACCGAGGTGCTTGAAATCAAGGACGTCAAGTCCGCCGTACATATGTCCAGCTTGCAGACAGGCGTCACCGACCGTCAGCTTTGTTGGTCCCTTGCCAAAAAGCCACCGAAGAACTTGGACGACCTGCTCGCCAGATGCGAGAAGTATGCCTCCGCGGACGAGACGACAAGGGACCCAGAAAAATAACACAGTGAACAATCTGAAGGCCGATCCAAAGCCTGCAGATAAGAAAAGGTCCGAGACGGCCGACCCGGCACCGAGCTCGGGAGACCCAAAGAAGCAGAAGTCCGATAAAGATCAGACCTACCAGCACCCATACAAGACGTTCGAGTATTACACTCCGCTGAACACCTCGATGATGGAGATCCTCGAAGTGATCAAGAACGATCGGAACCTCCGACCACCACCAAAAGCACTCGGCGACGGGAGGAATAAGGATCGCTCCCGTTTCTGTCGCTTCCATCGCGACTATGGCCATGAAACAGAAGAATGCAAGTACCTCAAAGGAGAAATTGAGGACCTCATAAGACGAGGATACTATGGTAACTTCGTTCGGAATGTAGACCGAGGACCGGCCGCTCAGAGGGACCGTGGATTACCACCTCCACCTCCGAGAAACCCGTAGCCCAACAACTGCCGAGCGGACGCGGGTGATAATCAAAACGCCGATCGGAGGGACGATAGAGACCCTGATGGTGGGCCGGCTCCCCCCAGACAGTGGGTCGGCGCCATCCAGTTTGGGACGATAGAAAGCTCATCTGGAGCAAAAAAAGAAAGAGTGTCGGTAAAAGAAAGACTTGGAGGCCGACAGCATACTCAGTCCGGGTCCATCCCGTCCTGGTCGGAAACAAAAGGTCGGGGAAGAAGAAGGAAGTCTCACCCGGCTTTAAAGAGAAGAAAGGCTGAGCGAAGGTTCGTCGGCAGTCCGCAGCCCGAGGACCGACTGCGCACAGCAATGGGCTTGCGCATCCCTGGTGAAAATGGGGTCTATACCATCGCCAAGGGCCCCCAAGCCGAGGGCAAGTCAGTCCTCACAATCATAGGAGGACCTGCAGCTGGGAACACCTCCAACAGGTCAGCCAAAGCCTACTCGTGTCTAGTAGCCAAGACGGAATGGCCATCAAAAAGAGCTCGAACTGGAGAAGTCATCACTTTCAGCGACGAAGATCTTGTCAACGTCGCAATCCCCCATGAGGATGTCATTGTCTTCACGGTCGGGATCGGACATTGTGATGTCGCGAAGTGCTTGGTAGACACCGGGAGCTCAGTGGACATCACATTTTACCATGCTTACCAGAGGATGCTACTGACGGACGACCAGCTTCAACCCGTCATTTTCGACCTCATCAGCTTCTCCGGAGACCCGGTCACGGTGAAGGGGGCATCCAATTGCCCGTCATCCTCGGCCAGAAACCCAAACAGCGGCGGGTAATGGTCAAATTCATGGTGGTCGATCGACCATCTGCACACAACGTCATCCTCGGCCGTCCATCGCTCAACAAGATGAAGGCGTGCATGTCCACCTACTACCTGGTGATGAAATTCCCGACCGAGGATGGAGTCGGAGAGTGCCGAACAGACCAGGACACTTCGGGGAGGTGGTACGCCACCGAGCTGAAGAACAGTCAGCGGGCCTTGAAAACCGCACAGGTGAACATGGTGGATGTTCCCAAAAACCTTTCTCCCAACAGAGGAGAACCCACGAAGGAACTTCTGCAGATTCCGATTGCGGACGATCAGCCCGAGAAGACATTCCAGGTCTACTCCTTGCTTCCCGAGGAACAAAGGGAACAGTTGATTGAATTTCTGAGGCAGAATCTTGATGTTTTTGCATGGTCGGCCTCTGAGATGCCGGGGATTCCCAGAGACGTCATCGAACACCACCTCGCTGTCAACCCTCAGCATCGGCATGTACGGCAAAAGAAGAGAAGTTTTGCACCCGCTCGGCAGTCTGTCATGGACGAGGAGGTGCAGAAGTTACTGACAGCCGGCTTCATACGGGAGGTCGACTTCCCGGACTGGCTCGCCAACGTTGTCATGGTGCCAAAGTCTAACAGTAAGTGGCGGATTTTCATAGACTTCACCGACCTCAACAAAGCCTGTCCAAAGGACAGCTATCCGCTGCCGCGCATTGACCAGCTGATTGATGTTACAGCCAGACACGAGTTACTCAGTTTCCTCGATGCGTACTCCGGCTACAATCAAATAAAGATGCGAAAAGCCGACGAGGAATGTACTTCCTTCGTCACCAATCAGGGGCTCTTCTGCTATACGGTCATGCCTTTTGGCCTCAAAAATGCAAGAGCCACCTATCAGAGACTAGTCAACAAAGTCTTCAGGCGACAGATTGGCAGAAACATGGAAGTGTATGTCGATGACTTCCTTGTTAAGAGTCAGCAGGCCGACCACCACATGGCCGACCTCGGTGAAACATTCCAGGTCCTCCAAAGACACAGCATGAAGCTCAATCCTACAAAGTGTGCCTTTGGAGTCGGATCAGGAAAATTGTTGGAATTCATGGTCTCGTAGAGAGGCATTAAGGCAAACCCTTCAAAGATCATGGCCATCATGGACATGGCTACGCCAACCAGAGGGAAACAAGTGCAAGAGCTGAATGGCAGAATAGCCGCGCTCGGCCGTTTCATGTCTAAGTCTGCCGAGCGTTGCCTCCCCTTCTTCAAAACACTGAAGGGCGCCGGGAAGTTTGAATGGACTGGAGAATGCCAGAGAGCTTTCGAAGACCTCAAGGCATACTTATCATCACCTCCCCTGCTGGTGAAGCCAAACCCAGGGGACGAATTGCAACTATACCTCGGAGTCTCCGACCGCGCAGTCAGCGCTGTCCTGCTGAAGGACGAAGACAAGCTCCAGCGACCAATCTACTACGTCAGCAAAGTGTTGCTCGACGCCGAGACCAGGTACAAACCGATTGAAAAACTAGCGCTCGCCTTAGTCACGGCCACGCGGAAGCTCTGACCGTACTTCCAGGCATATCCCATATCGGTGCTGACCAACACACCGCTGAAGAAAGTGCTGTCGAAGCCCGATGTATCTGGGCGACTCATCAACTGGTCGGTAGAGCTTGGTGAGTTCGACATAAAGTACGTCCCCAGAACGGCCATCAAAGCACAAGCCTTGGCGGACTTTATCGTCGAAAGCACCTTACCAGACGAAGACTTTGCAGAACCTCAGGTTGTGCAGGCCCCAGAGCGAGCCGAGGACGCGTGGACCCTGAACGTGGACGGCTCCTCCATGGACGACCAAGCAGGGGCAGGGGTGATTCTGAAAATTTCGGAAAGATTTAAAATACGGTCCGCTATCAGGTTCGGATTCAGAGCAACCAACAACGAGGCCGAGTATGAAGCTTTACTAGCCGGACTCAGATTGGCCAAAAGCCTAGCCGTCCGTCGGCTGTTGATACAAGGCGACTCACAGTTGGTCATCCGCCAAGTACAAGGTGACTACGAGGCCAGGCAGCCCGAGATGCAGAAATACCTCAAGAAGGTGAAATCGGCCCTCGTAGCCTTCCAAAGCGTCGAATTACAGTACATCGATCGTGAGGAGAACACCGAAGCAGATGAACTATCGAGGCTATCCCTGGAAGACATCCTCGCGATGGACTCTGCCGTGTACGTGGAATTCTTGGACCACGCCAGCAACTCTATTGAAGTCGTCGCCCCCGTCGTAGTCGTATCCAGCTGGTATGATGACATATACCAATACCTCTGGACGGGCGCCCTTCCGACTGACTGGAAAGATGCTCGCCGCATCCAAGCCAAGTCCCAACAATACACCATACACAATGATGTACTATACAGGAGATCCTATACCCTACCGCTGTTAAGGTGCCTGCGATCAGACGAGGCCGAGCGCGTTATGAAAGAAGTACATGAGGGTATCTGCGGCCGACACCAGGGTGGACAATCGCTTTTCCAAAAGATCATCCGTCAAGGCTACCATTGGCCGAGAATGCACGACGACTGCATCGAGCTTGTCCGTAGGTGCGACAAGTGCCAGTTCTATGCACCCGTGCAACATGCTCCGGCCGCTCCACTGCAGCCGATCACAAGTCCCCTCCCCTTTGCCATATGGGGTATGGACATCATGGGGCCCTTCCCCCAAGCCACTTATCAACGGAAATATGTCATCATGGCCATTGATTACTTCACCAAATGGATTGAAGTCGAAGCCGTAGCCAAGATCGACACCTCCAAAGTGGAACAGTTCTTCAGACACTCGGTTGTGTACAGGTTCGGCATGCCGAGAGTCCTTGTGACTAACAATGCACTCAGTTCACCAGTGCATCCTTCGCAAACTTTTGCGAAAAATTCTGAATAGACCATAGATTTGGGTCAGTCGGACATCCGCAGACAAGTGGCCAGACCGAGGCCACCAATAAAACAATATTGTGCGGCCTGAAAAAGATGGTAGAAGACCAAAAAGAAAAGTAGGTGGATATGTTACCAAGTATCGTCTGGTCGTATAGGACGACCAGCCGAACACCCACGGGAGAGACACCCTTCATGCTCGCTTTCGGCACGGAGGCAGTCGTCCCCGTTGAAGTCTTCCATCCAACATTCCAGATGCTGAACTTCAACGAGCACACCAACTCTGAAGATCTACGGACGAACCTCGACAACCTCGAAGATGTAAGGGAATCGGCAGCATTCTGAATGGTAAGTTACCAGCAGGCGATAGCCCGTCACTACGACAAGACAGTTCGACCAAAACAATTTAAAGTCGAAGATCTTGTCCTTAGAAAAACGGCAGTCTCCAATCCCACAAATCAAGGGAAGATGGCTAAGAACTGGGAAGGACCGTATCGCGTGCTCAGAACAGGATGACCGGGCTCGTACAAGCTGACCACCATGGACGGTGAAGAAATTCTGAGGACATGGCATGCCACCAATCTTCGGAAATATTATCAATAATCCACAACTTTTTATTCATTTCAGAATGTCAATTTTTTTTTTGCAAGTCTCAATTGTATACTGGACCCCCTGAGGGCCTCCGCTTAGTTCCTTTTAATACAAAACAGCACATATAGTTCAGTCAACTCACAGCAAGTCTTTCATAGCCGGTCCTTCCGGCCCAGCCGATCTCACCCAAGAGCAGGACGAACATCACCCTCGGCGTACCTTCTTACCATGGTCCACAAGCAGACCATCGTAGCATGAAGGTCACACCCGTATCTTCCTGCCGCGGTCCACAAGCAGACCTCGGTAGCTTAAAGACCATACTCGTACCTCCCTACCATGGTCCACAAGCAGGCCATGGTAGCATGAAGGTCACAGCCGTATCTTCCTACCGCGGTCCACAAGCAGACCTCGGTAGCTTGAAGACCATACCTGTACCTCCCTACCATGGTCCACAAGCAGGCCATGGTAGCATGAAGGTCACACCCGTATCTTCCTACCGCGGTCCACAAGCAGACCTCGGTAGCTAGAAGACCATACTCGTATCTCCCTACCATGGTCCACAAGCAGGCCATGGTAGCATGAAGGTCACACCCGTATCTTCCTACCGTGATCCACAAGCAGAACTCGGTAGCTTGAAGACCATACTTGTACCTTCCTACCATGGTCCACAAGCAGGCCATGGTAGCATGAAGGTCACACATGTATCTTCCTACCGCGGTCCACAAGCAGACCTTGGTAGCTTGAAGACCATACTCGTACCTCCCTACCATGGTCCACAAGAAGGCCATGGTAGCATGAAGGTCACACCCGTATCTTCCTACCGCGGTCCACAAACAGACCTCGGTAGCTTGAAGACCATACTTGTACCTTTCTACCATGGTCCACAAGCAAGCCATGGTAGCATGAAGGTCACACATGTATCTTCCTACCGCGGTCCACAAGCAGACCTCGGTAGCTTAAAGACCATACTCGTACCTTCCTACCATGGTCCACAAGCAAGCCATGGTAGCATAAAGGTCACACCTGTATCTTCCTACCGCGCATGAAGACCACACGCGTATCTGCCTACCACGGTCCACAGACAAGCCATGGTAGCATGCAGACCATACTCGGATCTACCTACCACGGTCCACACGTAGACTCCGGCAGCAAATAACATCTACCTAACTATGCGATCAAGCATCAGTAGCCCGGCTGGGGCAAACCATACTCGTATCTCAAACATTGAGCTGCTCGGATATACCTAAGTGCTCTCGGCCAGCCAAAGTGCCAAGCCGAAAACACTTCCGGGGTAAGAGGCGGTTCAATGCCTTAGCCATTTCTCTAAAGAGTGCCCGCGGCCGGATTCGACATCGTTCATTCTCGGACTCTACTATAAGCTAATGGCCCCAACTACTTTAATTACTTAAGTGTTCTCAGCCTACCGAGGGCCGAACAAACAACACTTCCAGGAAAATCGCCGAACAGGTAACAAAATGCGAAAAGGAATGGATATTTTATTGATAAAGGCCCTAGAAGGGCAGTGGTACAAATATACAGTTAAAAAAAAAAGCAACAAAACAAAGAAGACAAAATATACAAGTGCTGCCTCTTCAAGGCCGGTTCTCCTCAGCGGCCGGGAGTGTTTGATCCTCGGATGGGGGTGCAAGGTCCGGGAGCTCCACGAGAGGCGTCTGCGGCACTTCGTAAGGAGGAAGGTCGTCCTCGAGCATACGGTCAGCCTCCTTAGCTGCCGTCGGCTCCTCCAGGTCCTCAGCGACGAGCGGGGTCTCCACGCGTACCGAGGGCTCCAACCCATCAATCTGGGCGATAATCGGGATCTCCGACCAGTTTATCTTGAGGGCGCCCTTATCCGCTAGTTGTTCCCTCAAGTATCTGACCCCCCTCTCGAAATACACGCAGGAGGCCTCGTCGACGTCCTCTTCGTACTGAGCCGAATACTTGTACTCGGCGATAGCTCGAGCCAAGGCATCCCGGTGAGCCTCCTCGGCCTTGTTCAACGCTTGCTTGGCAGCCCTGGCTTCTTCCTCGGACTTCTTAAGCTTCTCCTCCAGCGCCAGCTTCGCCTGCTGCTCAGCCTGCAGATCTTCTTCGGTCTTTCGCCGCTTGTCCTCGGATGACCGAAGCTTTTCCTCGGACAAATGCACTCTCATATACTCTTCGTCAAGGGCGGCCTCGGCTTTGTCTAGCGACGCCCGGAGGGCGACCTTTTTTGCAACGAGATCCTTAAACTCCGAGGATTTGTTGGTTAGATTCTCCTCGGTAGCCTTCAGAGCCTCGTGCAGGGAGATCTCCAAGACCTTCTTCTCGTCCAGGTCGAAGAAGGCCCGAGCAGCCCGCTCGCTGACCTCAGCCAGAAGATTGTTCATCTGCACAAAAGGGACCACTCAGAAAATGACCATAAATAAAAAAAAGAAAGAAATGAAGGCGATGAAGAGCATATAATTGAAACTGCAGAAGATCCAGTTGAGCAAGGCTTGATTCATAAGTTCACTATGATGTTCGCCGCATTGAAGATCTCACCGGATCTAGTTGATGAAGTCAAGGTAGCAATCCTACAGGATCCATATCTTAAGACAGTGCAAGAAGACTTAGAGAAGGGTACGAGCAATCCTGACTTTACCTTGGATTCAGACAAGGTGCTCAGGTATCGAAGAAGGTTATGTATACCTGAGAGTGAGGACTGCGATATCAGAGACCGAGTTATGACTGAAGCTCATTACACTCCATATTCGGTACATCCAGGAAGTACCAAGATGTACCATGATTTAAGAAGACTATATTGGTGGAGGGGTATGAAAGCTGATATAGCTCGCTTCGTGTTCCAGTGTTTGAATTGCCAACAAGTTAAAGCGGAAAGGCAGAGACCCGCAGGTTAACTACAGGCATTACCGGAACCTGCGTGGAAGTGGGATTGTATCACCATGGATTTCGTCACTGGCCTACCTTTGACACCAAGGTCAGTGGATGCAGTTTGGGTTATAGTAGATCGACTCACCAAGACAGCTCGATTTATTGCGGTCGGACCTCAGTATACCATGGAGAAACTGGCCAAGTTATATGTGGATAATATAGTCAGACTTCATGGCATTCCAGAAAGTATAGTATCTGACAGAGATCCCCGTTTTACATCAAAGTTCTGGGAAGGATTTCAGAAAGCTATGGGAACAAAGTTGAAGTTCAGTACAACTTTTCACCCTCAGACAGACGGACAGTCAGAGCGAACTATTCAAATTTTAGAAGATATGCTCCGAGCTTGTGCATTAGATTTCAAAGGAGCTTGGGATGAGAAACTATCACTTATCGAGTTTGCTTACAACAACAGCTATCAGGCTACAATTCAGATGGCCCCATATGAAGCACTCTATGGGAAGAAGTGTCGTACACCTCTGTTATGGAACGAAGTGGGGGAAAGAAGAATTGTAGGCCCGGAGTTTGTTGAAGAAACTTGCCGAGTGATCGATTAGATCAAAGAGAGAGTAAAGACAGCTCAAGTTCGACAGAAGCACTATGCGGATAATCGACGTCGAGATCTGGAGTTTGCAGTGGGTGACAAGGTATTCTTGAAGGTATCACCGGTGCGAGGTCTGAAACGGTTTGGTAAGAAGGGGAAGCTATGCCCTAGGTATGTGGGACCATATGAGATATTGAATCGACGTGGTAATGTAGCATATCAATTGGCTCTACCACCATCTATGTCCAGTGTTCATAATGTGTTCCATGTATCATTACTGAAGAAGTATGTCAGAGATCCATCGCACATCTTGACCGCTGATCCCCCAGACTTGACTGAAGACTTAACTTTCGAAGTGGTGCCTGTAATGCTCTCAAGTTGAAAAGTTCAGCAACTTCGAACCAAGGATATCCATTATGTGAAGGTGCATTGGAGAAGCCAAAATGTGGAGGAAATTACTTGGGAAGAGGAGAGTGCAATGAGGAAGGAGTACCCTAACCTTTTCAACGATCAAGGTACGTTCAAATTTCGAGGCCGAAATTTCTTTTAAGGGTGGGGGAGTTGTAGAACCTACATGCAAATTTCGGGATGAAATTTCTTTTAAGGGTGGTGGAGTTGTAAGACCCGCACTCCGTAAACCCGGTTTAAACCTTGGTTTTGTGTCGTGACAGGTCTTCCGATCATCACCGGGCCAGACGGGACGAGCGGATGACAACCAGGTACGAAATTGGACCAAAGACAACCAATTAAACCTGATTTCAGGTTGACCGGTCGATGGTACCGGTTTTGGTACCGGTCGACCCGGTATGGCTGCGCGCAGCTATGTGCGGGAATCTAGAAATTGGTCTCTGCGGGTCCCACTTTCCTAATTTCGAATCCTACAAGTTTCCTAATCCTAGTAGGGTTACTAAACCCTATTTTTAGCCTATAAATACACCCATAAACCTCCTCAAATCCTTTCCATTATCTCTCGCAAACCCTAGAGAAGAGAAAGAGGTGGGAAAGGAGAAGGAGCTAGGAAGAAGAAGAAGGTGCCGCCACGAAGCTCACGCTACGCCGGTCAATGGTAAGTGTTTTAACTATTCTTCTTATCCTATGTTAGTTTTGTGGGTGGAGCAATACCATGCAAAGTAGGTATTGATCTAAAACCCTATCTGAACCCTAAAACCCTAAGTTGCCGTCAAACCCTGGATTTGAGTTTCGAGATGATATTCATCGAAATGAGACTCGAATGAGTTGGGGATAACTCTCACTCCAAGTTTAGACTTAGAATGGATAGGAGAAACCCTGAAAATCTATGTGGAGTGATCGACGGAAGCCGACAAATCAAGTGTATGGTTTTTCGGAGACGTACCGATCGACCATACCAGTTGACAGTCTGTTCACAGTGCTGCGACCGGTATGGTGAGACCGGTCAGCTCTGAAAGACTGGTTTTGGATTTTGGTTGGTTTCCGAACAACATGAAACCTTAAGAAGATATTCTAATGAAACCCTAATAATGTTGTAGGACTTTGTGACTTATCGTTTGGATCTTGCGACGTGGAGCAAGTTATTAAACGAGCGTCAGGTAAGGGAATCTGACCTAAACCTAATAATTAAGGGACAGTAAATCTTTGTTAATCACTTGAATATATATGATGTGTTGTTTGTGCATATTCACATGACATCCTTTACTTTCAGTTATTATTACTGTTCATGCATTGTTAGGATGTGATTGTTAGGCATGTGATTGTTTTCGTTAGTGTGTGGAGTGGGGCATGGGCCTGGGATCGCTCTTCACATTAACACATTTTGTAATATTCTGTCTTAACATGCTCGGTACGGGTGGGGCATCAGGGGAAGGTCGTGGTACGGTGGTCTCCGATATTGATGTTGTCCCGGCCACTGTTATGTGGTACTGTGGTCTCCGAGTCGACGCTGGCTTGTCCACGATGCTTTAGCTCTATCTCTATGCCGCAGGGAGTTATGTTGGGATAGGGTCTACCTGCATTATGTTTCTATCCTAGTGAGTTAGTTGCGGATAGGGCATCAGGGGAGGTGTGGGAATGCCTTAGCTCTATCTCTATGCCGTAGACGGCTGTGCTGGGATAGAGCATACATTGATGACATATAGGATTGGTTAGTTGCGAGCCCAGTTTGCGAGCCCTGGCCAGTAGGGGCTTAGGTACTGGTATGGGTAGAGTATCAGGGGAGGTACAGGGGTATCTTAGCTCTATCTCTATTCCATGATGGGACCATGTGGGCCAATGGGGGTGTGATCCATGAGGTGCCACACACTCGTGTATAGAGGTGCGGGGGCCACCAAACCTTTCTATAGCACATTGCAAACTTATAGCCAGACCACAGCATAAAACTGATTGTTACTCATGCATAATATTGTGAAACTGTCTGATTGTCTTACTGAGCTGTGTTGTGAGTTCACCCTTTGTGTACACATTGTTTTTAGATGTTGATGCAGGTTACACTGTTGATGATTACATGAACGCTCCGGCGTATGGAGGTGTTGCTGCTCTGGATGTGCAAGCAGGAGAGGACGAGCATGACGCTTCATGCGAGTGCCCTTTCTGCGTGTACCTTTGATCAGATTTTATTTATTTCTTTATTTATTTTCGGTTGGATTAAATGGATGTATGGATATTATTTTATGTGTTTGAATTTGGATAATGGGATATTTATTTAAATTATCAATAGATACTCAGTTCATTCTATTTGAAGTCTTCCGCTGTATATTTATATTCTGATTGTGGTTTTGTGTAATGGTTTGTATGAGTGGACACGGCCTATTCGAGATCCTGGTGTGAACCGTTGGTTCAATGACGGTTCACTCACGCCATTCTGGTTGGATCAGAATTGGGGTGTGACAAATACTATTGGAGGAAAAGCTACTAAGCATGAAAGAACAAGAAAGAAAATGTAAGGAGACTTACTGGTTGAAAGAAATTGAACTCCGACTGCAGAAGCAAAGCTCGAAAACAGGGATGTTCGTCTAGACTCCGAGTGCTCTGATGGAACTCCGGATGCAACTGAAGCAAAAGGTTGAATGAACGAAATAGTAGAGTATTTATAGGTCATGTGACCATGAACCGTCTCTTCGGGTTCGGACACGTGCTTCAGCACCATTGGTCGTCGTCTACCGCGCCGGACGCGACGTGACAACCTGACGTGAAGCGCAATGATGGCGCTTCTTCTCGAGGCACTCCGCCTCCTGGTAGCCGTCAGATCAATATGTCGATCCGTGTCGTTTCAGTCTCAGCCATTCGATGCATTCGACCGACTCGAAGACGAGCGACAGTTAATGGCGCTCCTTCTCGAGGCTCACCGCCTGTTGGTGGTTGTCGGATCAAGGATCGATCCACGTCAAACCAAAAGATCGACGATCGAACATGTTTGCGGAACCCGAGTTTAATGCCTCGAGCCTCGTGCCTCAATCAATTGTGCAGACGGTTGGTGCAAGGCCCACTCAGAGTCATTCAATGCAGCCATCAACCTGGCAATCGGCCTCATACGGCGCAGGTTTTCTCAACGGTTTAAACTTATTGCACTATCGAATTCGTTGCATCCGACAGCGCAAGGGGCATCTGTTAGGAGGGAAAAATCCCCTCCATTTAAAATCTTACACGTGTCAAGTTGCGCCTTCGGAGCTTGAGCCCTCGGAGTATCTCGCGCTCGGTATCGTGTATTCGACCTATCATGCATACGGCCTCTCGTGCGCCCGGCCTCTCGGGTAGCGCTCGGAGTTATAGTCCTACTCGGCTACGGTTTTCAGTCAGAAGTCAGAATCCCATTGTGATTATGCTACATCCGGGGAGTCCTTCTCTCAGTCTGATACGACACCGACTATTCCGGTCGGCCATTATTCACACGTTGACACATGTCAGTCCCAGAGCTGACCGACCTAGCTTCCTTGGCTAAGGTCTCCGACTCCTACTCGGAGTCTACCACATGAGTGTCCCACAGAGCGACACGTGGCAATCCTATTTCCAGTCTACTCCCCTGAGTCCTGGTACCTCCATGCTTCTTCACAATCTATAAATAGAGGCCATCCCTCAAAGTAAACCCTAAGTTACAAGCTATTATTATTCATCCCTCTCACACGCTCAAACTCTCTCATCGTCCCACTCTTTAAACTGGAGATAGCTTTCTGCTATCTCTTGACTGTTTATCATGAGAATCTAACTTAGGCATCGGAGTGTACCCGGGGCTCAGGCGCCCAACTCCTTTGTCTCATCTCTGTGATTGTAGGTCATTCAGAGCGCGGATCGACAGACGATTTCCAACCGCACGTACCAAACACTATAGCTGCGATTTTATACTTACGTGTTGTTACACAACGAATACTGTATTTGTAATTTTAGATGCAGGTTTTTAATTACGACGCCATTTAGCTATGTAATGGATCCGAATCATCTCCTCCCTGTACTTCAGGGAGGAAGGAGACGCCCCCGTCGGATAGTCGATATGTGGCTCTTGAAAAAATTTGAGCCCCACGTCCGAGCCGACACCCCCTGTCGGCTGGGCTTGTCAGCTAGGTGTCGGCTTAAATGTGAGATTCAAATTTTTTTGAGAATCACATATCGATCATTCAATGGGGGCATCTCCCTCCTCCCTGAAGTATAAGGAGGAGACGATTTGAATCTGCTCTGTAATATAAATGTGTATTTTTGTGCAGGAAAAATTGTAGCTACATCTATTAGATGCAGTTTTTTTTTTTTTTTTTTTTTTTTGAGACCTGTAGTTGCAGATTTTAGGTACGGATTTTTTGTCAGAATACCTACATAGCTGCCAATCTATTAATGCAACAAAAGAAAATAACTGTCTTCTTTTTCTCTTTTTTTTTGGCTTTATAAACCTATACTTAATTTTTGTTCCTGTTTTTTGAATCTACATAATCCATTCGATACATAATACTTCTAAAATACAAATCCATTCAATACGTAACATATCCAATAGAAAAATCCGTCTAAATCCATTCAAAACATCATACATTAACTACTATTTAACATAAAAACAAAAACCTGTAATTAATGTCTTATAAATCCTGTTCTCAGCTCACTTCAATGCAAAATACATCTATAATAAAATTATGTCTATCATCCGAATCACTTAAATCCAAAATTATAAATACATAAATATCCCTACAAAGAAAACTAAACTCCATCAACAACTACCGGAGGCTAGTAGTTCAGTGCTTCATGCTTCTTGTTCGGATTATGCCCAGGTCTTATCACCTTCTTGATTGACTTTTGAGTCCTTGGAGTGTTTCTTGTAATCAATATTGTTAACAAAATTGACACTTAGCTTAACAATCTTTTAATAAATATTGATGGCAAAAACCATAAGTTGTATATCACTTTACCCTGTTGAGATGATGAAACATTATGAGGTACCTATCACACATTTATGGGTAACTCAAGTAATCATTCTGAAAGCATTAACATACAGTAAGTTGTTTAGTGTGTGCATATTCAAATCTTTATATAACCTGTCCCAACGCTCATAAAGGAGAGCATGCAAGATCTATAACAAAATTACAATGGGCATCAACCAGTTTAGCTGAGCAACAGAAACAGATACCAAGATAAGATCCATCATGTTTGGTTCCATCCACCAATGTAAATTGGTCAATAGCAGTGAGCAAGACCAAGTATTAGATCTGAGCAAGTTATCTCAAAATTGGAAGATGCACTGCATCATAAATGGTACTAATTTCTGCACCAAAATCCATAATAACATCTTCCAGGGGTTGAGCAAACTACTTTAATGTCAAAATACACTGATGGAAGCCTCTATATCATTCATGGAAATGATTTAATATAATGGTTGAAAGCAAATGTATACCCTTTAAAAGCAGATGATGAGGTATTTACTAGGTCAGTGCCCCACGGGGCCACCCTAGCAACCTCCAATTCATCAACTTTTGAGGACCCACAATATTAATTCTTCTAATTGCAAGGTTTGTGCATACAATAAACGTGTGCATCAAATTCTAACATAACTCTATGAAGTTCAATCACTACTACTCCCAACAGACACTAACATGTATGCAAGGCCTTAAGACTAAAAATACCTATTTTAATCTGTGATAGTGTAATACATCATTTTTGGAGTAATGCTATTTAATGATATCCATTCGTAAAAAAAAGAATGAAAATGGTTTAAAGAGCAAGGCATTTTTGTTAGGGTTCAAAATACAATATGGGTTAAAGAGCGCATTGCAGAATGACCCAACTATGTTCTCTATACACATTCCAAGATCTAAGATTAAAAATACATACCAAACCTGTTTGTATCATCTCAAAATATATTTTTAACCTAGAATATATTTGGAGATTACATACCAAACCATAACTGTATGTCTATGAACCCGCTTAGTTTTACCACTCCAATGGGAGCTGCATTATTGGGGGTAGTGTCAGGTCAGGGTTTGGAGTGTTTTGAGGGGACCTCCCCCAACAAAAGAATCAGTAGATTGAGAAAATCTATTTTCCATCTCTCACTAAATAACCAAATTAACAATTATTGCTGTGACTCTTTTCATGCACGTCCTTGTCCTCTATGACCAAACAATAAGGACATCTATGTCATTTTAGGTAAAATAACAAACCTGTCGTGTGAATGGTGGAAGTGGCTGATGTTAACAAGCAAATAATGTCCCTCGGCATAGCAATGAGTCTAGATCTGAGTGTGGCTTCAAACATGAAAGAAGCATCTCAAAAGTTTCAAAATTTAAGGCCACAAATTTAAATTCTCAGTCTATGAAAGATAACTCTGCTCAATAGATCCATGAGTATAGAAACAGTGAGTTGCTTTTGATCCAATCTATGTAACTTTAACAGTACAATAAGCCCTGTCTGTTTCGCTGTAATATTTTTCTTGTAAATAAAATATTTATTTTATGTAAGAATTTTTTACTTATTCAACGCCTTTCTATTCATTTACCTTAAAATGAAATAACAGAAAATTATATTTTGAGAATTTTTTTTTTCCATTTTACATGAAAACAAATAGAGCCTAGCAATAAACTATTACGGCTTGTAAAATAATTGTAGTTTTTTCAGTGGGTTCTTTAATATTCATTCTTTTCTATGGAGGAATAAGTTGAAAGTGTAGTAAAATTAAAGATTTTGATTGAAACAATTGATTCCCTAGAAAAATTAGAACCATGTTTTTCAATGGTTTTTATAGACAATTATCTCAATATTCTAACAACATATAACTTAATATGCATAGGAATATATATATATATATATATATATATATATATATATATATATATATATATATATAAGGGGTGTTAGTTTGAACGTGGGGCTTGGATTTTTCCCGAGAGTCACGTGTCGGTCATCCGACAGGGACGTCTTCCTCCTCCTTGAAGTACAGTGAGGAGACGATTCGAATCCGGGGTGGAGGGGCGGTTATGATTTTAGGTTTAGAAGAATTTAGGGTTTTATTGTTGTTTGGATTCGGTTTAAACGGTTCAATATTAGATTTACATATATTCAGTTTAACAGATTTTTTTAAGGATTTATTGCACGAAACTAAATCTGACCAAATAATTAAATGATTCTATTTTTAAAAATAGAATCAAGCAATTTAATAATCGGTATATGATTGTTTGGATTTAAACCATTTGATTCAATTTTCAATTCGATTTTAACACCCTTGATTTTGAAGTAATTAAAATATCTTGTAACATATGGTCCTTAACACTTTCTCAAACTCTCTTCCAAACCATTGGCTATTGTCATACTGTGATTCTGAACATCAAGTTTATATATAGTTGGGCTAGGGCTAATCTGGCTAAATGTCCTATAAACAATCTAAATTAGATTATCCATCGGTCTACAACTAAACACCGAGATCGATCAATCCTTAATTCTATAAGACCTAATACCATGTCAGTTTAGATATAGGTCGGTCTGATGTCGTGCCTACCAGTGCAGGTCAGCATTTTACACCGTTGAATGTGAATCGGGATCTTTTATAATGAGGTCACCTGTGTAGTCAGGATCTCAGTCACTCAAAATGGATTGAGACACATCCCAATACACTCAAAATGTATGGAGATACACACAAATCTACTTTAAAGTGAATGAGATCTTCACTACTAGTTGGTCTCGGTAGAGAGGATCCCAATTCAATGAATGTGCATGGGAATTATTGATTTGGATTAGGTGAACGTGCATGGAAAAACGAACGGTAGATATTCAATTTTAGAAATGCACCCACGTTCTTATTAGGTGCACTTGTGGGAGTCACAGGTTCACAGTTGTCGTGTGGTCGTATAGTCAGGATCTCAGTCACTCAAAATGGATTGGGACATGTTTCAAAACATTCAAAATGTATCAAGATACACACAAATCTGGATCTTCACTACTAGTTGGTCTCGGTAGAAAGGATCCCAATTCAATGAATGTGCATGGGAATTATTGATTTGGATTAGGTGAACGTGCATGAAAAAACGAAGGGTAGATATTCAATTTTAGAAATGCGCCCACGTTGTTATTAGGTGCACTTGTGGAAGTCACAGGTTCACAGTTGTCGTGTGGTCGTGTAGTCGATAACTCATAGGAAAGAACTTTTTTTCTGTCATGGAATCTTATCCAAAGTACAGATTAACATGTAAAGAGATTGATGGGCCATATGATTTGACCGTGCCACGTGAATCTAGTGGTCTGAGTTAGATTTTAGAACAGAAGGCAGCTTTTCGTCCCGTGACCAATTGTCTATACGGATATGCATCGGAATAAAGTAGTGCTTGTTTTGTAAAAGGACGAAATCTCCTTTTTCTTTTCTATTTTTTTCGTGAGAACTTTAATTTTTGTGTCATGGAGCATAGACATCGATTTTTTCTAGGGCAGGATTGAATCTTGTAGAAAGGAAGATTATGAGGAGTATATTTGGTATTTGTGTTGGAGGGTTTTAAATCGTCTCTTGTTTGGACATTGGCAGAAGGCTTGATTGCTTGTAGTCGATGCTCGATACGTGATATCGATTGAATCCAAGTCAATCATGGAGCGTTGGTGTATAAGGTGAAAACACTCTGCATTTCATCTTATCAAATCTATGGTTAGCTTGGATTTAACAGATGTCTGAGACATGGCATCTGCTATAGGTAGCCAAGTCTCCTGTTGATGCCTAGACAAAAGACGATTTTAATCTGGGTCAAAGAGGGGAGAGTCAATCTAACGGATATCAAGTGCCAGTGCCAATTGCATTTGACATTGAATCGGTATAAAATAGAAAAACTCTACATTCTACAAAATAATTGAAAGATTTGAATAAAAATTATTCCGACAGAGTTTTTCTTCATCCATGAAGGAGAGGAATATCTTAAGCTTGGGTTTTGTATACATTAGATTATGGTCTAAGAATAATTTGAAAAGTATAATCCCAAATTCGTTCTAGACGTATTGTATGTCATTTATAATCTTGTCCTCTCGTAAACTTTCATCTAGATTACCCCAAACGCTATGATTTGCCCAGGAACAAACTTGTGAACCAAAATTACTTTTTGGAAGCTGGTGTTCTTGTTGGCCCATTTAGAAAAAAAATTTAGGTGGTACATGCATTTCCACCACTTGGCAAGTCAAATGAGCTCATTTCTATTATTTTATCTTGTCATGGAATTTCATGCGTTTAGATCCCAAAGGTGGGTTCCACACCTTATCCACGGCTCTCAATGGCGTGAGTTGGTTATTAGGGGGGAAGATCCAAACTTGAATTCCTTGCTATCTATCACATTACATCTTTGATCATTGGAGACTATTGTCTATCTTGCAGATTTTTTTGAGAACCTTTGTAAATTAATCGCCAATGGGTTATCTAAATCTACGGTTCGATCTCAAACTTCTAAATATTGGGTATCATGTACTTCTTTTGTTCAAGGGGAGGTGAGTTGGGACGCTCAAGAGCATCCTGGGTTTCGATTTTACGAATGTTTTGATTCCTTCCCTACTAATGGCAACGCTAAAAGGGGAGTTGGTTCGATTTCTTAGTTCTTAGTCTTCTTGGTCTCTGCTATATATATTATTCTTTCAATGAACTTTTATTGATCCTTAACAATATATACTTGTAATAATTATGTTTTTTCAATCCAACGGTTGGAATAAACACATCATCTGCCCATGTGACAGAACAGATTATTTGTTACGTTTAGAAAAATAACAAACCCTTGTTACAATAACATTTTCTCATATATTAAAATATTATTTTTTTAAATGAAATCGTTTTGTCTATTAAAAAATGAAAAACGTCTTGCTATCTCTGAAAGATTGACATTGTACACTGAAAAGGATCTGAACTGAAAAACAAAATGGGCCATTGATATATTGAAAGGGATAGACAGATATCCATCGTCCATGCAACATCAATGGAGTACTGACCGAGAAATTGCTTTAGCTTGGAAAAGCACCAACTGATAGATCAAAAGTTTCAAGTAATGAATAGTGAATAAAAGATGAAAATCAGGCATCTATTGCTGACGATAATATGGCTTTGATCAATGAACGGTAGGATATCTTAATTGGTTGTATTCGAGATAAGGAATGGTGTATGCGATCATTCTGTCATGCTCAACTAGTCAACTATTAAAGATTCGAGTGTCAATGCCTAAAAAGAATCAGAAAAGGATGCTTCCAGATTCCATAATCCAGATACCATATGTAGAATGCAAGTTGATGGTTGTCTTTAGTCTTATTAGGGATCAAAAAGTTGTAGTTGAAAATTTATAAATTCAAGATTAAAATTAAAAAAACAAAATGATGATTTATATATAAAATAAGGTGATTTATTTTGTGACAAGGGTATGCTATTAATAGAAAAGACATCATTTAGATTAATTACATGCTAAATTCTAAAGTTTTAATTCAATTAAATAACCTATATATATATATATATATATATATATATATATATATATATATATATATATATATATATATTGGGTAAGTCCTTTGTATTAATATGTTTCTCATGTATATTCAAACGCGAGCATTATTGTGCAATCTCCAAAATCTGACCTGGAGCAAATGGTCTAGATTAAAAAATCATAAAAAATGGATTGTCAGATTTGTCTTGTGATTTCATGATATGTCATGTTTTATATTTAAATAGATTATTATTAAAAGAAAAAAAAAGGCAAAAGGTGTATGTATATGACTGTAACTTCAACCTTCGGATGAAAGAGAGAGAAGTATGTAATTAATAACATTTCTTTCCCTTCCTATTGGATAAAGTGTTAGATGCAAGGATTTAGTAATCAGTACAGATTGAACATCAGTCGCTTCATATTGATTTCGACTAAGGTCGATACCCTTTTTTTTTTATAATTAATTTTTAACAGTTTTTAATTAGATCAGTCATGTGTCTCTACCTCATTGACCCTATCATCGATCCATATCAATATTGGATCGATTTCGACATACCTGGTTTGATTCCGATTACTAACCCCCTGTCTAGATGCACTGATTGTGTCTGTACAGGCACTGTACATAAAAATGAAGTCTTAAAAAATATGAACATGAATGCAAGATCAGGAAATTTCACTTAAGACCAGTGGATTCCAACCATCAATTGTAATTAATGGCCACTGTCTTTCGGAATTATATCAATCCTCTAATGGTACGCTTTCTAGTTCTATGAATCTTGCTCAGCCAAGGGCTTAATTTTTTTTAGATAAGTATATAATTTATTAATCCAAAGAAGGAGAACACAACAAACAAAACCTTCACGAGATACCCAAACAAAACAGTATAACAGAAAAACAACAACTGAAATTAGGTTACAACATAACTAAGGCTCAAAAAAGAAAAGAAACAAGTATTACACAAGATACTCATTCTTTAATGTCTTAGAGACGACTAGTAAGAATAAATGTGGTTATTCTTTGTCAAAAAGACAAGAGCAGTAGAACTAAAAATTCCCATAATGTTACGACAAACAGAACAGAAAGATGATGAAGTAACAAGGGTAAGAAGAGGAAACAAGAATCATGATAGACTTTCGAGAGTCAGAGACTATTACACAGGATAAAAATCCTCTCCCGCGGCAGGAGGTTCCTGCCGCTGATCTAAGGGCTGGGGATCAGTCGGCCCGCCTACCAATACATGGGGAGGTGGGCCGGTTAAAATCCCGCCCTTGGCAGACGACAGGTGTGCGGAAAAGGATTTCTACACTATTACACAAGGTACTTAGGATGAGAATATTTCTAATCAATATAGTAGAAAACAGTAAGAGTAGAGTTAAGAAAATATAAATAAGAAGGGAAATGTTAGATAGGGACACGCACAAAGTTAAGAGTAGAGTTAAGTCTTCTTCTTGTTTTCTCTAAGGAGGTCCTTTGCCCTTGAAACACATAAACATGTATTCTTCTGCAATTCTTAATTCAATTCTTGATTCTTGATACTAATTCGTATCACATACCATCCCATCCCACCTTGAATTTTGAATGAAGTTGTTTGATGCTTGGATGAATACAATCATTGTCGGACGGTCTTGATCAAATACAACTACTTTAGAGAATAAGTAGAGTATCTTTCCTTTTAACCGGATAACATCAAGGTCATTTTATGTGAAAGTCCCATCAGAGTGCAAACCCCTCTAAGAGGGTGACCTTGACAAAGGCTAACAATGATATTTAGGTCAGAGTAACACTCAGGCCGGTTCTGCTCCAATACGTGTACTCTCCATGACATATATAGGCATGTGATATAGGACCCACCTCTGTAGTGAGAAACAAAGAAAAAAAATCTTGTAGAGGGTACACGTACGTGACACTCCAGTCATTTCAATTCCCAACTGTCGTGGGAAGAGTTCTGGTTTTTTTCTTTTGGTCATACTGGTGGTTCCTGATATGGTTTGTTAGTTGTAGATGAGTTTTCTGTCCAGTGAACTTTAATTGTATTTTTTTTTCTTTTCAATATAAAAATAGAAAAAATTGGACTTTTAGAGAAAAAAACGTGTTATTGAATACAGAGATTCGAATTTCGGTTGTCCCTAGTTTCCACCAAAAATTGAAATTTCAGTCATTTGTGGAGAAATTTCATCGAAATTAGGTAAAAAAAAAAGAACTCAAATTTTGAACTTGGTTTCGATGATAAAAAAATTTATTTTTGAATACAATTTTTTTCTATAATGCAATTTTAATCTTTTTAATATATCCATTGAATTATTTACACAAAATAATAATAATAATAATAATAATAATAATAATAATAATAATAATAATAATAATAATAATAATAATAATAAGAAGAAGAAGAAGAAGAAGAAGAAGAAATGGTATTTCTATGTTTACATCATATCATGCTAACGTACATAATGAGTGAGAATGTTAGTAAGAAACAAGTAACAAATTAATGTTATATAACCTATATTGTTATTACAATATTTCAAAACATTCTTTAATTATCAATTACATAGAATAAAGAAATCCACTCAAATCACAACGAGTTTCGTGGTACATGTAATCCCTAAGCCTGAAACCATTGCTGTTGCCAATAAATGTTCTCTTATATCATCACATATGCATCTCATTCATAGACTTTACATACAAATTTATAAGAAAAAATTAGTTAGGAAAGAAATGGTTACCTTTTTGCTTCCAATCTTAAAAGCCTTAATTAAACGAAGTTCAATGCACCTTGGAGTGCGAGGAAATGATGGAAGATGAGAAGAAAAATGGAAGGAATGAAAATTTTTTGGAAGAAAATATGGTCGAAGTAAGACTCTTTGTGTCAAAATCGATCGAAATCTATCGAAATATGAGATTATTTGGTTTGGACCTATAGTTTCGTTTTGGTTTAGCAAAAAATCAAAACATTTTGGTCGAAATTAAAATTTTCAACCGAAATTTGGAACTATGATTGATTCATTGAATGGCATTCGTATATATCCAATTGAGAATTCAAATCCTCTCATATCCCTTATGCTGGTATGAGGAAATCCTGTGGCTGTTATCATTGTGTGCGTATATTAATACATTGGTATGTACGCATAGTAAACTACAACCACTAGATTCCTCATGGCGATATGATGAGAACGAGAGGATTTCTATTCCCAAAAAAGATACTAGGCAGAAAAAAGAGAAAATATCCTTATCTTTTGGGGTTCCCTCTCTCTAGTTCATTTTCTTATTTTATTTTTTTTTCTCTACAACTTATGTGTATAGGGCCTCTTTTTGCATAAGGGCTTTAGAAATCCCATTTCATTTATAACTGTCCAGTTCTGGATCGTCTGCAGTTGTGCACTCCTAAAGCCGCATCTAGGTCATTGGAATATCTCGAGATACTTGCAGATGCATTCTCAACAGTTTAGATGTGACTGCAGGAACTGTACAGTTGCAAAAAATCTAATTCCACAGCCGTCCGCCTAGTAATAGTAAAGTGAGTTCAAGCTTCCTTTCTGTAGTGAAGTTAAAGTAGGCAAGAAGCTCGAATGGGTTGATGGAATCAGGAAGTGAATAGGAACTTTATAAAATCTTTGTTGACTCGGTAAAATTACCGAGTTTTTTTTTCTTTTTGTGGACCATGACGATTTATGACTGAGTTATGTCATTTTTTTTATCCTGGACGAGTATTAATGACTCTTGACCAGGTTTCCAAAAAAGTGACTTGACTCGGGTGACTCGCCTGAATCAAAACCTGGGTTTTCAACCATGGTTGATATAGAATTGCGCGCAATGTTAAATGAACCAAGCCTTTTTTAAGCTCTTGTTCAAGGTAAGCATAGTTGGAGCATTCAACCTTTTGTTTGCAATGCAATACATTTGATATTTGGTCCCACTTGTTAAGAAGATGTAGAGACAACGTGTGTGAGAGAGAGAGAGAGTTGCAACAACCATTATAAGAAGAAAACAAAGATTTTAACAAGGATTGAAAGTGGTCTCTCTCTCTCTCTCTCTCTCTCTCTCTCTCTCTCTCTTTCTATATATATATATATATATATATATATATATATATATATATATATATATATATATATATATATAGGAATCTTCTTATTGACACCAATCCGGTGTCAACAACTGTTGACAGCTGCGTCAGTATTCGTCGGATCACGCAAAAAACTCCCTTACCCCTTTCATCTCAAATACCAAAATATACTCTGTACTTTGAGGTTTCTGTGATGGCCCATTGATATCCTATGAAAGAGAATCAGTGTTAATTAATAAGCTATTTATAAATGCCGGTATTTTCTAATTGACATCCTCTAAGGTGTCAAAAAAATTTGTCACTTTTAAATTTTTGCTTTTTTAGTATCATACATTTGTTTTTATTAATTTTCTCCGTGGACAATGCCACCTTAAATCGTTTTTTTAGTCTCCATCATTTACTCCCCCTTATTTTAGTAGGCGCCAGTCTTCTTCATCTGGCCGCATTGCATCAATATGGATCAAATAATCCATTGGGTGTACATTCAGAGATGGATAAAATTGCTCCTTACCCTTATTTTTATGTAAAGGATCTAGTAGGTCGGGTAGCTTCTGCTATCTTTTATTCCATTTGGATTTTTTATGCTCCTAATGTTTTGGGGCATCCCGACAATTATATACCTGCTAATCCGATGCCCACCCCGCCTCATATTGTGCCGGAATGGTATTTCCTACCGATCCATGCCATTCTTCGTAGTATACCTGACAAATCGGGAGGTGTAGCCGCAATAGCACCAGTTTCTATATGTCTGTTGGCTTTACCTTTTTTTAAAAGTATGTATGTGCGTAGTTCAAGTTTTCGCCCGATTCACCAAGGAATATTTTGGTTGCTTTTGGCGGATCGCTTACTACTAGGTTGGATCGGATGTCAACCTGTGGAGGCACCTTTTGTTACTATTGGACAAATTCCTCCTTTCGTTTTCTTCTTGTTCTTTGCCATAACGCCCATTCCGGGACGAGTTGGAAGAGGAATTCCTAATTCTTACACGGATGAGACTGATCACACCTGATCAGTGAAAAATTCTGACACCAATCATTTACGAGTGAGTATTACACCCAGAATTGACAAGCGGATGAGTTTTCTAGTTGGCTATGTTGATATAGCTTAGATAGGGAAAAGATACTCTACTATAGGGTCGGGCTGAACGGGGGCTTTGTTCCCGAAACTCCCCTCCGCTTCCTTCCCCTCTTTCGGCCACGAAAGAAAAAGAAAAAGATGGGCATGAACAGCCTTAACAGCAGTATCTTACACCTGATCCCGACTCTTGGTACTTAACCAATACGCCGCGCCGGCTCTTCGACCAAGGAGGCATTCCTACCAGAATGCCGACTACTACGACTAATACGACTAAAGGGGGGAAGCAAAGTCTCCAACATTGAAGGCTTCGCTCGCTCGCCCCTCCCTATTAATGACTCGGCCGAGATTGTCGTCCAAGCAACTAGACCAAACACATGGATTGGCGAATCAACCCAGCGTAGAAAAGCCCTAACCTAACAAGCAACTCCATGAGCGCCTCGCGCGCCCAGCAATCAAACTACTGCGCTAACGCGCCCATGCAACCAAGCAACGGCTTGGTCGCATGGGTGCGCTTAGCGCGCCCCGTAGTTTTCTTCGTTTGTGTAAGGCCTGCTTTCTCCTTATTAGTAAATGGTGCTTGAGCGCTGACGCGGCTTTTTGGCCGTATCTTGCTGCTGATCTACGACCACCCTTTATTAGAGTAAAGGCGCGACTACTCATTCTTAGGCATGCTCATCCTCGCGCCTTACCTTTGCTTCGTCACTACTATAAAGGGCTCCGTTACTGGAAGGTGGGGGTCTCTTTCTTCCGCTGGTACTGGCTTGTGTTGTTGGAGTTTCTTCATTGGCCGGAGACCTTTCTAAGTGTCTGGCAGTACTGGCCAGGAAGCATTTGGACTTCCCCTCTTTTAGTTTCTGGCAAGTACCTCCCTGCTCTACCAGTGCTAGTTGCATGCTTCGCTCATGGCTTGCGTAGTGCTTACGCACTCCACTCGCAGCTTCCTCGCTACTGGTCTCTGGAGGGCAGTTCATATTGTACAAGTTCTTCCTTGAAGACTGTCTGTCTCCTCGTCGACTCTCCCACGGCTGTATGCTGTTGTTTGACTGAGAGACTCTCGTCTCACCTCCTGTAGAGACCTCCTTCAACTTCCCAGGATTGTTCTTTCGCTTCTTCTGCACGACTTCCCTTTCAGAACTCTCTGAGATCTTTTGAAGTCATTGTGCGGAAGAAGTTTCTTGTAGCCGATTGACGCCGCCTTTTTTTTCTCATTCGTGCGAACTGCGCAGCTTTCAATGCTGTCTCATAAACCTATTCGACTTGTACAACTTCAGAGGAGGGTTGCACTGTCGAACAACTTCCTTGGTTTGGACACATATCTTTGGGTGAACAACTCGGGCTAGATGTACTTAACAGGAAAGATTTCATACGAACCATTAAGGAGAGGGGACTTTACACTTAGGTTTTGGAAAGTGTGAGGGCGCTTTCTTCTTAAATACATTCTTTTCTTTTCGATGAAATGACAGCTGGACTGACTGTAGGACAATTGTTAAGGATTGGTGCGCAACTTCGAAGAGGTGGAATGTAACGTCACACGTGTTTAAGCCAGGGTTTCATTGCACAAAGACAGTGAGGTTTGAACTGACTCTATTCAGAACATTGCTGGATAGACTGAAGGCTTTTGGTATATTTTACATTGTTCAAAAGAATGTTCAGAGTGGTTTTCTGGGTACAATCACTTAAACGTTTGTTTTCCCTCAATCACTCTTTCTCCTTAGGAGAAAGGATAGAGATAGGGATAGTCCTATCTTATATACTGGTAGGCTCTATAGTTTAGTAGTGTTGTCCCAAAGGAATTCAAATTGCCTTGGCATCCCTGGTGTCATTGTAGCACCGTGGCTCGGGGACTCTCACTCGTGAAGAGTCTCCTAATTGTAGTCGCCCCAGCCCTCTTTAGGACAATGAACTCAGCCACAAGATTTTGGATCTGGGCCTTGAGCACCTCAACGGGCGCTCTTCGTGTCGCTGCCCAACCCACAACATTCGTCCGCCAAGTCTTGGATAGCCTTCTAAGAGGCATCCATTCTTATTCCCAAGTCATCACTGATCTCTAAGGCGTTGCACTGACCTCAACTCGAGCCTCTAAGCGGGTGACTCTTTCCCGAGTACCGCTGTGAGTTGTGTGCTCTCCAACAGTAGTCACACCCTCAGATGCCCGTATCTTACGGGACTCTACAAGCTCTTAGACCACTGACTTTGTCATATCATATGAGCTCGGTCTTTCCAAGGCGCCAAGAGCCTTCTTCTGACCTCTTGTCGGGACTACCACTGGATATGGAACCAAACGAAAGGAAGCTGCGAAAAAACTCTTTGGATGCTGTTGGCTGTGATGTGGCTTGGGCGCTTCCTCTGCTCTCGTCTATACCCTTGGTGGATCTGACGCTGGGTATCGATTTGACTTGACTTTCGGATCTGTAAGGGATGCAGCTGGCACTGGCTCCGTCTTCGCTCTACAAGGTTCTTCGGGTAGGGAAACAGCTCGATCTCAATATCAATCTCCAGCAGGCTCTCTTTGATCTTGGACTGGATATGGATATGTATTCTAATATGCAGCCTCTGACGCTCCTCCTCCGCCTTCCTTTGTTGGCATTTGTATATGCTTCATGGTGGTGGTGAAACTACTGATGCTACCGTTGCTTCTTCTACGGGTGCTTCAGGTAAACTAAGTCAACTGAAACTCCAACCGGGACTCAAACTGAAGAACAAATCGCAAGATATAAAAGCATTGATTTATCAATGTTTTTAAAAGAAAGCTCTTTTTTTTTTCTTTCATTTCCAAAATTGGAAAGTAAAGGGAGAGCACTGGGTTACTTACGAAACGGCACAGTCAGGCAGGCCTTATACCATT